>JAPKLX010000080.1:106972-130739 GCA_026898415.1 Leonotis leonurus
AGATAACGCTGACTCAATCTTCAAGATATGGAAAGCAGATTGCTAATAATCTCTTTCCTTCTTTTTGTTCTATCGAAGATTCTCTTTCCAATCCCTGTTGGATAGGCTTCAGTCTTGACGTGGCAAGAGCATATGATGTGTAGGATGATGTCAGTTGGTGGATTGATGACTCAATCAATCTGGTGCCTTGATGTAGATATCGATCTGGTCATCGATCTGGTCGCTGTCTGCTACAGCAGATCGATTCCTATTTGGTGTGAAATCTTGACCTTCATCTTATGCTATTTTAAGACTGACTTCTATAGGAATGTTTCCTTTACATTTCAAGTCATCTCCTAATCTGTTCTAAAACAGGATTCACTTTATATCTAGTGATCTGTTTTATATGTAGAACAATTTAAACTCTAAAACAGTTAAGTGTGTTTCGAAAGACCATCATCAAAAAAAATATATTAGGGTTCCCAACAGAAGAAATAGAGTTTTGACAATTTACCTCTTGGCTGTCAAGTCCATTGTCATGGCCCATTGGACACTCATCCCATTCTTCTTCATCTTCATCAGCTATGAATGCTTCATCATTTTCGGATGAGCTGTCTGACAGGTGGCTTTGAGATGATTGCTCTTCGGCTAGCATTGCTTTTCTTTGCTCGTTGAGATTCTTGTCTCTTTTGGCACGAAGCTCATCTCTCTCTGCTTTTGATATGTTAGGACAATCTATCTTGAAATGTCTCTTCCTACCACACTTAAAGCAAGAATATTCGGAGATGTCAACTTTAACATATGAGGTTGATTTTACCTCGTTCCTTCGAGCATGTTGATCACCAAATCGATCTTTCCCTTTGAATTTTCTGTTGTTGTTTTCTTTGTAGAGCCTCTTGTATCTGTTTGCTCTCACCTCCATTATTTGGAATCTTTTTGCCATGAGAGAGTACTCCTCGAAATAATTATTCGTAGGGTAGTTCTCATCATCAAAGCTTGATGATTCTTTGACAACAACAGTGGGAGTTTGTTTTGTGGCTTCTTTATTTTTCGTCTTTGCTTTGAAGGTTGTTTCTTTGTCATGGTTTCCTGTAGAAGATGGTTTGCTAGAAGAAGGATTAGATAAACCATGAATACGATTGATCTCGTACTCATTTCCAGTGAGTAAATCAAATAATGATTCAGTTTTAAGAGAGTTGAACTCTGGCATCATGGGATGCATGGCTAAGTAAATTTCCCAAGTAGCAGGTAGAACTCGTATTACTTTCAAGTTTTTCTCTCGTTGAGAATACTTATTTTTGTCAATCATGGCTATCTCTATCAGAATTTCTGTGAATTTGTTCTTCATTTGAGCTATTGTCTATCCATACTTCATTTTGAACTCTTCAAATTTATTACAAGCGTTAGACAGCTTTTTTTCTTGAATGATGTCTGATCCAAGGCTGATTTCTTTGAGCACATCACACATCTCTTTGGCTGTTTGGAGATGTCTAATTTTGGCCAAGTATATTCCTCTTACAGTGCTTGAAATTAGTCCTTTGGCAAAATCATCAAGTCCAGCTTCTTTTCTTTCTTCAGCAGTATATTCATCAATTGTCTTCTCCTTCTCAACTATGATTAACGAAGGAGTCGGACCAGTTCCATCTTTTATTTCAGCACTTCCTTTATTCATTATTATGATGGGTCCATCAATAATGACCTTCCACATTTTGATGTGTTGAGCACGTAAACACATCTCGATTCTGAAGCTCCAGTCACCATACCCTGCAATGGAAAAATCCTCACACGCACGTATCATCTGTCCTTCCATAACTTCAAAGTAGATGATTAGTTAAATGCAAGTGTAATATGCTGTGAAAATATTTTCAAGATCTATCCAAGATGACCACACAGAGATAAGCTCTTGTGAAATAGAAACAATGGTCAAAATGGACCACGCTCTGATACTACTTGTTGGTCCCGAAAGAGCTAGATTGGTGTATGGGGGGGGGGGGAATATATCAATTCAACCTTTTTCAGTTTTCTTGTTTTAAAGTTAGGTATAAGGTTTAAGCACACTTAATAGATAAGGCTTAGAGTAGTAAAACAAATCTTCTTGTCAGGAAGATTTAATCTTACTCAAATAATACCTTATGAGTGAAAACAATAATCAAGGATAACACATACAGATTTAAACTTGATCAAAGTTGTGTGCGGAATATGGTGGTTAATGCTCTTCTTAATGTGAAAAATGTTTTCTTAATTAAAAGATATTATCAAACCAATTTTGAATGCAGGAGTATGAAGATGATGAATGAAAAATAACTTGAGAAATAAAGAACACAAGCAGTTAACGTGGTTCGGGATAAACCTTCCCTACGTCCACGACTCGATCAAATCTAGATCGAAAATCTACTAGCTTTCTCCTTTCTTTTTACTCGTTGAGTACGAGCCACAAGAATTATCAAATCTAGATAATTTCTTGTGATTACAAATCTTCTTCCTAAGATTGAAAACTACAATCTAGGATTACAACTGGATCAAATCTAGATCCTAACTTTGGGTTTTGTAAAAACAGTTTTCCAGAAAGTAAACCTTCAACACAAGTAAACACTACAGAGAATTCTTGGATGTTTGGAAGTGCTTTTAACGTTGAGAGCTTGAAGATTTTAGCAGAGTAATAGCAGAATAATGGCTTGAATTCTCGTCATTCTTTCTAGAGGTGAAGGTGGTATATTTAGGACCTTTGCAGGAACTATCCGTTGGAGATGAAGACGTCCTTCTTCTTCGCATTAATGGCTGCATTAAATGCATGGTAGTGTTGTTGAGACACGCGTTGCCAAATGAGAGTTTTGTTCCACCTTTCACGCGATTTCCTAGTGTATTGCCATACTATGAATGATTTACTTTACTGGAAATTGATATTCTCGTACTTCATTCCTTAAAGTATGCTGTCGATGTGACAATACACTAAGAGGTTGACTTGTGACAAATTTAGGTATGTCGGCAGTCCACCATAGTTATAGTGAGGAGCAGCTTGATCTTGATGTAGTAGCAGTTCACTGTCTATCGAGCTGTTCCTCCACCTCTTAGGTTATGATAATGTTAGATACTTCATATTTGTAGAGATGATGATGTGCAGATCGTTTTTGATAAAACGATTTGTTGCTTATGTTGAGAGCAAGTTGGATATTTCTTTAGAACGAGCTGCTCATCCTTTTGCAATGACGAAACGATCTGTTGTTGGATGAGCAGCGAGCTGTAGTCTGTAGAACGAGCTGCTCAACCTCTTGTAATGAATTACAAGTATAGAAGTATTCTGTTCCCTTTTCATAGCTATTTCTAGTCTAGAAAAACAGATCGTTATAAGTAAGTTTGAAACTTCAAACTACTTTTACATTTGTGATCTGTGAAAGTAAATTCTAGAAATCAAAAACCAAGACAAGTAACAAAGACAGCGAGCTGCAAGTGAGTGGAGCAGATCGTTATTATTAAAAACGATCTGCTCGATGCATTAGCAACTAGCTGTCTATACAATGTAGAATATACTTGTTATCTTAGTAGTCATTGTGTCCAGGAAGTCTTTTACTAGAATAATACAGATCGTAATTAAGTTAAAAACGATATACTTGTTTTATACTTAGACATTCCTTAATAGATGACAATGACTACTTGGTTTTCTTTAAGGTCCTAAAATTGACTAAGTGTAGTTTCGAGAAACATCATCAAAACATAAATAAATCGTGGGGTTCCCAACACCTTTCTATTGTTCTTGAGACCTTTTCTCTCATTTACACTAGTTACAATCAACAGCCAAAAATTGAAAACTAACTTAGCAAGGTATATATTAAATACAATCAACAGCCAAAAATTGAAAACTTAACTTGTGTCTGTTTCACCGTAAGTGAGACAAACTGTGAAATAAAATATAAAAACAAATGCACAGAGATAGGAAAGATGGAATTCTTATTTATTGTTCCTCTTTTGCTAATCCTGGGCTGGGAGACTCTCGAATTAGTAGCATTTGGCCCATTCCATAATTCGGGAATTGGATCAATATGAATGTTGATGGAGTTCCTCAGGGGCTCTAGGGCAACCACCAGTGAACAATCAAAATGACGCCTTTTAGAAAAGGTAATTGGACGGGATAACATTAACATTATCCAACGACGCCTTTTAGAACTAAATACCCTCCTCACCCCTCTGCTAAGATTCTTTAGATAACCCGTGTGAGAAAAATTCATTATATTGAGTTTTAGAGTTATAAGAAAGTAGAAAAGTAGGCAATTCCCGTTGGTTTCTCTCCTCACGCGTCCACACTCGTTTTAATGAACTTGAAATTGAGTCCACACTACCTGTGACCCAACCGAGCTATCAATCCTCAAATTGAAAGTAGTTTCTCTCACAAGATTCATCACATACAAGCCAAATATGAAAGTAAATAAAACTATAACATAGTTTAGGTTCTCAATAAACTCATATACTCAATTATAGGCATGTTGAATGCCTCCTTTAAATGTATTGACCCATCTTTTATGTAGGCACACCAAACCGTCTCCAAAATTTGGTCCAATGTTGAAGACTTGTTTAAATTTAAATTTCAATCGTGGAAGACTCCACAAAATCAACTTCCTTATCTAAAAAATATATATTTTTCAGTAAAGATACAACCATTTATTGACTGGGTCTTGTGCTCTTCTAATTTTTCGCTGATGATGTTTCAAGTGTACTGGACCAAAGTGAGAGACAAGTTCATAATTAGTTTCATCTTCAACGTAATACATAAACTGCCAACACTTGGTGTGTATCAATACACTCACAAGTTAGTGCTATTAAAAACCGGAGTTTGGTATATAGAACTTCCATAATTTTATTTTAATATATGAAATTAGTTCTTATGCATAATGATAAATAGATACAATTACTTTATTCATGTTTTCTTAGAGGTTTGTTAGGGACAAGTGTTCATGTCTTGCATTCACATTTCACACGCTTAAGTCTTCTTTCAGACATTCCCTCTAACACCTATTGTTCATTCGTAGACAAGTTAACTCTAATAAGTAATAGTTAATCCGGAAATGTAGCACATTCACCTTTATTTTATGGTTGTTGATTTATTTTATAGTAATGTTTTGTTAAACTTAATCAACGGCGTTTAATCTTCGCTACAATTAGGCCATTGCTGTCAAGTGTCAACAAACATTTGATGGTACTTATAAAGGCATTTCATCAAACAATTTGTGTTCTTCCTCTTTCACTATCGAAGGCTAATCTTCTCCATTTAACATGAATCCTTACAACTACACAAAATCAAAAGAAAGTATACTATTTCGGACACCAACAATAAAATGAGCACTACCCAAACACAATGGAAATAATTACTTGATTGGTGCAGGAAATAGGAAACAAATTACAAATGTTGTGGGGACTTGAACACATAAAAATTCGTTGCCCCCCATACGTTGCACTAAGTAAAGTAGAAAATCAAAATTAATTCTTGAAATTAGAGAGGTATTTTTGATGAACAGTGAACGAGAATGCAGTCTTTATTCGATATATCTTGGGAAAATTGTGGTTTATATGAGTGTGAAGGTAGAGCTCGCAACACTTGATATAACTTAGCTTGGATATGAACCAAGTGCTCGACAAAATACCATTTAACTGTATGTCTTTTTTTACTGGAAATGACATACTGATATTTATTGTTATTATTAAAGGTCGGGTATTATCTACTCTCTCCGCCCTATTATTTATGACACATTTTATTATGAATAAATTATAGTTTATGGCCTGAATTTTAAGGTAGTGTTCAGTTTATGGCCTGAATTTTCAAAAATGTTTAAAATAGCATGTATTTTAGGAAAATATATAAATCATGGCACACGTCAAAAATTGAAAATGAAAAGGGTATTTATGATATTTTTATTAAAGAAAATAAATATAAATAAATTATTATTATTATCTAAAAACGAGTCAAGCTTCGAATGTAGTTTTAACGAACCAAACTTTGAATAGTTCACAAACTTTGTTAACGAGCTTGTTCACGAACTTTAAAAACAAGCCGAGTTTCAAATAGTTGCGAACATTAAATATGAACTAGTTCACGAACTTATCAAAATAATATATATATATATATATATGTAAACAAAATAATGGAATTTTTAATAAACTCAAACTCGAATATTTAACGAACTCGAGTCAAGTTCGAGTTCAAATTTACTATTAAATCAAATAATAAACAAACTCGAGCTTGATTTTTATTTATCGCACTGGATTCGAACTTAATTTTCAAAACTTGAACCGAGCTCGAATCGAACTCAAATTTTCAAACGAGCCGAATTTGAGCACACCAATATTCAGTTTAGTTCGATTCGATTAGACCCCTACATATTATATGTCTCATCTTTGTAAATTGGAATTCTTATTTAATAGATTGAACTATTTTGAATTGAATATTCATACATTTTAAAGATAAATTTAAATATTTAATGTAAATCGATGCAAGGTGGACTTTAATTTTTAAAAAATAATTTGATGATGATGACTTTGTATTTAAACGGTTTTTTGATTTTTAGATATTAATGATTTATTTATTTTCTTTAATAAAATATCATAAACATCATTTTCATATTCAACTTTTAACTTGGGTCATAATTTTTACTCCCTCTGTCCCATTCAAGATGACTCATTTTGCCATTTCTGTCCGTTCCAACAAGATGACTCATTTCCTTTTATAGCAATTTTTTTAGGAGAGATATGTATTGAGTAAGTAAAAAGAAGGAGACTTTATTGGTCTGCGTGCCCAAAAGAAATGGGTCATCTTGAGTGGGATGAAGGGAATACATTTTACTAAAGTACATGCTATTTTAGATAATTTTAAAAGTTCAGGCCATAAATTGAACACTACCTCAAAGTTCAGGCCAAAAATTATATTTTACCCTTTTATTATTATAAAATACACTCATTAAGTTTATGTTTTCTTTTCTTGATTATTTAAATAAATACTCCACTTCTTTTATTTCATTATGAAGTGTTTCACTTTATTAATTTGCATAAATCAAGGAAATAGTAATTTTACAATGGTAACATTATTAAATATGTTGATAAATGAAATCATATTTACAGTCAATATCAAATTTCAATAAATTTATTATAGATCAACTTTAGATTTGTGAAACATGACGGTTAGAGGAGTAATAAAAGAGTACATTAGAATACATAAAAAAGTAGAGGGACTATATATTTAACCAAAACATCTTAACCTATATCAATAGTAAACGTAAATCAATTGTCGTAATGCCTTAGTACCATTTAGCACGCTAAATATATGATGCAAAAGAGATGTAGACTGATGGTTAGGTCGATGGTATCTACCTGATCAAGCTGACTTGGCCTGGAAATGTTGATAACCTGGTCCACACAAGTAAACTTGAAGTTTGGCAATGACGTGGTCCTGGACATGTCATCTCATCGACTTGGTCCACATAGGCCACTTGAGGAGGAGTCATTTGTGTTCTTAGTTCTAGGTCAACCGTATTGTAAAGAAAGATTAATTATATAATAACCCGATTTATATAACTTGACCTTATTTAGTTTGTATTAGAAGGGATATCACCTTGTAAGGTCAAATTAAGTTAAACGATCTGTGCTATAGGATCAACCTTGTTGTTTGTAGCAGATTAAGCAAAAATATGAGAACATATTGATGTAACGATCTGTTCATAGGACTAACCTGATCTCTCTAGACTTAGTTTTTATAGCATCTTATTTATCGCACAACAGATTATCTTAGCAGATTAGTGAGTTTCTTGAAGCAGATAATTTAGAAGAACAACTCACTGCTTGGAGTAGGCCAGCAAATTTTATAGAACATGGCAGCACACTTATCATATCAGGCAACTGGATAGATCGAGAGGCAAACCACTACCAACAAACTATCAAGTTGCACAAGAAGTAGCACGCTAGAGTCAACTTGTGTCAAACAGGTTGATGTCTGTCACGACCGCACTTCGCTAAGGATAGCGAAGTCGGGGAAACGTGACTAAGGGAAGGAATAAAGAAGCGGGGATAGAAAAGGGGTTGAAGGAATATCTGTAGAACTGAAAGATACTTCAATAATATGAATGATTCATTGCATATAATTTGGTTTTAGAATAACCGATATGTTTAACCGAGTTTAACAGGAGTCTGATATAGGTTCATAACATGGAACATCAACATTTGCAGCGGAATAGGATCAAAATAAAGTTTACATGTATGAGGACATGTAAACCCCCAAGAGTTCATAATATGTTGGGAACCCCAATATATTTAGTTTTGATGATGATCTTTCGAAACACACTTAGCTATTTTAGAGTTAAAACTGTTCTACGTGTAAAACAGATCACTAGATGTAAAGTGAATCCTGTTATGGAACAAATTAGGAGAAGACTTAATATGTAAAGGATATATCCCTATAAAAGTCTATCTCAACTTAGTGTAGGATGAAGGTCAAGATTTCACGCCAAAAGGAATTGCTCTGCTGTAACAGACAGCAACCAGATCGATGACCAGATCGATATCTACAGCGAAGCACCAGATCGATTAAGTCATCAATCCACCATCTGACATCATCTTACATATCATATGCTTTTGCCACGTCAGCACTGAAGCCTATCCAACAGGGATTGGAAAAAGAATCTTCGATAGAAGGAAAGAGACCGTTAACAATCTGCTTTCCATATCTTGAAGATTGAGTCAACGTTTTCTACATGGCAAGAAGAGATATGATGGACATCATTGAATGGCAATCTACCATCTGATTCACGCCAATCAACAACGGCTAGAATTTTTGTTGGTCCCGAAAGAGCAAGGTTTGGTGTATGGGGGGGGGGGGAATACTCCAAATACAAACTTTTCAGTTTACTTGACAAGTTAATAGAGAGTTCAAGCTATTCTATATAAGAAATTGCTCGGTAGATGACTAGACAGGTCGATGTGCAGATCGATAGCAGTTTTAGTCCAAACAGATTACTCTCTTAGTGAAAACACTTAGCCAATAATAAGAGTGATCTTATTACTTTCTGAGTGTTGAGTGAGTGCAGAATAATGGTGGATGATGATTACTTTTGTTTAGAAAACCTTAGGGATTATCCAGATAGTTATACAGATTGATTGAGATGCAGATTTGTATGTGATCGTGCAGAGGGTTAGAATAATAAACAACTGAAAATAAATATGCAGAAAAGTAAAGCACACAGTCGTTTAACGTGGTTCGGGAAATCCCTACGTCCACGATCTGGTCAAATCTAGACCAGATTATCCATTACTAGGATACTCTGCTTCTTTATACTCGTGGAGAACGAGTCACAAGTATCAAACAAAACTAGAGAGATACTTATGCACGAATTAAGGGTCGTGTCCCTTTACAACAGATTACCTCTACGTTACCACTAGAAAACTACTAGCTAGCAGGGTGATCTCCTTTCTCTCGATAAGACAGACTTGAATCGAGGTGGTTGGTGTGATGTAGAATCACAACGTATAGAAGCTCTAAGTCTGGATTGCAGATTGATTGCTTGAAAGTATGACAGCAGTATAGCTCGCATGTGTATTCTCTCTTACAATCTCCAGATTTTTTTTTGAACTTCGATTATATATGCATTGAATATTAAATTCTAGCCGTTTGCTGATTAGCGTGAGTTTGATGGTATATTGCCAATCAATTATGTCCATCATATCTCTGCTTGCCATATACGGAAGTTGACTCAATCTTTGAGTTTATGGAAAGCAGATTGCTAACGGTCTCTTTCCTTCTATGTGTTAGCCAAAGATTCTCTTTCCAATCCCTGTTGGATAGGCTTCAATCTTGATGTGGCAAGAGCATATGATGTGTAGGATGATGTCAGCAGGTGGATTGATGACTCAATCGATTTGGTGCATTGCTGTAAATGTCGATCTGGTCACTGTCTGTTACAGCAGATCGATTCTTTTTGGCGTGAAATCTTGACCTTCATCCTATACTAAGTTGAGATTGACTTTTATAGGACTATATCCTTTACATATCAAGTCATCTCCTAATCTGTTCTATAACATGATACACTTTATATCTAGTGATCTGTTTTACACGTAGAACAATTTAAAGTTCAAAAAAATAGCTAAGTGTGTTTCGAAAGACCATCATCAAAACTAAATATCTTAGGGTTGCCACTACTATCCACCTCAGAGAACTCCTGAAGAATCCTCCATACTCGTCGCTTAGTGGACGACATCGAATCAGAGTCGGTCATCAGTGGTCGGCAGGCCAGAGCTGGTCGTCGTATCCTGGTGACAGGGCGAGAGGGCCCTGCCTCGGCATCATGGCGCCCACGTATCCCACTGGCTGGTACTGGACGTAGGATGGGCGATGGTGGTCGGACCTCCCTAGCTGGATGTGCAAGGTCTGCCTCAAAGTCATGTGTCCCCTGGGGCTCGGGAACTAGCATAGGGTGTAGGAAACTATACGTCGGGACTAGAGGGATCACTCCAGCCGGAAAGAACGTAGGAATCAGTGGAGTCCACATGGTCGATGCCTCACCTACCGGCATCAAGTCTCCAGGTCTAATGTATGGTCCCCTCGGCGCATTGCCGAATGCAGCAAAGTAGAAGTGAATGGTGGCGATAAATCCCAGGAAGTCTCCCTCTCTCTCGTAGCTCCTCCCAATGGGGCGGATAAAGTCCCCCGTGATCATACGCGCCCACCACTGCCAGTCGAGGGGTAGCAACTGGGTCAATCTCATGATGCCATCCATGCCTGTGGCTCCATGGGGTTGGGCTGCCACCCATAGTCTCCTGAAGTGGGATAAGAACTCCCCTAAGTCGTCTCCTAAGCAAGGAGCGTAAGTCTCGTATTCCCATAGGATGGTGGCTGGGCTGGCTCGTGGTGTCAGGCGCTTCTGGGTAGTACGGATCATCCGTGCCATCTAAAAGCTTTTGAATCGAAATTGATATTTCAAGTATTGTCTGCCATAAAATATTTTATGTTTTGTATGATACCTATCTGATATGATTAATCGAATTCGGGTTCCAGTGGGTAAGCAACCCCGCTCGGACTAGTGTACACAATATGACTTTAAGTTGACGAAGGTGTTGACCGGTCAAGTGTCCGCGGAAGGTGGCCACCTTCCCAGTACACAAGTTGACTCTAGCGTGCTACTTCTTGTGCAACTTGATAGTTTGTTGGTAGTGGCTTGCCTGTCGATCTATCCAGTCGCCTGATATGATAAGTGTGCTGCCATGTTCCATAAACTTTGCTGGCCTACTCCAAGCAGTGAGTTGTTCTTCTAAATCATCTGCTTCAAGAAACTCACTAATCTGCTAAGATAATCTGTTGTGCGATAAATAAGATGCTATAAAAACTAAGTCTAGAAAGATCAGGTTAGTCCTATGAACAGATCGCTACATCAATATGTTCTCATATTTTTACTTAATCTGCTACAAACAACAAGGTTGATCCTATAGCACAGATCGTTTAACTTAATCTGACCTTACAAGGTGATATCCCTTCTAATACAAACTAAATAAGATCAAGTTATATAAATCGGGTTATTATATAATTAATCTTTCTTTACAATACGGTTGACCTGGAACTAAGAACACAAATGACTCCTCCTCAAGTGGCCTATGTGGACCAAGTCGATGAGATGACATGTCCAGGACCACGTCATTGCCAAACTTCAAGTTTACTTGTGTGGACCAGGTTATCAACATTTCCAGGCCAAGTCAGCTTGATCAGGTAGATACCATCGACCTAACCATCAGTCTACATCTCTTTTGCATCATATATTTAGCGTGCTGAATGGTACTAAGGCATTACGACAATTGATTTACCTTTACTATTAATATAGATTAAGATGTTTTGGTTAAATATATAGTCCCTCTACTTTTTTATGTATTCTAATGTACTCTTTTATTACTCCTCTAACCGTCATGTTTCATAAATCTAAAGTTGATCTATAATAAATTTATTGAAATTTGATATTGACTGTAAATATGATTTCATTTATCAACATATTTAATAATGTTACCATTGTAAAATTACTATTTCCTTGATTTATGCAAATTAATAAAGTGAAACACTTCATAATGAAATAAAAGAAGTGGAGTATTTATTTAAATAATCAAGAAAAGAGAACATAAACTTAATGAGTATTTTATAATAATAAAAAGGTAAAATATAATTTTTGGCCTGAACTTTGAGGTAGTGTTCAATTTATGGCCTGAACTTTTAAAATTATCTAAAATAGCATGTACTTTAGTAAAATGTATTCCCTTCGTCCCACTCAAGATTGCCCATTTCTTTTGGGCACGCAGACCAATAAAGTCTCCTTCTTTTTACTTACTCAATGCATATCTCTCCTAAAAAAATTTCTATAAAAGGAAATGAGTCATCTTGTTGGAACGGAAGGAAATGGCAAAATGAGTCATCTTGAATGGGACAGAGGGAGTAAAAATTATGACCCAAGTTAAATGTTGAATATGAAAATGATGTTTATTATATTTTATTAAAGAAAATAAATAAATCATTAATATCTAAAAATCAAAAAACTGTTTAAATACAAAGTCATCATCATCAAATTATTTTTTAAAAATTAAAGTCTACCTTGCATCGATTTACATTAAATCTTTAAATTTATCTTTAAAATGTATGAATATTCAATTCAAAATAGTTCAATCTATTAAATAAGAATTCCAATTTACAAAGATGAGACATATAATATGTAGGGGTCTAATCAAATCGAACTGAACTGAATATTGGTGTGCTCAAATTCGGCTCGTTTGAAAATTTGAGTTCGATTCGAGCTCGGTTCAAGTTTTGAAAACTATGTTCGAATCCAGTGCGATAAATAAAAATCGAGCTCGAGTTTGTTTATTATTTGATTTATTAATAAATTTGAACTCGAACTTGACTCGAGTTTGTTAAATATTCGAGTTTGAGTTTATTAAAAAGTCCATTATTTTGTTTACATATATATACATTATTTTGATAAGTTCGTAAACTAGTTCATATATAATATTCGCAACTATTTGAAACTCGGCTTACTTTTAAAGTTCGTGAACAAACTCGTTAACAAAGTTTGTGAACTATTCAAAGTTTGGTTCGTTAAAACTACATTCTAAGCTTGACTCGTTTTTAGATAATAATAATAATTTATTTAAATTTATTTTCTTTAATAAAAATATCATAAATACCATTTTCATTTTCAATTTTTGACGTGTGCCATGATTTATACATTTTCCTAAAATACATGTTATTTTAAACATTTTTGAAAATTCAGGCCATAAACTGAACACTACCTTAAAATTCAGGCCATAAACTATAATTTATTCATAATAAAATGTGTCATAAATAATAGGGCGGAGAGAGTAGATAATACCCGACCTTTAATAATAACAATAAATATCAGTATGTCATTTCCAGTAAAAAAAGACATACAGTTAAAATGGTATTTTGTCGAGCACTTGGTTCATATCCAAGCTAAGTTATATCAAGTGTTGCGAGCTCTACCTTCACACTCATATAAACCACAATTTTCCCAAGATATATCGAATAAAGACTGCATTCTCGTTCACTGTTCATCAAAAATACCTCTCTAATTTCAAGAATTAATTTTGATTTTCTACTTTACTTAGTGCAACGTATGGGGGGCAACGAATTTTTATGTGTTCAAGTCCCCACAACATTTGTAATTTGTTTCCTATTTCCTGCACCAATCAAGTAATTATTTCCATTGTGTTTGGGTAGTGCTCGTTTTATTGTTGGTGTCCGAAATAGTATACTTTCTTTTGATTTGGTGTAGTTGTAAGGATTCATGTTAAATGGAGAAGATTAGCCTTTGATAGTGAAAGAGGAAGAACACAAATTGTTTGATGAAATACCTTTATAAGTACCATCAAATGTTTGTTGACACTTGACAGCAATGGCCTAATTGTAGCGAAGATTAAAAGCCGTTGATTAAGTTTAACAAAACATTATTATAAAATAAATCAACAACCATAAAATAAAGGTGAATGTGCTACATTTCCGGATTAACTATTACTTATTAGAGTTAACTTGTCTACGAATGAACAATAGGTGTTAGAGGGAATGTCTGAAAGAAGACTTAAGCGTGTGAAATGTGAATGCAAGACATGAACACTTGTCCCTAACAAACCTCTAAGAAAACATGAATAAAGTAATTGCATCTAGTTATCATTATGCATAAGAACTAATTTCATATATTAAAATAAAATTATGGAAGTTCTATATACCAAACTCCGGTTTTTAATAGCACTAACTTGTGAGTGTATTGATACACACTAAGTGTTGGCAGTTTATGTATTACGTTGAAGATGAAACTAATTATGAACTTGTCTCTCACTTTGGTCCAGTACACTTGAAACATGATCAGCGAAAAATTAGAAGAGCACAAGACTCAGTCAATAAATGGTTGTATCTTTACTGAAAAATAAGAGTCAGTTAAGATATACTCCCTCCGTCCCACTAAGCTTGACACGTTTTCCTTTTTGGGACGTCCCACTAAGCTTGGCACATTCCAAAAATAGCAAAAATTATCTCTTCAAAAAGATGTGGACCCTACCACCTTTATACCTTTTACACTACTTTATACACTCTCCTTAATAACAGTGCCGTAAAAAAAGGTGTCAAGATTAGTGGGACGGAGGGAGTATATATTTTTTAGATAAGGAAGTTGATTTTGTGGAGTCTTCCACGATTGAAATTTAAATTTAAACAAGTCTTCAACATTGGACCAAATTTTGGAGACGGTTTGGTGTGCCTACATAAAAGATGGGTCAATACATTTAAAGGAGGCATTCAACATGCCTATAATTGAGTATATGAGTTTATTGAGAACCTAAACTATGTTATAGTTTTATTTACTTTCATATTTGGCTTGTATGTAATGAATCTTGTGAGAGAAACTACTTTCAATTTGAGGATTGATAGCTCGGTTGGGTCACAGGTAGTGTGGACTCAATTTCAAGTTCATTAAAACGAGTGTGGACGCGTGAGGAGAGAAACCAACGGGAATTGCCTACTTGTCTACTTTCTTATAACTCTAAAACTCAATATAATGAATTGTTCTCATACGGGTTATCTCAAGAATCTTCGCAGAGGGGTGAGGAGGGTATTTAGTTCTAAAAGGCGTCGTTGGATAATGTTAATGCTATCCCGTCCAATTACCTGCTCATCTGCATACGGGTTATCTCAAGAATTGTTCTCATACGGGTTATCTCAAGAATTTTGATTGTTCACTGGTGGTTGCCCTAGAGCCCCTGAGGAGCTCCATCAACATTCATATTGATCCAATTCCCGAATTATGGAATGGGCCAAATGCTACTAATTCGAGAGTCTCCCAGCCCAGGATTAGCAAAAGAGGAACAATAAATAAGAAGTCCATCTTTCCTATCTCTGTGCATTTGTTTTTATATTTTATTTCACAGTTTGTCTCACTTACGGTGAAACAGCCACAAGTTAAGTAATCTCATAACTCATATTTTATTTTTAATTTTAAGTAAATAATTTTTTAACTCTCGTCTCTAAAAAAATCAAAGGAAGTACCTTTTAGAAAAATCAAGAACAAGGACACATAAACTTAATTTATCACACCGACACTGAGGTCCCCTGTTGTTTACATATAATAAATGTTTGTTCACATTTTTATAAGCTAAATGTATATATATGAGTGATTGCAAAATACATATTCTAGAGGGGTGTTGCTGCAATTACTTAAGTTTGTTCCAGTTGAGCAGATGCAATTCACGTGACTTTATTCAATTCACCGTTAACACTCATTGTTGGGTATGAGCAGATAGTGTTACAGCTGGAAGTGTGGGTGTATTTGCATATATATATATATATAATATATATACCTTGCTGAGTTAGTTTTCAATTTTTGGCTGTTGATTATAACTACTGTAAATGAGAGAAAAGGTCTCAAGAACAATAGAAAGGTGTTGGGAACCCCACGATTTATTTATATTTTGATGATGTTTCTCGAAACTACACTTAGTCAATTTTAGGACCTTAAAGAAAACCAAGTAGTCATTGTCATCTATTAAGGAATGTCTAAGTATAAAAGAAGCATATCGTTTTTAACTTAATTACGATCTGTATTATTCTAGTAAAAGACTTCCTGGACACAATGACTACTAAGATAACAAGTATATTCTACATTGTATAGACAGCTAGTTGCTAATGCATCGAGCAGATAATTTTTAATAATAACGATCTGCTCCACTCACTTTCAGCTCGCTGTCTTTGTTACTTGTCTTGGTTTTTTATTTCTAGAATTTACTTTCACAGATCACAAATGTAAAAGTAGTTTGAAGTTTCAAACTTACTTATAACAATCTGTTTTTCTAGACTAGAAATAGCTATGAAAAGGGAACAGAATACTTCTATACTTGTAATTCATTACAAGAGGTTGAGCAGCTCGTTCTACAGACTACAGCTCGCTGCTCATCCAACAACAGATCGTTTCGTCATTGCAAAAGGATGAGCAGCTCATTCTAAAGAAATATCCAGCTTGCTGTCAACATATGCAACAGATCGTTTTATCAAAAACGATCTGCACATCATCATCTCTACAAATATGAAGTATCTAACATTATCATAGCCTACGAGGTGGAGGAACAGCTCGATAGACAGTGAACTGCTACTACATCAAGATAAAGCTGCTCCTCACTATAACTATGGTGGACTGCCGACATACCTAAATTTGTCACAAGTCAACCTCTTAGTGTATTGTCACATCGACAGCATACTTTAAGGAATGAAGTACGAGAATATCAATTTCCAATACGGTAAATCATTCCTAGTATGACAATACACTAGGAAATCGCGTGAAAGGTCCTATATATACCACCTTCACCTCCAGAAAGAATGACGAGAATTCAAGCCATTATTCTGCTATTACTCTGCTAAAATCTTCAAGCTCTCAACGTTAAAAGCACTTCCAAACATCCAAGAATTCTCTGTAGTGTTTACTTGTGTTGAAGGTTTACTCTCTGGAAAACTGTTTTTACAAAACCCAAAGTTAGGATCTAGATTTGATCCAGTTGTAATCCTAGATTGTAGTTTTCAATCTTAGGAAGAAGATTTGTAATCACAAGAAATTATCTAGATTTGATAATTCTTGTGGCTCGTACTCAATGAGTAAAAAGAAAGGAGAAAGCTAGTAGATTTTCGATCTAGATTTGATCGAGCCGTGGACGTAGGGAAGGTTTATCCTGAACCACGTTAACTGGTTGTGTTCTTTATTTCTCAAGTTATTTTTCATTCATCATCTTCATACTCCTGCATTCAAAACTGGTTTGGTAATATCTTTTAATTAAGAAAACGTTTTTCACATTAAGAAGAGCATTAACCACCATATTCCGCACACAACTTTGATCAAGTTTAAATCTGTATTTGTTATCCTTGATTATTGTTTTCACTCATAAGGTATATTGAAGTCGACCAACCCTCTTGCAGGTTGACATCAACCTGACTTTATGAGGTCTAGTGAGCTGCTCAACCCAGTTTGGAGGAAGCTAAAATCAACTTAATTGATAGCTAACATGTCTTATGCGACGTCATCATGCCACGTAAGACTAACTCCAACGGCTAGAAGTACAGTCAGCATCAACGACTATATTGTACATTTAATGATATCATAATTAATGCTACAACGACTAGTTTTCAAATACTAAAGCTATAAATACTTCAAGCCTTCTTCAGAAATGGAGTTAGTGATATTTCCCAGAAAAGAGCTTAAACGCTGCACGATTCTCGCCATATTTTCAGAATTTATACAACACTAGTTAGATGAAAATATACATTTTGAGTGTTGTAAATTAGAGATAAATCACCATATTTCTGAAGATAAACTCACTATAACTTACAATAGAGTTGAGCCTTCAAAGCCTATAGTTCTAGTTTCCTCCATAGCCAAAATTGTTCGAGGAAGAACGACTGTAAACCCGAACCAGATCTCGTACTCAGCGAGTTTAAATAACAAAGTTGCAATCTCATACTCAACTTGAATAATTAAGAGAGTTTGGGCTTGTACTCAACGAAGATAAATAAGTGAGGGATCCAAGGTTAAGGGATGCATCGATCTAGCATTGATCGATCGTGGACATAGGGAGTTTCCTGAACCATATTAAATATTGTGTGTTCTTTTCTATTTTGCATTACATTGCTTTGATTCTTTCTTTATCACTTCACCAGCGATCTTATCCAAATAAGAGAGTTGTGCATTTTGAATAAACCTTCTAAAGAACACTTGGTATAAACAAAACATATTTTCTTAGTGTAAGAGCAACCAACATACTCAAGCTTCCGCACACGACTTGAGTTTAGACAGACAACTTGGTAAGCTCCAGTTGGCTACCAATCAACCTGCTCTTTTAACAGGTCACTCACGCTCTATGTTGAGAACCTATTTGAGCAGTTCACTCTCTCTCTATATCAGAGGAGATTATATGCTATTCCTAACGAGCTGACCTGTTATAGGAAGCGAGCTGATTCTCAACCTGCTGTTTAAACAGCCTTACGCAAAAAAGTTGAAGTATGGTGTATTCCACCCCGTATACCACACCTGTTCTCCGGGGACCCAACAAGTGGTATCAGAGTAGTGGTTTAACCAACCATTATATCTTTTAGACAAGTTTCTAACCTGCGTGGTCAATTGAATGGATCTCCACTTAGAAAATATTTTTACATCCCTTACTGCATTTTGTTGCATATGGATTATCATCTTCTCAAGTCATGCGAAAACTTCCCCATCTAAGGTTACAATGACTAGAGTAACCGAATCAAAATGTGCATACAAGCACATCACTCGCAGATGTGAGACGTTATCCAAAATGGACCAATCCTTCTATATGATGAATACGAGCAGACAGATGGAGACCAAACTGGAGAGAAAAAGCTAAAAAATCCTAAGAAATTCATGATAGTGGAACACAAGGTTGCTGAGCTAGATAACTACGCAAAATGGCTCATATCGAGTACCGTACATGGCGTATATGTGGCAAAAATCAGACACCTTGAAACGGCCAAAAGTTGTGGGATACATTGAAGCAGTTAAGATTGAGATTAAAAGAGATAAAAGAGATCAGACTATCTATTTCTTGTAACAAGTTCAAGGAGTTCTGAATGAAACCCAATGAATTGATTCAATCGATGCAGAACAGATTCACAGAGATCACGTTGGAAGTTGCATCCATGAGCTCAAACAAATACTCCCAGCGTGAACTAAACTTGAAAATCATTTGAGCTCTACCTTCAAATTGGCGTATTTATGCTGTCCTGATCCAACAAAGATCAAATTTCAAACTCTTATCATGTGATGATATATTTAATGTTCTTTTAAGTAATGAGTATGAAATTAACAGACTTCATGGCGCAAATAAGGTCAATAAAGAAGTTGAAGCAAAAATGAAGAGGGAGGTTTCACTTAAAGCTAGATCATTTTCAAAGATGACCTCCACCAAGGAAGCTCATGAAAAGTTTTTGAGGGAACAAATTTTGCAAGAATATACCTCCATGAATAAGTGATTCAAAGAGCTCGAAGTACGTGACTTTGACAGACAGTGCTCTGGTAATCATATTCGGAAGATGAAGCCTTTCTGGCTCGAGTTTTAGAAGAAGAAGATGATCTCCATGTGGTAAATTCTCATCGATTTGCATTGTCAATAATATTATGTAACGATCATATGAAGGGTGGAATAAGAGAGATTGATCAAGCCAAGGGGAAAGAATACATCCCCTGCTTTTGCTTTTATAGAGCAACCTGTCAAGATGAAGACCAGGTCAGCTCGCTTGTCAAAAAAAATATAGCAGCCTCAAGCTAACGTGCAGAAAGGTGAAAAAATCTGGTTGAGAATGACTAAATCAGTTCACTGACAAGCTGGAGGTCGAAATAGTGCGCTTGGAATTGCACGAGAAAGAACTCAGCATAAATCTCCCAGCTCACAATAAAGATCATCTTGAAAAATAGGTTAAGACGACCATACCATTAGAAAACGTCAAACGGTTCTTCCCTATCCTTCCAAACATATCAAGTCACGTGTTAAGTTCACAAAGGATTAAACAGATCATGACAGATATCAGTGCCCAGATCAATAAAAAGGGTACATAGCTGAAAACAACTTAATCCCATGGACTTCAAGGAATATCCTATTTAGGGGGAGTGCAAAACACAAGTGTAGTCTACAGATCAAGGTCAACAAATCGAGTACCATATATCAACAAGAGGTATATATTGCTGCAAGTTGTACAACTCATCATGTCATCAGCTGACTACATCAAGAGATTCAACATTTAAATGCATTCATCAAGTTGCATATGCTAGATCATCTACAATAATTTAACAAGTGAAACATGTTTATCAATAGATAGCAGATTAAGGGGGAACCAACTCAAGCTTTTATCAGCTAGTTGTTTAATACTTCAATTTTAAATAATTTCCATCTTCTTATGATTGTCTTGTAATAAGATATTATGTGCAACACTTCTAATAAAAATGAATTGTTTCGTTTTATCTTTTGTCTTCTTTCAGAATCGATAGAATATTGATAATTAAATGAGATTGAGGACGTTTAATCAAATTTATAAGCACTCTATCTTAATTAGAAAGAATCAAACTTGTATACCCCAACAACTCATTGCACAGCTCATTCAATGTAGCAGACCAAGAGGTGGAAGCATCAGTCTATTTAGCTGGTACTTACATACAGGTCAACAAGAAATGCCAATGGAACAAAAAAAAAAATCAGAATCTCAATATTTGATATCAAGATCAAGGAGATGATGTCATTAATTCATTAAGTGGTATCAAGCTCAAATGGACAAGATCAATACTCATAAGTGATTGAAACTCAATAAGGAGGTCACTCATCTAGGGGGAACATACCATGTGAAGTAAGAGCTAGAAGACCACCATTGAACCCCAGAGCATACTCAAGAAGGATATATTAGTAGAGGGAATGGTTCTTCAAGTTTGATGCAGTTCAAAAATCACAGATTTGTAATATACAACAAAGAATTGCAGATTTGAGCTAGCAGACGATGAAATTTAGCTCCAGAAGCCTACAACTCATGGTAAAGCGATGAGTCTTGACCGTCTCGAAGTTTCGCTTCGAAAAAGTTTCATTATTAGAAAATCAAAATACGAAGTTGGAAATTTTCAGAAATAAGGTCACTTCCAAGAAATCAAGTTGTACTTCCACAGTTGGAACCTTTTTGATGACCTTTTTGAGTAATGTCGAAAAGGGGGAAAATATATATAAAAAATGTACATGGGCTTAGGAGTTTATTGATGCTTAGGAGTTTATGTTTATTTGTCTAGATTAAGATAACTTTACAAAAATGACTATGTGTTAAGGACAGACCGATGAAAGACAAATCAAGTCCATATGAGTCATATATGTTCTTAATAGCAGATAAATTAATTTGTAATGATAGGTTAATGAAATAATAATCTAGTCAATAGAGCTTGATCTTATTTAATCAGTTTTACATGAGAGATCACATTGTAAGGACATATCAAGTTAACGATTTGTGCTATAGGATTAACCTTATTATTTGTAGTTTTATTAGAATATCAGAGTCAGAAGTTGGAAATGTTCATATTTCATGTAACTGCCAAAGAATATGCTAGACATATCATCTACCAAAAAGGAGAAATCAAGTTGGACCTTCGTCCTTTGAAACATTTTTAATAACCTTTTTGATGATGCCGAAAAGGGGGAAAAATATGGAAAAATGAAGATGGTTAAAGATTATAATCAAGGGGGAAAGATTTTAGGAATAAATCACGCTTATCTTAAAAGGGGGATCACATGATTAAGGAAGAAGTAGACTAGCCTAGCTCATATCCAAATAACAAGGTAAAAGGTTTCAACATTTTGTACTTAATCGTGCTTAATTTTAATGTGATGGTTTCGACATCATCAAAAAGGGAAAATTTTTAGGAACCATTTTGATGATTGTGGAAATCTTTATTTGTGTATTTTGATGATGTAAAACCATGAAGTACTTTTCCTCTACTCTCACTGACGGAGGATCAACTCAAACTGAAGTGCTTTCCAAACACGCTGAAGGACCAAGTGAAGTCCCGGTATATATCGCTTCCACCTGGCTCGCTCACCACATGGGCATCAATATTTGAGAATTTCATGTTGAAGTACTATCCGCATCACAAGACTCAAGAGGTGCATACCAAGATAATGAAATTCACATAAGTTGTAGACGAGTCATTCCACAAAGCTTGGGAGATGTTTCAGGAGCTGTTGCAGCAGTGTCCACAACATCAGATGGCCCCAGAGATGTGTCAGTTCTTCTACGACCATCTACTTCAGACCACACAATTCATGGTGGACAGCTCTGCAGGAGGGAATATAATAGTCAAGACTGTTGAGGATATGAAAAAAATCTTCTAGACTTTAGCAGCATGCTCCCAAAAGAAATCATCTCGACCTCGCCGTATGGAGGCAAGCGCAGTGACCACTAATCCTTATTTGAAGAAGCAAATGGCAGATATGATTAGGGAATTGCAAGAACTCAAGATGAGGAGGCCTTCTTCACCACCCAGACAACTGAGTATACAAGAGCAGTGTTGTTGGTCCCGAAAGAGCAAGGTTTGGTGTATGGGGGGGGGGGGAATACACCAGATACAAACTTTTCAGTTTACTTGACTAATTACTTAGAGAGATCAAGCTTTCTCGTGAAGAAATTGCTTCAATTTCACTGACCAGATCGATAGCTAACCTGTCCAAGTAAGATCTCTCTCGTGATAAACACTTAGTAGATAACAATAGTGATCTTGTTATCCAACAGAGCGTTGTGTGCGGAATATGGTGGACTTAGCCTGTGTTCTTTATTAGAAAACCTTTAGAAAACTTAATCAAGTAGATTAACAGATTGATTAAGAATGGAGATTGAATGTTCGTGCTGGTGAGAGAATAAAACAATTGAAAGTAAAGATGCGTAAAGTAAATAAACACAGTTGTTTTTACGTGGTTCGGGAAACCCCCTACGTCCACGGTCCAATCCAAACTAGATTAGATATCCACTACTAGGATACTCTCTTCTTTATACTCGCTGTGAACGAATCACAAATTCCAATCACAACCAGACTGAAACTTATGCACGAATAAGGTTCGTGTCCCTTTACAACTTGCAGTAACAATTGCTACAGAATACATTCACGTTAATCCACTAGAAAACTACTAGCTAGCAAAGATATCCTCTTTCTTCTTCTCGATAAGGCAGACATAAATTGAGTGGTGTAATTTCGATCACGAATGGCTTAACGATTTGGAATGTAGAAATCTCCTCAATGAATGCTTCAATGAGTGAGTTGATTTTTGAGCAGAGTAACGGCTTGTTTGATTGTCAGTATGCTTCGTGTATGCACATGTACTCTTCCAGACTTGGTTCCAAGCTTTTATAAGTGTAGAAATTTGAAATTCTAACCATTGGCTTTGATTGGCTTGTAATAAATAATGATTTACAATCAAAAGATATGAATGCCATTGTAAAGACCCGCTCTTTTCATTAGACCTATTTGTGTCAAATACGTAGGGAACTCCTAAGGTTCCAATTTTGAGTAAATTATGATTAGCAAATTTGAATATTATTCTCCTCTTAGATTAACTTGAGATGGCTAAATTATGTGTTGCCAAAATAAGAACTTAAGGAAGGATTATATCATAATAATTCAACGATGAGAATAATCACAAATTATTAGCCAACTAGCCATCGGGCTTCAAAGATATGTGATGATACAAATTTTTTTTT
>JAPKLX010000080.1:130749-159080 GCA_026898415.1 Leonotis leonurus
GACTCCATAGTAGCTGACTCTTGGGGGTTCTACGTGTCTTCATACACGTAGAATTTTATTACGCGATCCTGCATTTTCCGCTGCTAGACTTTTATGTAATAGATCCGTGACTAAACTTTAAATTCCGTTATGTAATGTAACGAGCATATGACTCTGCCTTCCCGGTTTGCGGAATTGGTCCTTATTTTAAGTTATGAAATGAATAATTATCTTCTTCTCTTGTTAATTATACATTTCGTTGGTCATGTTCCCGACTTACTAGAATTAGTAGAAAGCGGGCGTGACAGCCATAAAGTCTTCTCATTGCCTTTGTGAAAGGTTGACCGAATCATTCATATATGGAGAGCAGATGATGATAGATTTTGTTTCCTTCTACGAGCTTTGATTGATCCTTCTTCTTTTCTTGATCTCTAATGATATGCTTTCCATCTTCGTGAGATTTACTGATGTGGCAATCTAATTGGGATTCTTCTAAGAACATCTAGCCAATTTCTTCGAATGTCAGATGACTGGCTTGATCTGGTCATAGGCTGGCTCACTCCATATTGCATGATCTAGTAAACAGATTAACATCAATTTGGTCAATATCAATCTGTGTCGAAACTGTTCCCAAGCATTGTTGTAACTTCTATGAATGATCTCTTCATCACCATATTGAGTTGCCATTGATCAGATCATATGTTGCTTGTAGGCTCCTGCTGATCTGGTTCTTCGAACAACTAACCAGGTGACTTCTATAGGATATAATCCTTTACATTCGAAGTCATCATCGAACCTGGTCTATGGACTTGTTCTCTATTAGATTCACTTTATAAGATAGTGATCTGTTACATGTAGAACTTGTTAAGCCTAACAAACAGAAATAATTCTAAGTGTGTTTTCGAAAGAACATTATCAAAACTAAATTTTGTGAAGGGTTCCCAACAGTTTCCGCCTTTTTGATGATGTCAAAACCACACTTTACAATAACCCTAGTAAAACATTAAAGATTGATTTGGTTTGAATTTACCAGAAGGGTGAAGAGTCGTTATTTAATTATAACAAACATAAACATTAATCTGGTTTTGGACAATGAGAAGTTGTCACCAGATAACCCACAAATTATATATCAAATAAAATCAAAGAGAGTTACATGAGAAGTCCAAAACCAATTAAAGATAAAGACAACAGATGGATAAGATGAATTTCTAAGAAAACCATCTGCCAGCACCTCCCTTCTTCATCTTCTCTCTCTGCGCATCGGAGGTCAGCTGTACACTCTCATAAATCCCATATTGTATCCTTGCATTATTGGGATCGTGGTTGTCGATTTTGTAGCCTTTGATCTTAGCTACTTGAGGGATGTAGTTGAGAATGTATGTCTTATCTGGAATATTTCTTCCAGGGATCATTGGGCAACCATGTACTCCTTTGCGGGTGCCTTAATCTGGAATTTAGCATTCTCTACAGCCAATCTGATCCTTTGTACTAGTGCTTTGTCCACAAAGTTGTCCATGTAGCGTTGGAAGTCTTCATCTAGTGTTGATTTAGAGTAGGTAGGATTTTTAGAAAGTATATTTTCATGATGAAGCCTTGTTTCAGTGATTCCCACTCCTTCTGGTCTCCATCTGGTACCCAATTGTCTTTGGGCGTATTCTTTTGCATAGACAGATTCCAAGCCATGAATGGCTTCTTCTTCTTCTTGGATTGAGTTGTGGACAAAGAGGTTTGATGAGATTGTTCTAATGTGGGCGAAGAGAAGGGTGTTTGGAAAGACTTCTCTCTGGCCTCCTGTTCTGCAAGTTTCTTCTGCCTCTCAGCTTGCTCCATGTAGAACTGTGCCCTGAATGTTAGGTCACAGGCTTGTTCCTTGTTTACGCCAAAAAGAAGTAGCTCGGCAATCTGGTCTCCTTCATCTGCCATCGGCTTCTTTCCTTTATCTAGTGCTTGCTGCTGTTATGTTGGTTTAATTGTTGGATCTGCTCAAGGAGGAGTGTATGATCTCTCGGTAAATGGTTGATCTCCTCCAGCAGATTCATTTGGCTTTTCACCTCCATATTCTCCTTCTGGACCTCCATCTTGTCCTCCTTCATCAGCTTTATCAAAACCTCCTCCTCCTGCTCCACCTTTTCCAATTTTACCAGATTTTTCCCCCTTTTCAACATCATCAAACATTGTCTTGATGAGTGTGCGAAGGGAATCGATCTCAGCCTTCAAATCCTCGAGCTTCAGCTCGGCATATTCTTTGAAGTTGAGTAGGAAGGTGATGTTCTAGTCGGCATCTCATATCTTCTTCTCAAGGTTGCTGTTCATTGTGGAGAGAGTCCCATCATAAGTTTCTTAAAGTTCTTCAATGTTGTTGAGTCTGGTGTTCTGATGATCAAATTCTGTAGGAGTTGGATAGAGCAGATCATCAAGAACTTTAACTTGATTTTCCTTCATGATCTCCACAAACTTTTCCCTTTCAAAAGTTGCAAGTTGGGCATGAATCTCCATTGAGGTAGCTTCCTTGATTTCAGTAGTGATGGAAGCAGATTGAGCTTTGACAGCCTCATCAATTAGATCCTTCTCTTTGGCTACAAGGTCAGTGATCAGACCATGAATGGTCTGGATTTTCTTCTCTATGTTCTCCAGCCTCTGATCTGATTTTTCTCTGGCTGCATCAGCTGCTTCTCGATCGTCATCCATCTTCTTATTTAAGTCTTTGACTTCATTTTTCAACTTTCGGCGCAGATCTTTATCTATATCGTTCACATAGTCCTTTTGATGCTAATTGAAATCAATAAAGACTTGTGTGGCCTTCTCCTAGATGGCATTGCAGGTGGCGATCATCTGGTCTTGTACTCTGATATTGATCAAGTAATCAACCTGCAGATTGTTGAATGACTTGTGCTCTCTCTCAAGAATTTCTTCCAAATCAACGAACATAATGTGCTTCTTCAGACTGACTGCTGCCCCTTGAGTGTAAATTTCATTTGTAGGTTCTTCTCCAATAACCTGCCCCACGGGCTCTTCATCAACTGGATCCAAGATCACAGTTGGTATCTTTTTGGTGTGCTTCTTCTTTGGCTTCTCAGCCTCTGTTTCACGTTGTTCTATTTTTGTTGTTGTTGACTGTGGCTGGTTTGCTGCACCAGATAGGTTGAGTCCTCTAGTCTGGTCACCTCCTTTACCACCCATCTCCACATCCTGGTTAACCTCATCATCTGATCCAATCACGCTTGTGAAGAAATCCATTCTATCAGCATAGAATGATCTCAGATTGATCTGAAGTAACTTGGCTTCGTGTTTCATGATGGAAAGATTAGTTGGTGATATTCTGCTCTTACTTCGCTGACAGAGTTGGCTTGTAGAAGGCTCAATAAAGTGGCCTCTTCTACCTTCAGTTCCTCTATCGATCTGGTCTTCAAAAGTGCATCAAAGACGTAATACTCGTTGTCTTTGATTAGCAGATAAAGCTTGACTCTACACGCTGCTCCATGGCTCTCTGGCAGCAGATGGATTCCTGTAAAATCTTAGAGTACATAATGATCTGCCTCATTTTCCAATAAGTGAATGACTTCCTTAGCCTGTCTTTTCTTCTTCTCCTCCTCATCAACTTCCTCGTCCTCTTCATCTTCCTCACTTATCCTCTACATGTGATCTGGTGAGGGCGTTGCTGTTCTTGCTGGAGAGAAGTCCTTGGCCTCGTTAGGGTCGAATGAGGACTCTGGCTCCACATATGTAGGAGTCTCTGTTGCCAGCTGTGCTTCCTCTGGTTGAGGAATGGTGCTCTCTTGTTGATGAAAAGGTTCATCTGGTTGATGAGTGGTTGTTTCTGGTTGTGAATCTCTTGCTAGTGGTGGAGATTCAGGTTGGACTTTCCTTAGCCTTCTCCTCTTTTGTTTCGGCTAGTGTGTTGTTGTAAATGTATCTGTATCAACAGAGCTTGCCCTTTTTGTAGGGGACTTCCTCTGTGTCTTCTCCTTCTGCACCTTCTCCTTAGGTGCATTTTCTTTCTTCTTATCATCTCCCTTGGATGGTGGCATCCAGCTGGGATTTGAGCTTCCCATCTCCAGCAGTGCTTCTAGATGCACATCATTTGTGACTTTGTTCAGTAGTGCAGGGGTTATTCCTAGGAACATCTCGATCTGGTGTTGATCCTTAGGAATGGTTAACCTCGAGTTGAATTCCACAGCATTCTCCCAAACCTGTTGTTTGAAGAATTTCTCCACCATGAAACTGATTTTTGTAGAGTGTCTCAGGCTCCTCTTCACTTCCACTGAGACTGCATTGCCCTTGGCATCTTTTGTCCATTTCACCAACCTGGCTTCCTTCCCTAGTAACTCAAATAAGATCCTGCTCCAATTGACCTTGAGGTTGAGAACCACTGCAGTCAATATCCTGAATTTCTCTGGTGTGACCTGGTCGTAGGACCCACTGTGTGTCATGAATATACGCTGTACAAACTCGAATACCAGTTTGTACCCTAGTTGAAACAAAGCTCTTTGGAACATCCTTCCCGTGTAGTGAATGGGGATAACCATCACCTTCACCACAGCTTCTTGCAGCTGTTCAATGGTGATCTCAGAAAGTTCCATCCCTTCATCCTTCAACCGATAAGCTTGGTTGATCATTGCCATCACATCATATGTGGTTTTGCTGGTTCTGTCACCTATTGGCATCAGCACATTTGCTTCATATCCATCCTTCTCATCATGCTATGTGAGGTAGAAGGTGGCTGCTTGCTTGGCCAAATACATAGTCGGGTGAGATGTGACTATGTTGTGGAATCCTAAAAACAACATTCAAGCAGTGAATAACAAATAATCATGATACCTAATAGCAAAACATATACAATATCTCAGATTTAGATGAGTACACGAAGAACACTGAGATAAATTTCCACATATCCAAGACATGACAGATAACATAATCACAGAAAATACTAAGACATAATCCTCAAAACATAAGCATATCTCCAGAAATCATAAGTATAACCACAAAATAACAAAAGACTTTAAAACATGCTTAGCAGGTGATAAACTATAAATGATAGTAAACCTCTGCATCTTTTGACAACAGAAAACACTTCCTCTAGCTTTTGAAATCCATGGATTTCATACACATCAAATGGTTCTGGTGATAAGAATTTCTGAACTTCAGCAACGTATTCGAGAAATAGTGAAGATTGTGGTGCCATTTTTGAAAGAGTTTGAGATTTTGAAGAGCGGTTGAAAGAGATTTGTAAAACTGAAATGGCCTAAGTGCTTAGAAGAATATGAGTGCTCGGTGAAATGAAGTTAAGGTGAACAGTTACGAGCACGTATGACGCATATATATAAGAAATAAATGAATGACTAAGATGAAAAGGATAAAATTTTAAGGTTTAGGATGAAAGTCTCCCTTTTTAGGTTTTCCCGCTTCAGCTTTTTTTTGCCGCCTTTCTCTGCATCTGATACACGCGCTAGATCCTAGGGTTGGAAAGTAGAGCGTGTGAATCTTTCTAACCACTGCAGCTTTTCGTCTTTTATTTTGGTAATGATTTTCCTCGATCACAGTTACCAAAACCTGTACTAATCATCAAAATTATGGAAGATATAGAAAATCTATGTCAGAAAATAACTTTATAGACTAGGATTAGGGCGGTGTTTAGATCGGAAATCGATACTAATTTCTGAGTTCCCCCTTGATTAAGTAATCTATTTTGGAAAATTAATTTCCACGTGGCATGATCAAATCTCGTCCAAAATACGAATAAGTGTTAACACCAGATGATCTGGTCTTCACTTCTTTATTTGCTGACTGTCTGGTCTTCATAACTTCCATGCACTGTCAATTAACAATCTGATTCTCATCATTTGTATGATGATCTGTTATCACACATTATGTACTTCTTGAATTTCCATAGTTTATGATTTGCACTTCAATAATCTACTATGATTTCATTTAATGATCTGGTGTCTATCTGATCATTTCATCTAGGTTCAGCAATCCTAGCTTTCCACATAGTATCTTAAATCTCTCTTCTGGTAGTGCTTTTGTCAATATATCAGCTCGTTGAACATCTATGTGTATCTTCTCGATCTGTATATGCTTTGATCTCGTATAAAATGAGGTCTCACATATACATGTTTGCATCTTGTATATAAAACTACATTCTGCATTATAGCAATAACACTTGAACTATCACATAATATATGTATCTCTTTTACATCGATCTCGTAGTCCTTGAGCTGCTGCTTTAACCAAAGTATCTGTGCACAATAGCTTTCTGACACCATATATTCTACTTTTGTTGTTGATGTAGCAACATATGTTTGCTTCTTTGAAAACCATGAGATCAGTTTGTTTCTAAGAAATTGACAGGTTCCATATGTTGACTTTCTGTCCAGCTTATATCCTGCATAATCTGAATCTGAGTAACCTGTTAATTCAAAATTGTCATCACATGGATACCATAATACAGTGTGTGTTGTTCCTTTAAGATATCTTAGTATCTTCTTGGCTGCTACCATATGTGACTCTTTAGGGTTGGCCTGGTATCTAGCACATACTCCAACTACAAAAGTAAAGTCAGGTCGACTGGCAGTTAAGTATAATAACGAACCAATGATACCCCTATATTGAGTCATGTTTGCGGGTTTTCCTTCTGGGTCTGGATCAATTTTCCCATTGGTCTGCATTGGAATCTTGATAGGTTTACTATCTTTAACTCCAAATTTAGTGATCAAATCATGAATGTATTTCGCTTGATTAACGGATATTCCATCTGGAAGCTGTTACACCTGCAAACCTAGAATGAAATTCATCTCGCCCATCATGGACATTTGATACTTATTTTTCATAAGCTCTGCAAACTTATCACATAAATAACTAGATTGTGATCCAAAAATGATACTATCCACGTACATCTGCACTAAAAGGATATGTTCTTTGACTTTGATTATAAACAATGTCTTGTCAACAGATCCTCTTCTGAATCCTGATTCCAGCAGAAATCTTGATAATGTCCCATACTAAGCTCTAGGAGCTTGTTTCAACCCATAAACTGCTTTAGCTAATCTGTAAACCTTCTGGTCTGGATTGCCTTCTTCAAATCCAGGTGGTTGTTCCACATACACTTCTTCTTCCAGAATACCATTTAAGAAAGCACTCTTGACATCCATATGGTACACTTTTAATTTCTTGTACGTTGCATATGCTAAGAATAATCCGATTGCTTCCAATCTGGCAACTGGTGCGAATGTCTCATCAAAATTAATGCCTTCTTGTTGCATGTATCCTTTAGCAACTAATCTGGGTTTGTTTCTGACAACTTCACTATTCTCATCTCGTTTGTTCTTGAATACCCATTTAACACATATAACTCCCTGGTGTCTTGGTCAATCTACAAGATACCAAACTTGATTTCTCTTAAACTCATTAAGTTCTTCTTGCATAGCAATAACCCAATGCTTCAAAAATATGATCTTTTTCATATATTTGATATGGTAATCCTTCGACTAGCTTTTCTCTTGCAATTTTGTTGATAGACTTGAAATTCAGATGGTTAAGTCGTTTGTGCCATAACTAGCTTATCTCAGAGATTGTCTTAGTAACTAGACATGTCTCGATCTGGTTTGTCCACTTCACAATGTACAATCTGTCCTGCAGTTTCTCGGTAAGAAGAATTTCATCTCTTTCCTTGTTCTTCACAAAACAATTGTTAGCATAAAAAACAATTTGATAACCAATAGCACAAAATTGGCTAACAGAAAATAGATTATGACTAAGACCCTCCACATAAGATACATTATTGATGGTGGTCTTGACAATCTTGATATTACCATATCCTCTGGTATAACGTTTTGAGTTACAACCAAAGGTTACATGTGGACCTTGTTTTTCAACATAATCTGATAGAGTTCTTATCACATGTCATATGCTTCGAACATCCACTATCAATAATCCAGATGGTTCTCTTTGCTACTTGTCCACTTCTTGCAGCTCTTCAATCCTACAATTATATAAACATAGTTACCCTTTCAATGAGTGGGTGCTTGGTTAGTAGCAAATGTTCCCTTAGGAACCCAGATTAACTTAGTTTTAGGAACACAAATATAATAGGTAATATGTCTTCCTACATCATTTGTTCTTGAGATTGTTTTGTAGACAGAAGGATGATTCCTTTCAACATTATCTCAGTTGATCTTCTTCTTAGTTGATGATTTGTTGATCTTCTTCTGTTTCTGATTTCCATCAGTTTTGACATAGTGAGTAGGTTGACCTTTCATCTGATAGTACTTCTTGTTTCCTGCTTCTTTCATCATCATCTACTGGGGTTGATTCTTCTTGTTCTTCAAATCTATAACTTGATCTGGTATGTTCTTCCTTTCAGTCACGAACTTGGTTACGCTTGCTTGTCCAGTATAACCTAATCCAGCCGTTCCTCTTCTTTGCATATTGATTATCATACCAGCTCGTTCTTGGCTTTTTTTGATCTTGCTCATGTTTTCCATGGTGTTCTTCAACTTTTCTTCAACTACTTCTTTCATGTTGATCATGTCCTTCACTTTTTGAGTTGAGTGAGTAGATCTCTGCATCTTTGATCTTGATCTGTCCTTCCAGATTGTTCACATGAGCAAAAAACTTTGTGTTTGCCTCACTCAATATCTTTATTGTTTCATTCAGCTTGTCATTCTCCTTAATGACTTCAGAGAATAATTTCTTTATGCTCGTATAGCTTTTGAACATCTCGTTGATCTCTTCCCATGAGACTTTAGCTTCATCTTCATTACCAGAGTCATAGATAGGATTATTTGATGACATAGAGACATGAGAATTTACCTCGATCTGGTCAAGACCATTGTCTATTCTCATGTAGCATTCATCCCAATCTTCTTTTGTGTCATGTACATAGAATGTTTCATCATTCTCTAATGAACTATCTAATAAATGGCTTGAATTACTTGAGTCTTCTTCAGCTAGCATATCTTTGCGCTGAACTTTAAGCTTTCGATCTCTTTTGGCTCTTAACTCTTCTCTCTGAATATTAGATAGATCAGGGCAATCTTTCTTGAAATGACATGTTCTGCCACAGCCATAACAAATATAATCAATAGAGTTAGATTTTTTTATCATCACTTTTTATCAGCCTTTGCTATCAGATCGATCTTGATCTCTGTTTTTTTGATATCTACTTTTGTTGTCTTTTTAGAATCTACGATATTTTCTTGATCTGACTTCCAACTTGTCCATTCTCTTGGCAATCATGGCAAACTCCTTGAGAAGCTTTTCATAACATCCTTCTTTTGGTACAATAGGTGCTACTGGTTCATCTGCTACACACTTTGCTTTGAAGGCTATTTCTTTTTCCTTCTTGGAACTGCTCTCGTTCTTCTTGCTAGATGTATGATCTGGTCCATAAATTCTTCTAATGTCACATTCATGTACTGCTAGATGATCAAATAATGCTTCAACTGAGAGATTGTTGAAATCAGCACATAGTGGTTGCATTGCAGAGTATATCCCCCAGCTTGCTGGTAGTGCTCTGAGTATCTTGAGATTTTTCTCTCTTTGAGTGTACTTGTTCTTGTTGAAAGCAGATACTTCAAGCAAGACTTCAATGAACCTGTTCTTCATCTATTCAATGGCTTCTCCAGGTCTCATCTTGAATTCATCAAATTTGTTGTAGGTTAATGACAGCTTGTTCTCGATCATGGTCTCCGAACCTAAGCTGAGTTCACGCAGTGCTTCCCACATCTCTTTGGCTGTATCCAGATCTTGAATCTTGGCCAGATGGACTCCTTTAACTGTGCTGGAGATAACTCCATTCGTAAAGTCATCCGGATTTGCTTCACGCCGTTCTTCAGATGTGTACGTCCAGGGATCTTTAAGTACATTCTCTTTGATTACTCCAGTTTTTGTGAAACGACTCTTCTCTTCATAGATGGCTAATGGTCCTTCTTCTATCACTTTCCACATCAGGCAGTGATGAGCTTTTAGGCACATCTTGATTCTGAAGAGATTGCTTAAGTTTGACTGACCAGATCGATAGCTAGTCTGTCCAAGTAAGATCTCTCTCGTGATGAACACTTAGTAGATAGCAAGAGTGATCATGTTATCCAACAGAGTGTTTTGTGTGGAATATGGTGGACTTAGTCTGTGCTCTTTATTAGAAAACCTTTAGAAAACTTAACCAAGTAGATTAACAGATTGATTAAGAATGCAGATTGAATGCTCATGCTGGTGAGAGAATAAAACAACTGAAAGTAAAGATGCGTACAATAAATAACACAGTTGTTTTTACGTGGTTCGGGAAACCGCCTACATCAACGGTCCAATCCAAACCGGATTAGATATCCACTACTAGGATACTCTCTTCTTTATACTCACTGAGAACAAGCCACAAATTCCAATCACAACCAGACTGAAACTATGCATGATTAAGGGTCGTGTCCCTTTACAACTTGCAGTAACAACTGCTACAGAATACCTTCACGTTAATCCACTAGAAAACTACTAGCTAGCAAATATATCCTCCGTCTTCTTTCTCGATAAGACAGACTTAAATCGAGTGGTGTGATTTCGATCACGAATGGCTTAGATCTCGATCTGGAATGTAGAAATCTAATCAATGAATGTTTCGATGAGTGAGTTGATTTCTGAGCAGAGTAACGGCTTGTTTGATTGTCAGTATGCTTCGTGTCTGCACATGTACTCTTCCATACTTGGTTACAAGCTTTTATAGGTGTAGAATTTTGAAATTCTAACTGTTGGCTTTGATTGGCTTGTAATAAATGATGATTGCCAATCGAAAGATATGAATCCCATAAAGTCTTCTCATTGCCTTTGTGAAAGGTTGACTGAATCCTTCATATATGGAAAGAAGATGATGATTGATTTTGTTTCCTTCTACGATCTTTGATTGATCATTCTTCCTTTCTTAATCTCTAATGATACGCTTTCCATCTTTGTGAGATTTGCTTATATGGCAATCTGATTAGGATTCTTCTAAGAACATCTAGCCAATTTCTTCGATTGTCAGATGACTAGCTTGATCTGGTCCTGGGCTGGCTCACTCCATATTGCATGATCTGGTAAACAGATTAACATCAATCTGGTCAATATCAATTTGTGTCAAAACTATTCCCAAGCATGGTTGTAACTTCTGTGAATGATCTCTTCATCATCAGATTGAGTGGCCATTTATCAGATCATCTGTTGCATGTAGGCTCCTGTTGATCTGGTTCTTCGAACAACTAACCAGATGACTTCTATAGTATATCATCCTTTACATTCTAAGTCATCATCGAACCTGGGCTATGGACTTGTTCTCTATCAGATTCACTTTATAAGATAGTGACCTGTTACATGTCGAACAGGTTAAGCCTAACAAACATAAATAATTCTAAGTGTGTTTTCGAAAGAATATCATCAAAACTAAATTTTGTGAAGGGTTCCCAAAAAGTGCGACATTTGCAAAGAGTATGACCATAATGTAGAGGAATGCCAGCAGATGGCCAAAATGACAATTGAAGGGGAAGTACAAAGAATCAACAAAACTTAGGGTGTAAACCGCAATTTCAAGGGCAATGAGCACAAAATGTTCAGAATATCTCTAATGGACGTCCCTAGTTTCACAGTTTCTAGTCTCACTTCCAACAGCAGCAATAGTACTATCATCCACAGCTGCAACCACATTATTTTCCACCACAATATTATGTAAAAATATAAAAAATTAAGCATTAAAATTTGATCCGCCTAGGCTCTCGCTTAGCCGCCTAGGCGTTTGTCCCCCCTCCACTGCCCGACTAGAGCTTAGCGACTTTTAGAATATTGGATGCAGCAATACCCAAGTCAACCTATCCCTCCTCAAAAATAACCACTCGAGGATAGTTTGGCTGCATTTATGCAAGAGATCAAGGAGGTTCAAGAAGCCCAAGACGCCACAATTAAGCGCCTCGAGACAACTATGGGGCAAATTTTCAATGTAGTTCACCAGTTACACCAAGCCAACAGATGGAAAAAATTTCGGGACAGAGTCAGCAGCCTCATCAAGTACAAGTTGTGATCGTCCTTAGGAGTGGAAAATTTGTGGAAACGAAGAGGTAGATTCAACGACAATTTAAGAGTGAAATGGAAGTTGGGCCACCACTTGAAGTGGAGCAGCACCGTGAGAAACTTCATAAGAAAACAAACCCATATATTCCCTCTTCTCAACATTATTTGGAATATTCCCGCCTATGTCAAATTCTTTAAGGAGCCGATCTAAAAGAAAAGGAAATTTGACGATTAAGAGTTCGTCACGGTGTCTGAAGTGGCGAGTTCAATCATCAGCAGCCTTTACCTCCCAAACAGCACGATCCATATAGCTTTTTTATCGACATCACTTTTGGAAATGGTAAGGCGTCATCTGGTATGTTATACTTAGGAGTTGGAATAATTCTTATGCATTGTTCTATTTTTAAACAATTAGGATTAGTTAAATTGAAACCAACACGCATGTGCTTGCAATTAGCAGATAGATCAGTAAGAAATCCTAGGGGCATCATTAAAGATTTCCTAGTGATGGTAAGAAATTTGATTGTCCCAGTATATTTTGTCGTGATGGAAATAGAAGATGTGCACGAAAATGGAGTTGAGCATACATTACTGTCATTTATGGCTACCACGAATACTTTAATTAATGTAGAAAATGGTACAATTAAAATGTATGTTCTTGGCGAAGAGGTGTCTTTTTTAGCTCATAGAAATGATATTACATAGTCTACTAATTTTGTAGATGATTGTTCTTAAATTAATGTCATCAATCATTTGGCCGAGAGTACTCTTTTGCAGAAATCAACAATTGAAAAGATGGGAGTACTGGTGGAAGATGGTGAAGAGATTAATCAAGGCAAATACAAGTCGAAAGAGGAAGTGAAATTGATAAAATGAGATTTTCGCATATGTAAACGAAAAGATAAGTCATTGCCCGAGTACCCTCAGCGGCGGCTAACCTACCGCATACATCCGGTTGAGAGCCCAGCTCAGCGGTCGCTAACACCTCTGTGGCCACTGGTTCCAGCACATGCGCCCCCATCTGCTCTCACCCCCAGCGCTCGTCAACCCCAACACCCGATCCACTGCTGCAACACCAGGTCAGCAGCCTCTTATCCATGCACGGTCGTTGACTTATGCAAAAACCCCCCATGCGCCCCAACACCGGACATAAAGTATACCCGGGAAAGCTCAAATCTCGATGGCGTGGTTGGCTCCTAGTCAAATGAATTCCATGCCTGACATTGTGGACACCCCCGATTAATAGAGTCATTCTCGTCAAACTAGTGACGTAAAAGAAACGCTTCGTGGGAGGTAACCCGCACAATTTCCCATTTTATGCTTTCTTTTCTTTTTTGTGTGTATGTGTTTGGCTAACACTACAAAAAAAGGGAGACAGGCGACGGAATATTCCGGTGTCTTGGAGGCCTAACGACGGAACATGTTCGTCTTTATTTCGTTCGTCGTTAGCCTTTCTAATGATGGAATTTACTGTCCGTCGTCAGCTAATGATGGACTAACGATGGAATTTCTCCATCATGACTGATGACGGACTGTAATTCCGTCTTATGGTTCCACCGGTGGCCGTCGGCATTACTAGAGCTACGACGACGAATGGGCGACAGATTGTGAATCCGTCGTCAACCTTTGACCATTGACCTGACGATGGATTCACAGTCTGTCGTTAGGTTTGATTTTTTTTTTTTACATTATCCGTTACCTGTAAACTATCACAATAAACAATTTGATTATAATTGAACATTCAACGATAATTTAAAATCAATAAAAAATTAAATTCAAATTCAAATGCGTACATAATATAAACTAATATGCAATCGGTACATATACAACAGTATCATCGATCAAATATACAAAATAGTACATCAGTATCATCCATCAAATACATGATCAAAGTGGGGAGGGGAAACGATGGAAATGTACCACCAGCTCCTCCTGGCTGGGTCGATATCCATCGAGTGATCTGCTCGTACTAGGCTTGCAGACATGCAGTCTGCTCAGCCAAATGCACTGCTCATCCAAGTACCGGCGGCGCTCGGCGTGCTTTTCCTCCACTCGGCAATGCAGCTCCTCAACCTTGTTCTTGCTGGCTCGTGAGGAGGACGATGATCCACCGAACCTAGAGGTCCTCAACGCCTTCCCTGCTGATCCCATACCGAACAGCGGTTTCTTCTCTTCCGAGACGCCAAGAACATCCATGTAGATCTCGTTCTCGTCCACTGCATCATGGTCTCCCTCAGGCAGCTCGGCACGTTCCCGCTTAGCACAGGCAAACACCTCAGTCTACATTTAGATGATAAATGAACATATGTTAATAATATATTATAAATATTGAAAATAGAAACTATATGACATTGAAATTAAGAATTACCGCAATCGCCTGCGATTTTGCATCGGTATATGTCCCGTCTGCGTACTGATACTCATCAAGAAAAGAGTCGAATATGCAGTCCATCGGAGGTACTCCCCGCTCAGCAGCCTATGCATTATATACCAATCGGGTTGTGTTATTAAAACTAGTATATATGAATTTAAACTACAAACCATTATTGAAATTATGAAGTGAAATTACCTTCTGCTCAGCTCACTGCATAATGGACTTTGACCTCCCCTATACTTGATAGGACCAGTCCTTAGTTAGTTTTTAGTTTTTGTTTTTATTTTCTTTTATTTTTTGTTTTTGTTCTGTTTTTAATTATAGTCCTATTAGGGGACCTTAACTTCTCAAACACATTGCCCAAGGCAAAGTGTGTGAGTGGAAGGGGTTCCCAAGTCTATTTAGATTAGAGAGTCTGTTTGTACTGTTTTCTTGTCTAGAGTCATATCTTGCAAACATGTTGTATGTGTATATGTCTTAAGCATGATAGGTTGTAGGGAGTTTTGATGTGTGATTCACGCATGTTTTAGGATAGTTAGGGATGACAAAAATGCAGTCATGTGAGCATGTATACCTTGTAAGATTTTGAAGCTTTATTGCAATATACATTTGCTTAGAATGTTTCTTTTCTGTGTGTATACAACTGTTTGACTTGATTATTTCTAGAACTCGCTTGTCTTTTTGGTCAAAACCCAACAGCCCTGGTCAAGAACTCTAGTTGATTTAGACATTTTCTTGTTGATAAGCCCAGAGCCAAAAAAATGACCTACCAATCATTCATGCACCCTTGCTAGCCCATTGCAAGCTTAAATAATTCTTTTTTGCCTCACGGGTATATATAACACTCCAAATAAGGCCTACCCATGGTAGGGATGAAATTAGGGCAGAAAGAATATCCACGGAGCAAGGAGGAAAAGCTAGACCCCCCCCCCCCTTCCCCCGAATGATGCATTGGCTTGCAGCCGGGCAGTCAAAAAAACCAAAAAACAAAAAAAAAAAAATATATATATATATATATATATATAAACACTGGGGGGGGAGTTTACTAAAAAGGGAAAGGGGTAGAAAGAAAATTAGAAAAATCAAAAAATATATAAACCCCAATAAATAAGTGTGATAGGGCCCGGGAAAAGTTAAGTGTGCTCTTTAGTTAAGGAACTGCCCAAGATTTTAGTTCATACCGACCTTAGCCCAGTTCCTAAAATTTTCCAACCTATGTCACAGCCACGTTACAACTCTAAAAGACCAGAGGATAGATGCATTGACCAGACTAAAAGGGTGACATGTAGAAGGCAGGCTAGCCTATGGGACTATCTTGATCAAACAATTGCTGAGCGTAAACACTTAACCCTAAACACATAGTGTTGAGCGGGTGAGGAAACATCTCTTATGCTCACTTGACTGTTATCTTGACCACTTGAAAACGATGCTTGAATCATACTCTAACTCCTTACCTGCCTTGACTGCTCTTTGATATATGTATGTTGGTGTGTTGGCATTTGAGTCTTTTATTTTCCCTTTTCTTTTTGGGCAAGTTGTACTTACACGTTTGAGGAAAATCGTGTTTAAAGTGTGTAAGTGTGACGAGCTCGTTTTTCGTGATTTTTTTTATGTCTTGTTTTAGGTCTAGATAGAGTCTTTTCTCTTTGTTTTGTCTTGTTTTTTGTCTGGGAGGACACAAGTGTGGGATGGCAGGATGCAGGTCAAGGCTGAAGGTCATCTTGAGAGAGAGGCAAGATTACACAGAAAGCACCTTTGGCAGTCTGAAGCTCAAGATAATATACCGCTCGAGATCACACTTCAGCCACTGGAGCCAAAGAAAACACCATGGCCAAGATGAGGAGGAAGGCAGACGCAGCTGGAATTGCAGAAGTTGAAGGTCAAGGAGCTATGATTCGCGGCGGATTTCTTTCGTTACGCGGAAAAGGAAAAAGATCTCTTTTTCCTTCCAGCGAATATTTGAAGGATCGGGAGTATCTCCTCTGCGCAGAGAATCAAGTCGGTGAATGAAAGTCCAACCGTAAACCCTAGCCGCACTTTCACCAAGCCCAGGCCCTCAAGACCCCTATATAAAGCCAGGATTTGAACAAGAGACACATGCAATAGAGAGGCTTACGATGGGTTCAAGGAGGGACGACGTCCAACTCCTATTTCTTCTAGTCTAGACCATGTTTTAATAAGTGATTGGGAGGAGAAAAACAAGTCCTATGGAAAACTTAATATTTTATTTATGTTTATGCTTAAGGCATTGGTCAGGGTTGGTCCTGCCAAGAGGATATTTCGGTAATCGTACTTTCTCTCTTTAATATAAGTATGTTTTTATTTATTTTCTTTGTGTCATTTAATTTATGTATGAGTAGCTAGGTTTATTTACTTGGCTTGGGAAAGATGAATTGAGGCAAGGCTTATAACGTCTTGAGAGATCTAAATGTACATATAGTTGTATTTGCATGTTCCTAAAGCGCTGGATTTGATTCTTATACAACTTGATTGAGTCTTTGGCGTTGTCCGGCTGGTAGCATTTTGGGCAAGATCGGGTTACCACTGCGAACTAGAAGCTCAAAGTGTTAGCGACTTCCAGAAGGTGAAAGGCAACATTCCACTTGTTACTGTACTGACGACTATGCCAAGAAGGTACAATACCCTGAAGGTACAAGATTTTTAGTGGGAGAAAATGTTTCCATAGTACTCAAGAAGTATCTACCAATCAAGTGCGAGGATCCAGGGATGTTCTGTATCCCTTGTGTGAATGGGTACACCAATACTGATCAAGCCATGCTAGAACTGGGGGCTTCGATCAACGTCATGCGCCTATTTATGTACGGAGAACTGATGATAGGCCCATTAAAACCATCCAGGGCTGTGATCCAGATAGCAGACAAGTCGAGTCTTTATCCAGAAAGCATGGTGGAGGATGTCTTGATCAAGGTACAAGACTTAATTTTTCATGGTGATTTCTATGTACTTAACATGGGTAGCTCAGCTCCCAAGAAGCCACTTGTGCTTTTAGGACGATCATTCCTCAAGACGGCTAGAACCCTGATTGATTACGACACCGAGAAGCTGACTTGCCAGTTTTCTAGAGAGTCAGTGACTTTTGATATCTACAAGGAAGAGGAACATACTCCAGATGAAGAGATAGTGGATTTTGTGTAATCCATTGAGAAAGACATTGAGGAAGCCTTGCCTGAGATTCTGAACAAGATGGAGGACGAACCAAACAATGAAGAGGGCAAGGAGAAAGAAGTAACCACTGAGACATTTGTCCAAGTAGTGGAGAACCGAGTCCCTAAATCACTTTCGGTTACGGGGAACCAGATAGAATCATCCATACTCAAGCCATCAAAGTTGGAGCTGAAGACATTGGCTAAACATCTCAAGTATATTTACTTAGGCAAGGAGGAGACACTTTCAGTGATTATTAGCCTGGAATTACACCATGAAGATGTAGAAAGGATCTGAGATTTGCTATGGAAGTACAAAAAGGAAATAGGATGGACCTTAGCCGACATCAAGGGAATAAGCCCTATGGTATGACAGCATCACATTCTGCTTGAACAAGATGCGGTACCAGTCAGAGATCCACAAAAGAAGCTTAACTCAGTCATGATGGTGGTAGTCAAGAAGGAGATTGTCAAACTCCTTGACATGGGGATGATCTACCCCATTTCAGACATTCGATGGATCAGTCCAATCCATTTTTTGCCTAAGAAGTCTGGCGTATAAGTGATCGAGAATGAGAACAAGGAGTTGATCGCGACAAGACTGCAGATAGGCTGGAGAGTCTGCATTTACTACATGAAACTGAACAAGGTAACCAGGAAAGACCACTTTCAATTGTCGTTCATTGACAAGATGCTCGAGCGGTTGGCAGGAAACAATTTCTTCTGCTTCCTCGACAGATATTCAGGTTATAAGAAAATATGGGTAGCGCTCGTGGACCAAAGGTGCCTTTTGGGTTGTGCAACGCCCCTGGAACGTTCCAAAGGTGCATGATAAGTATATTTTTGGATCTCCTTGAGCACTGTATTGAGGTGTTTATGGACGACTTCACAGTTTATGAAAGCAGCTTTGGCCAATGTCTTGAGCACCTAGAGATGGTATTACAAAGATGTGTGGAGAAAGGTCTAGTGCTCAACTACAAGAAATGCCACTACATGGTCAAGGAAATATATTGTGCTTGGCCATGTTATCTCTGAGAAAGGAATTGAAGTGGATCGTGCGAAGGTGGAAGTTAATGTCAAGATGCCATACCCTACCAATGAGAAGAAAATGGGGGGATTCATTGGCCACGCGGGTTTCTACTGCCGCTTTGTCAATGACTTCACCAAGATAGCCCAATCGATGAACAAGTTGCTCTAGAACGATGTACCTTATGATTTGAACTATGAATGCAAGAAGGCATTCCAGATCATGAAGAACCACTTGATATCGGCACCAGTAATTAGACCACCCGAATGGGGAAGCCCTTTGAGCTAATGTTTACGCAAGAGGTTACGCCATTGGAGCAGTGCTTGGTCAGAAGATTGGCAAGGAGAGTCATGTGATTTACTATGCTTCGAAGACCCTTACCGGAGCCCAGATCAACTATACCACTACGGAGAAAGAGCTCCTTGTCGTGGTATTTGCCTTTGAGAAGTTTCACTCCTATCTCTTCAGGAGCAAGATAGTGGTCTACACAGATCACGCAGCTTTGAAGTATCTCATGGCCAAGAAAAATAGCAAGTCACGCCTGATAAGATGGATTTTGCTACTCCAAGAATTTGACATTGAGGTGAAGGACAAAAGTGGAGCCCAAAATCATGTGGCTGACCACTTGAGCAGGATCATGAGGGAAGAAGATTACACACTCCTCACTGAGAAATTTCCCGACGAGGATCTGTATGGGATAGGAACTACCGAGCCATGGTATGCTGACGAGCCCATTTTTTATGCTCTTTTTGTGTCTTGTTTTAGGTCTAGATCGAGTCATTTTTCCTTTGTTTGTGTCGTGTTTTGTGTCTGGGAGGACACGAGTCTGGGGCTGGCAGGATGCAGGTCAAGGTTGTAGGTCATCTCAACAAAGAAACAAGATTAAGCACGGAGCAGCTTGGGCAATCTGAAGCCCAAGACAAGGTACCGCTCGAGATCACGCTGCAACCGTTGGGGGCAAGAAGAGCACGTTGGCCAAGACAAGGAGATAGACTAAGCAGTCGGGAGCGTAGAAGACAACAGGCAAGATGCGAGAATGCGCGGCAGATTTCTGACCAACGATTTGGGGAGGATTTGGGAATATTTCCTTCTACGCGGAAGATCTGACCGGGAAGGAAAGTTCGCCACAACCCTAGCCACCACCACGACGAAAGCCCAAGTCAATGGAGATACTATAAAAACCCCACGCTATGAATCAGAGAGACACGCATTCGAGGGCAAGGACGACGCCCGACTGCTCTTATCCTTAGTCTAGGATTTTATTTTAATGAGTGTTGGGGAGGAAGAAATAAGTCCTACGGGAAAACACTTTATTTAAGTTCTGTTTAATACTTTTGGCCTTGCCAAGGGTTGGTCCTATCAAGAGGATCTTTACTTTTCGTATGAGTAGCTAGGTCTATAAACTTATCTTGGGAAAGATGAATTGAGTCTGACTTATAACGTCTTGAGAGGTCTAACTGTGCACATAGTTGTATTGTCGTGTTCCTAAAGTGCTGGATCCGAATCCTATATAACTTGATCAAGTCTTTGGTGTTGTCTGGCTAGTAGTAGTCTTAGGCAAGATCAGTTTACAACTGCGAGCTGGAAACTCCAAGTGTTAGCGGCTCCCTGCTTGCCAGCCAGAGGGATCAGTGCGGTGATGTAGGTGGGGACGCCATGGGACGGGAGTTTGAGATGGTGTGCCCATGGTTGTTGTGTCCCCCCCCCCCCCCCCCCCGAATGCCTATTTGGGTATGCTAGAGTAAGCTTGGTCCAGGAATAATCATGGGCAAGGGGGATAAGGGGATGAATAACGCTTACCTTCTGGGCTGAAAAGGTATGCTGGGCGAGGCTACGTGACGATTAAAAAGGGGGTTCCTGAGTGATGCGTTTGGGTGGTAGGAGTAAAACCTCATTCTTACGCTCACCTTTAACCAATGACATCCCAGTACAATGAACAACTTTGCACCAATGATCAAGACATAAGTCAAGACTCAAAGATTCTAACTCAACTTTGCACCAATGTTTTCGTTTTAGTTATTTAATTTTACAACGCTTTACTTTCTTCTTGATTACACTTCTTGCCCAAGGCAAGACCCGACTCATAACCCAACATAGAGGAGAAGAATTCACCAACTCCTTGTGATATCGACCCTTGTGCTTGCCACTAGCAGTACCTAGTGAAGAGTGTCGGTTTATAAATTTATCTTGACCAGAGTGATAACGACAGAGCTCCGTCATATGACAAAATAGTCAATTACATCATCACGAAGACTTTCCCGATGGAGCTTGACCTATACCAGAGGGGAAAGATCAAGAAGTTGAGCGAGTCATTTATCTGGGATGACCCATATCTATGGAAAAAGTGTACTAAATTAACCCTCTGAAGGTGTATACCAAAAGAAGAGATAGGAGGTATACTTGAGCATTGCCACGAGAAGGAATGAGGAGGACATTTAGGACCAAGGTGTACGACTAGGAAGATCTTAGACAATGGGTTCTACTGTCTCATAATCTTCAAGGATTGTTTTGAAAAATGCAGGACATACGACCAATGCCCAAGGAAATGAAATATTTCCAAAAAAGACAAGATGCCCTTGATACATGTCTTGTCAGCAGAGATTTTTTTACATGCGGGGCATGGATTTCATGGGCACCTTGCCCAAGTACAAAGGCAACAAATATATCTTGCTAGCAATGGATTATATTTCTAAGTGGATAGAAGCAATTGCAACTCCTAATGCAGATGCTAGGACGGTAGCAACATTTGTCAAGGCAAACATCTTCACCAGATACGGCATGCCCAAGGTGATAGTCAGTGACAAAGGTCTATCATTACTAGCTTGCTAAAAAAGTATGGAGTTTACCACCGTATGTCTACGGCATACCACCGCTAATTTAATGGGCAAGCTAAAGTCTCCAACCGCATTGTGAAGAACATTTTAAGTAAGGCAGTTGGCGAGACAATGAAGGACTGGAGCGACCACCTTGACGACACACTTTGGGCATATAAGACAGCCTACAAGACTAACTCTAGAATGTCTCCATACCACATGGTATACGGTAAGATTTGCCATTTACCTGTCGAGATGGAGAACAAGGCATGGGCAGTGAGCAAGATCAATCAAGATTGGGATGAAGCTGTTGAAGGAAGAAAGCTAAGTTTGCAAGAGTTAAAGTAGATACGACTTGAGGCTTATGATAATGTTTCCTTGTACAATAAGAAGTTGAAGAAGTAGCATGACCACATAGCCCGAGGAAGAAGATTCAACAAAGGTGAGCTGGTAATTTTATATGAGAATCCACTACAAAAAAAACCCATTCTGGCGACGGAAAAATCCGTCGTTAGCCCTCGAAATCCGTCGTCCCGGGGGCTTAGCGACGGACTGGCGACGGATTTTTTCCGTCTGCATTTTGATCGTCGTTAGCCCCCCGGACGACGGAAAACAAATTCCGTCGTTAGCTAACGACGGACTAACGACGGAATTTATCCGTCTTTAGCCACGACGGACTGAAATCCGTCGTCAGGAACTGCCGGAGACTGTTGACGGCGCCGGGAAGCTAACGACGGATTAAATCCGTCGTTAGTGGCGACGGACTGCAGTCCGTCGCCCACTGCCGTTGACCGTTGACCTAGCGACGGACTGCAGTCCGTCGCCAGGTAATATTTTTTTTTTTTTTTTTTATTTTAATAATTAATTTTCTTTTTTTTATTATTCATTACCTAAAACGTGTCATAACACACAATACAAACATAATCCAACATTGAACAATAATTTAAAATTGAATAAATCAAATGAAATTCAAAATGAACGCGGATTTCATATAATGAATAAAATAAATATTTGTATCAGTAACATCCCACGACAAACCAAAAAATAAAATAATAGTAAATGTATCAGTAGCATCTACGAATCGTAGTCATCATCAGGAGGAAACTGGGGAGGGGGATCAGACGGGGGAGGCTGATAAGAGGGAAAGAAGGGTGCACCTCCCTGCTGAAACTGCATCCAGCGCATCATATCGGCATGCTGAGCCTGCATCACCGCCATCTGCTCAGCCAATCTCTGCTGCTGAGCAAGGTACTCACGGCGCTCGCGATCCTGCTCCTCGACTCGGCGCCGCAGCTCCTCGACCTCGTCTCTGGATGCACGTGATGTGGACGAGGATCCCCCGAATCTGGATGCTCTGAGGGCCTTCGCCGCGCCTCCCGTGCCGAACAGCCTCTTCTTCTTGTCCGGGCCGCCAAGAACCTCCAGATACAGCTCGTTCATGTCGACTGCATCGTGGTCCCCCTCGGGTAGCTGGGCCCGCTCCTCGTCAGCACGGCGAAACACCTCAGTCTGCATGCATGTAAACGAGAAATGAACATTTGTTAGTATATATACATATTATAAATATTGAAAATCTAATACATATATATATATTAGATTTAAATTAAAACTTACCGCTATCGCCTCAGATTTCGGATCGGTGTATGTCCCGTCCGCGTATCGATGCTCGTCCAGGAAGGAGTCGAACATGCACGAAATCGGAGCTACTCCCCGCTCACGACCCTATACATCAGATCACAATGGAATTGTGTCATTGAAACATGTGTATATGAATTAAAATTGTACCACATTGTTATTTAAAGTATATTATTACCTTCTCCTCAGCTCGTTGCATGACCGACTTGGCCCCTCCCCTATGCTTGATAGGACCAGTACCCGGTCCCTGAGGCTCAGACAACCGGTTGCGCCTCGCTGACTGGGATTTGGCCACAACATCATCCCGTGACCAGTAAGCGAGCCAACCCATCCAGACATCATCAGTCCACCACCCAGGCTTCCCACCTCTGGGTGGCGGATCATTCCTCCTCCTCTTGATCCCGCAGATATAATCCTTATATCTCTCCCGGATCTTATTATACCATAACTCCCGAATCTTGGCATCGAGTGCCGGTTCCCAAGTAAATTTTTTCTAGCATTGAAAATGTATGTTAGAAATTGTAGTTATAAGTTATAATTAAGAATGAGTTTGAAAGTTTTAGTAAATTTTCGAACCTTAAACTCCTCCCAATATCGCTGTCTCACGTCCTCAGGCGTGAGCTTCCAACTGTAGCCAGTCGGGTTGGGAACTATCTTAAATAGTTCCCAAATGTAATCTGCCGGGTCGGCATGCGGGTAAAATCCCCTGCATAAGTAATTTTATATTGATTTATGTTAGATTTTTGAATAACTAATTAAATAATTGTCAAAATTGAAGATGTGGTTGCATTTACGTACCCCAGCTCACTCACAGAAAGAACAACGTCTCCTGTGGGTCTACGCTCCAACTGACCATCACCGTCGGAGCCAGAAGACGGACCGCCTATGTGTATGCCACCAATATGGTGGCTGAGACCGCCGGTCCCGGACTCATATCCAGAGGATGAGCCAGGGAAACTACCCCTACCAATGGATAGAGGAGATCGTCGTGAACCCCTACCACGAGTGCTTCCATGCCGGCGAATCTGGATATTAAAGTCACATTAAAGTGCTTCCATGCCGGCGAATCTGCAGGATGACGCATAACACCATCATCAGCTGAGGTTGAATGCCAGATCATGTCGCCGGCCGTAGCTTTAGATGCATACAACCTTTGTAAACGAGGTGTTAAAGGGAAGTAGTACATCTTCTTAAGGGACACTTGTTTACGTCCCCGACTCCTATCTTTGTATCGGCTTTCATTGCAAAATTTGCAATTCACAAGATGGGAATCCCCCTCCCAATAGATCATGCAATGATTCCTACACGAATCTATCTTTTCTACAGGTAAACCCATTGCCCGTAGCAATTTCTGTGTGCTGTAGTAATTCATGGGCACTCTGTGGTGGTCTGGGAATGCCTCATTCAATAACACACACAACTCGTTGAAATATTTTTGTGGCATCCCAGAACGGGCCTTCAAAGTCATCAGACGAGCCACAAAAGACAACTGAGTGTGGTTCTTACATCCAGGGTATAACTCTTGATCGGCAGCGTCCAACAACTCGTACAACAACTTTGCTGTAGCGTTTGGATCTTCCTCTGTGTCTGAGTTGTTGAAAGAGGGACCCCCGAGATCATGAACCATCGCGTGGTATGTCCCGTACTCCTCCTCGGGTTCTACTTCGACGTCGACACGTGTTTCTTGAGCATATGAAGGTATTTCATTTTCACCATGAAACCTCCAGATCTCGTAACCCCGTGTGAAACCCTTTTTAGCCAGATGAAGCTGTACAACATCTGTACTTCTAAAGTATATATTCTTACACTTCACACACGGACACTTGATTTTTTCTCCATCCATTAACTGAGGCTGACTACTTGCAAATCTTAAGAACTCGTCAAGCCCAGCAAGGAAGTGCGGATTAAATCCCCCGTTCGGAAGTAAACGCAGATACATCCAATCTCGACTCATTTTTATAACCCTGATTAATATTAATAAGTATTTACATAGTAAAATGAAGTTGAATTAGTTACGGAGAGGGCAAAAATTATTTAATGGTCTATTAAATTAGACATTTAAATGAAGATTGCACATGTGTTAGACTCACTTAGGAAAGTGTTAAATGATAGTTGAATTATTAGAAGTTAGATAGAGGGAGAGAATTATCAGTTGATTTGGAGTAGAATAGTGGACGACAATAGAGGACGAGCATTATGAAAATTATGGTCTGAGGTTGAGAATTATGTTTTGGTGGCGATTTTATTCATACGGTCATTTGCAATAATTGATTGCATTTGGTTATTTTTGGTCAATTAATTTGGTCATTTTTTGTGATTTGAAGTTGATTCCTCCCAAATTAATATCCCATATCACTAAATCTAATCACAACAGCCAGCTGACACAATCATGAAAATATCTCAACATACATTTCATGATCAAAACATTCGAACATAATAATTAAAATATCACAACACATGCATCTCATCAAATCACCACAACATATGTGATATTACACATATTGGGAGAAGATCCTTAAGACGTAATCAAAATCTATCCCGAAGGGAGAAGATCCTTAAGAAATTAATTACGTCTATCCCAATGTCATAAATACTATCCATTTCGTTATACTATATTACGAAAATTAAGAAATTAGAAACAATCATATATAAACTAATTAACATACATTATATGTTTTTGTCAAGTAAAACAATAATTTAAATTAAACAATAAATTCACTCATTATGAAATTCAACAGACTTAGAGAAAATATGAACAAAGCTTAGTCTAAATTACTCTAAATTATTTGGGTGTAAATTAGTATAATTAACCTACACAATTACCTAACATGATTAAGCAAATTAAATACAAAAATTAACTAATTCATTATAAATTCTAAATAATCTAAAAATTGCCTAATAAATTTAAATAATTAACCTCAGTAATTAAATAAGTACTATTATTATAATTTAATTACCTTTCACCGAAGTGGGAAGCGCCGGAGCGGCAGAAGGCGGCTCGGAAAGGCTGAGAGAGGAGTCGGGCAGCGACAGGCGTAATTAAAAAAACCCTAATTAAACAATTTAAACTAATTAATCCACAATTTAAATTAAGATATCATAATTTACATCAACTATACAAATCCGTCAATTATCTTTAACATTAACACTATCTAAACTAATTATTTTATTAAGGATTAATTACAATAATTCTATCAAAAAAATAAACTATAATTAACTAAACTAGTTAATTACACTAACTAAACTAATTAATTTATTAAGGATTAATTACATTAATTATCCTTAACCCTAATTAAGTATTTTAGAAAATAATTTATTCAATTAGTCAATTAACTAAACTAAACTAATTTATTCATTTAAACAAATTAAAAATAATTAACTAAAAATTAGGTTTAACAAATTAATCAATTATATCCTAATAAACTCTAGCTACTAATAAGTAATAAATCAACAAATTCAATAGTAAAATATAATTCAACTAATTAAATCTATTAATATCAAATTAACAAATTAAATATATATATTAACAAATTAAACCATAAGTAAATTTTTTAATTTAAAATACTCTAACAATATACTTCTTAACATAACTCAACCTACTATAATTAATAAAATACCCTAATTAATTCAACTTAATTAGTTAATTATGTATAATTAACTATATCACACATATAACCTAATTAAAAATAATTATAAAATAACAATAATTATAAAATAGTTGTTTACCATACAATTAATAAATTTAACATACAATTAACATACATTAACATACAATTAACAAATGAAATTATAAGAAATAACAATAATTATAAAAACATTATAAAAAAATAACAAATTAACATACAATTAACACACAATTAACATACAATTAACATACAATTTATACAATACAATTAATAACATAAAATAGTTAGTTAATTAACATTCAATTAACAAACAAAATATTATAAAAATTAACAACAATTAGAAAATGTCAATCAAAACATAATAAATTAACAATAATTAAAAAAAAAATTGCAGCAATTACCTGAAAGCTTCTGGCTTCTAGCGGGACTCCGGCGGGGGCGGGGGCGGCGGAGCAGGGCGGCGGGAGGGGCGGCAGCAGTAGGAAGAAATGGGAGCTTCGCATCCCAATTGCAAAATTAAAAAAAAAACGTAGAAATCAAAATAGGAGAAGTAAAAGGGAAGGATTCAACTTACATTGGAGTATTACGGCGGTAGGAGGTCGAGATCGCCTTGAATTCGCCGGTGGGGGTCGGATTGGAGTGCAGGAGCTTCTGTTTTCGCGAAAGGAGGGAGACAACTGTTAAATAGGGCTGGACGACGGACTGGACGACGGACCAGTCCGTCGTCAACATTAAAAATAAAAAAAAAGGAAAATTAAATCTAACGACGGACTGGTCCGTCGTCCAGTCCGTCGTTAGGTTTGCCGCCAACATACGCGCCAAAAAACGGTCGTCAGTCCGTCGCCAGTCCGTCGTTAACATAAGTCTTTGGAGTCCGTCGCCAGTCCGTCGCCAGTGGACGACGGAAATACAGTCCGTCGTTAGGTCCGTCGCCAGATTAAGGTATTTTTGTAGTGATCGCCTCATGTTTGCATCTGGCAAGCTATCTACCAAGTGGAGAGGACCATATATGGTCTGGGAGCATTACCCCAATGGCTCTGCAGACATTCAAGATCTCAAGACCAAGAAAATATTCAAAATCAGTGGAAATAGGCTCAAGGCCTATTACGGATATCGCCCTGGAAAAGAAGTCATGAACCTTGCCCCAGAAAGTCCCACTGAAGAAGCTTGATCAAGAAGCAACACTACGGGATGCCAATGGTGTTAAATCAAGGCGTTGGCCTAGAGGCAACCTAATATTTTTATCGCTTTTCGTTTTTCCCTTCTGTTTTAATTTTGTTTTATTTTTGGTGTTTTCTATTTTTTCTTGTAGCCTAGGAGCCCAATTAACTAACTCAAGCACTTTGCCTTGAGCAAAGTCTGTGAGTGGAGGGCAAAAGGTTCATGACTTGAGACTCTTGACCAACTCAGGGAAAGAAATTTTCCCGCCCAAGAAAACTCTAGTTTTTGTCTTGTGCAGGAAAAGCTCCGAGGAGGTAAAAGATGAAATGGCGCGGGAGACTTTTGCGCTTTAAAAGTAAATGTCGCCCACTTCAGGGCGTCAGTCAGGCCATCAAGTGTTTACCGCCTGCAGGCCTACCCCCTATAACTCCATAACATACCCACCTCTCTCGGACGTTACACCCCTTCTTTCACCAACACTTCTACAACTTCCAACACCACTTTTCCCATTAACCTCTATCATTTTCA
>JAPKLX010000080.1:164080-214416 GCA_026898415.1 Leonotis leonurus
CTAGAGAGATACTTATGCACGAAATAAGGGTCGTGTCCCTTTACAACAGATTACCTCTACGTTACCACTAGAAATCTACTAGCTAGCAGGGTGATCTCCTTTCTCTCAATAAGACAGACTTGAATCGAGGTTGTGTTGGTGTGATGTAGTATCACAGTTTGAAGCTCTTAGTCTGGATCAAGGTAGATAGCTTGAGAGTAAGTTGATAGTTTAGCTCGCGTGCGTTGTATGTCTATCCAGATTTTGAACTTCAAATATATATAGGCATTGAATTAAAAATTCTAGCCGTTTGTTGATTGGCATGTGATTGATGGAATATTGCCAATCAACGTTGTCCATCATATTACTTCTTGCCTTGTAGAAAAGATTAACTCAATTTTTGAGTTACGGAAAGCAGATTGCCAACGGTTTCTTTCCTTTCTTCGTCAATCAAGGATTCTCTTTCCAATCCCTGTTGGATAGGCTTCAAGCTTGACGTGGCAAGGTGATATGATATGTAGGATGATGTAATCTGGTGTCTCGTTGTAGATATCGATCTGGCCATCGATCTGGTCGCTGTCTGTTACAGCAGATCGATTCCTTTTTGGCGTGAAATCTTGTTCTTCATCCTATACTATTTTGAGACTGACTTCTATAGGAATGTTTCCTTTACATTTCAAGTCATCTCCTAATATGTTCTATAACAGGATTCACTTTACATCTAGTGATCTGTTTTACACGTAGAACAGTTTAAACTCTAAAAAAGCTAAGTGTGTTTCGAAAGACCATCATCAAAACTAAATATATTAGGGTTCCCAACAATTTCCCCCTTTTTGATTATTTCGAAACCACACTTTACAAATATGTCCTAATAACTCTTTCAAGAGTGATCTGGTTTGTTGACCAGATTGATTATTATTTGTTATTAGGTTATAACGATTTAAGGACAGTTTATATATGTTCTGGACAATAAGAGTTTGTCATCAGAAACTTCAATGAACTTCCATATATAAGAGGCAAATAGAGATTACAGTTCAACAGAGCAAAAATAAGAATTAAAGATAGTAAGGGATATGAGAAATGGTTATCTATCTACTCTTCCTTTTTTCTTCTTGCTGTCTCTTCATTTTTGCCCTTGTCTCATCCGAGATCAGCTGCACACTTTCGTAAACACCTTCTCTCATCCTTATGTAGTCAGGGTCTTCAGCATCAACTTTATATCCTCTGTTCTCCGCGAGCTGGTTTATAAAGGTTAGCAAGAATGTTTTGTCGGGCAGATCAGTCCCTGGTATGGTGGGGCACGCTCTGAATTCTTTCTCTGGGGCAGTGATCTGGATTTTAGCTTTATCTGCAGCCTTTCTTATCTCTTCTACCAAGTCCCCTGCCTCATTCATATCCAGATAGCGTTGAAATGCCTCATTGGGTGTTCCCTCTATGTATGCAGGCTCTTTAAGGAAGTATCTGCACATGATGAAGGCATTCTTGAGTCCTTCCCATCTATCTCTTAGATGATCTGGCACCCAGTTGGTTTCTCCAGATGATCTGATGAAAGCAGAAGGCCAACTGGATCCAGTTCTTTTCTTTTTCTTTTGTGGTTGGCTCGATCTGCTGGAAGACTTTGACTTTAGAGTTTGAGCAGATGGAGTAGATGTTGGTGTAGATGGTGGGCTGGTTGATTGAGGTACTATCTCCTTTTCCTTTCCTTCATCGCAGCTGACTTCATTTTCTTCCCAGACCTTTCCCCCTTTTCGACATCATCAACAATCATATTGATGAGTGCCCTGAGGGAAGTGATCTCTTCCTTCATCGTCTTAATCTCCTTGTCAGAATCCACCTTTTGTGTAAGCAGTGATGTAATGTTGAGGTTTGAGTCATCGATCTGCTTTTGAAGTGAGCCTTGTGCTTTGGCCAGATTGGCAGTCATTTCTTTTTGTTCTTCTTGGAGTATGGCTATCTCGTCAACATATGAATCGATCATAGTCTTGGTAGGGTAGCCCAGATCGCTCATCTTTCTTTCAACAAAGTCTTTCCCGTCAGTTTCAAACCTTCTAAACATAGCTCTGGTCTCAGCATTAGCTTCTTTGATCACGTCAGCAGCTATGCCATCAGTCTGTTCTCTGACTATTGCATGCACCATATCCTTCTCATGCTTGGCAAACTCAGAAATGATCCTGTACATTTCATTGACCTTGAGTTGCATTGAGCCGAGAGTCTGATCGATCTGCACTTTTCTCTCCTCAGCAGCAGATCGATCGTCGTCCATCTTCTTGCTTAATTCTTCCAACTTCAATCGGAACACCCTTCTCAAGTCTGAGTCAACTTGGTCAACATGATTTTTCAGATGGTTGTTGAACTCAGTGAGAATGCGAGTGGCTTCATCTTGAACTGTGGTGAGAGTACCATACATATATTGATCAACTTTGTGGGAGATGAGATCCCTCACTTGAGCATTGGACAGTGATTGATGTTGGGTCATCAATATGTCCTCCAGATTTGTCATCTCCACAAAGTCCTCCATCATTGCTGCGACAGCAGGGGTATAGATTTCATTAGTCTGTATACCTCCCACCCGTTGTCCAGCTAGTTCATCCTTTGCTGGTGCTTGATCAACCACTGCACTTTGAATGGTGATGTTCTGGGCTGGTTCCCCCTCAGCCTGTGCAGTGGGATTTACTGGCTGCTCTCCGGCATCAGCCAAGTGCTGATCTGGTTCTGTTTCTGTTGGGGCTGCACCCAGTTGGTGAGCATCAGATGGTTCAGCTTCAACTTCTGCTTCCTCGATGATTCCCTCTTCAATGCTGTCAGAGAATTCCAGCATGTTGGCCTTTTCATATGCAGATCGTTGGTCGATCTGGAGTTTTGCTGCTTCAAATTTTGACATGCCAAGGATGTCATGTTTGTAGGTTTCTCTGAGCTCTGCCACGGAAGAAGCAGTAAAGATTTTAAGCAATGTAGCTTCTCCAATCTTCAGTGCATGTATCGATCTAGTTCTAAGCAAGGCGTCCAAGACATATAATTCTTTGTCTTTTACAAGCAGAAGGAACTTGAGCCTTCTGGCTGCTTCATATGTCTCGGGGGTAAGCTGTATCCCAGGAAATGTTCGAAGAACAGAGTGGTCTGCCTCTGTTTCCAGCATTCTCACCACTGTCTCTGCCTTCTTTAATTCCTCCTCCTCATCTGTTGATTCTTCTTCTCCCTCGATCTCCTCATCAATCTGCTCCAAAGGTTCAGCAGATGATGGACTTTCAGTACGAGCTGGAGAAAAATCCTTGCTGGGATCCAAGGATGAGATAGGGGCCACATCCTCTGGTGGTCCAGCCATCAAAGTGTCTTCCACCTCAACGGCCTATTGAGGAACTGGTGGTTCAGTAACAGCAGGTTCAGCAGTCTGGACTTCTTCTGCTAGTTTCTGAAGCCGTCTACGTTTAGGTTTGGGTGGCTGGGCTGCAGTGGATGTGTCTGTTTCAATCGAGCTTGCTCTTCTGGTAACCCTCTTGGTGGGAGTCCTCTCGATTGTTTTCTCCTTTGTAACCTTAGATTTTGTGGACTTTTCGGCTGGCCCAGATGGTGGGATCCAGATGGGATTAGAGTTACCCATCTCCATCAGTGCATTGACATGCACAAGGTCTTTCACCCTAGAGATCAGATTAGCAGAAATACCCATTGACATTTCTATCTGGTGCTGATCCTTTGGGAACTTCAATCTGGCGTTGAATTCTACAGAATTGTCCTATCTGTGCTGAGGGAAGAAGGACTCCAGCATGTAGCTGATTTTTGTTGAGTGCCTTAAGCTGCTCCTCTTTACTTCTATCCCAGGGTTCCCTCCTTTTACAAACATGATCATCTTGGCCTCCTTTGCTAAGAGATCAAATAGAATTCTACTCCAATTGACTGGTAAGTTGAGCACTACAGCAGCCAGAATTCTGAATTTTTCTGGGGTGACCTGGTCATACGAACCATTGTGGTTCAAAAAGATTCGCTGGACAAATTCAAAGATTATTTTGAATTCGGGAGCGAGTAGTGCCCGTTGGAACATCTTGTTCGTGTAATGCATGGGCACTACCATCACCAGCTCAACTGCTTCTTGGAGTTCCTCCTCAGTGATTTCTCCGAGGCTAATCCCTTCATCCTCCAACTTATAAGCGTCATTGATGATATTTATGACGTTGTAGGGGGTGTTACTGATGTTTTTCCCCTTGCTAACCCTAATGGTAGCTTCAATTCCACCCTTCTCTCCCTGCCACAAGAGGTAGAAAGCAGCGACTTCTTTGGGTAAGAAGTGGACAGGATAAGTGGTGATTATATTGTGAAATCCTACAAGGAAATCAAAGGAACAGATGTGAGCACTATCCTTCCATCAATGAAGTATTAGCGCTCAATAGCAGTTTGCAGAATATAACAGTTTAAGCACAGTCCAAGACAGCATATACATGTAATAGAGTAAAGACAATTTTCAATACAGGTTCGAGAGTTTTCCATAACATGCAGGATATAAAGCAGTTAAGAATAATAGCAACTCATGAATATTGAACCTTTGCAGCGACGAACAAGATCGAATGCCTTGTCCAGTTTATGAAACCCGAAGGTGTCAAGAACTGCGAAAAGGTTTTGATGCAGGTATGATTTCAGGAAGTTTGCTTGCTCAAGAAAAACAGATGATTTGGGTGTCATATTTGCTAAATCAGAGTGATTTTAGAAGAGAGACTTTTGGAATGGGGAAAATTTTGCTAAGTGTTTCGAGGATTATAAGTGTAAGTGATAGATGAAACGCCTTATCAAAATATATAAGTGAAAGAGAAGATAAGTAAAGTAATAAAATATTTAGAAATCCTTCCCTTTTTCAGCTTTTCCCGTCTTTCCATGGTGTAGGTTTACAGTCTATCACCGCATCTATTGATCGTATGATACACGCGCTTTTGATCGTGGGGTTAATAGGTGGCGCGTGGTTGTTTTGCACAGTCGAAAAGCTTCCCTTTTCTTGGTTTGGTAAATATCATCTTCATCACAGTTCCCTAACATAGTATCAATCATCACAAAAATAAAAGATTTGATATCTGATGTCAGGATTTAGATATAATTAGTCGCCGTATATAGTTGACCTTTCCCCCTTAACCAAGTAATGGGAAAATTAAATAGGGATATTAATTTAATATCCACGTGGCTAGTAGTCATCTGGTTTTGATCGATCTATTTTTAAGTGAGCAGTTCCCAATTTATCGATCTGTTCCAGTTACTTCCTAGTTTGGTCATTAATCTGGTGTGATGCCCTTTTTACTAATTCCCGGTTGGAATTTGATTGATCTGTTTAGACTATGTACGTGGAATTAGTGATCTGATATTAATTCTCAGTTGGAACTTTACATAGTCTAGTTTTAATCAATCTGGTTTGTAATTTGTCTTCATTGATCTGGTCTAAATCAACCTGGTTCATATTCCCTGTTGGAATATTGATCTTGTTATGTCCTAGGTTGATCTGTTTCTTCCTTCAAGATTTAATAGTCCTAATTTTCCACAAAGCATCTTGAATTTTTCTTCTGGTAATGCTTTAGTGAGAATTTCTGCTCTCTGCACTTCAGTGTGTATTTTCTCAATCTGTACATGTTTTCTTTCAACATGATCTCTTATAAAATGATGTCTTACATCCACATGTTTGCATCTGGTATGCAAAACAGGATTCTGTGTGATAGCTATAGCACTTGAGCTGTCACAAAAAATAGGTATTTCCTTGACATCAATCTCATAGTCTTTGAGTTGTTGTCTTAACCACAGTATTTGTGCACAACAACTTCCAGCTGCCATATATTCTGCCTCTGTGGTTGATGTGGCAACAGATGTCTGTTTCTTTGAGAACCAAGAGATCAGTTTATTTCCTAGAAACTGACATGACCAGATGTTGACTTTCTGTCCAACTTACATCCAGCATAGTCTGAATCTGTGTATCCAGTTAGCTCAAAATTGTCTTCACATGGATACCATAATCCTACATGGGTTGTTCCCTTGAGATATCTTAATATCTTCTTAGCTGCTTCCATGTGAGACTATTTGGGATTTGCTTGATATCTTGCACATACACCTACTGCAAATGTTATGTCAGGTCGACTAGCAGTTAGGTAGAGTAATGATCCTATGATCCCTCTGTATTGTGTGATATTAGCTGGTTTCCCTTCTGGATCAGGATCAATTTTCCCATTGGTCTGCATTGGGATTTTAACTGGATTGCTATCTTTCAACCCAAATTTGGTTAGCAGATCGTTGATGTATTTTGTTTGATTAATGAAGATACCATCTGGTAATTGCTTGACCTGCAAACCTAAAAAGAAACTCATTTCTCCCATCATGGACATTTGGTACTTATTTTTCATAAGTTCAGCAAATTTGTCACATAGATAGGTAGATTGAGATCCAAAAATGATATCATCTACATAGATCTGGACTAAGAGAATGTTTTCGTTGACTTTGATGATAAACAAAGTCTTGTCAACAGATCCTCTTCTGAATCTAGATTCTAGTAGGAAGATTGATAAGGTCTCATACCAAGCTCTAGGGGCTTGTTTAAGACCATAGACTGCTTTAGCGAGTCTGTATACTTTCTGATTTGAATCTGCTTCTTCAAATCCAGGTGGTTGTTCCACATATACTTCCTCTTCAAGGATACCATTTAGGAATGCACTTTTGACATCCATCTGGTATACCTTGAATCTTTTGTATGCAGCATATGCTAAAAACAGCCTTATAGCTTCTAATCTGGCTACGGGTGCAAATGTTTCATCAAAATCAATGCCTTCTTGTTGATTATAGCCTTTAGCTACTAATCTGGCCTTGTTTCTGACTACTTCACCACTTTCATCTCGTTTATTTTTGAACATCCATTTTACACCTATTACTCCTTGGTGTTTTGGTCTGTCCACGAGATACCAAACTTCATTCCTTTTGAACTCATTGAGTTCTTCTTGCATTGTTATTATCCAGTCTGCATCTTGTAATGCTTCATGAGCATCAGATGGTTCAATGTGAGATAGATAACAGCTTAACAGTGCACTTTCTCCATGCATTCTTTTTGTTCTCACACAATCTGATGGGTTCCCAACAATCTGTTCTGGTGGATGATCTTGTATCCATCTCCTTCTCCTGGTTATCTCTTCATCGGATATCTCAGGATCAGGTTGATCTGTTGGTTCCTCAAATTCAGGGTGTGCTGTTGTTGAAGCTTGGAATGGATTCTCATCTGGTTCTACTTCTGGATTTAAATTTCCAGTCTGATCTGTGTCTGTAACGACTATTTCATTGCTTTCTGTTGGTGATCTGTTTTCATCCAGATTAAGTTGAATTGTTCCCCCTTGCTGTATGATTTCTTCAGCAACAGGTGGAGTATCAATTTCTTCATCAACTTTCTTAGAGTTCCAGATTAGAATGTCTTCTAGGAGTATTTCATTCAATTTTCTAGTAGTCATCTGGATATCTTTCTGTCCTTCATCTAGTGACCTGTACTCAACAATAGACTCGTCAAAAACAACATGAGGTGTTACTTCCACAATATGAGAGTTCTTGTTGAACACTCGATATGCTTTACTAACATCAGAATATCCTAAGAATATTCCAAGGTCAGTTTTGCTATTAAAAGTCTTCAACTGAGATTTCCCATTATTGTGTATGTAACACAGACAGCCAAAAGTTCGAAGGTAAGAGATCTTAGGCTTTCTGTTGTTCCAAATCTCATATGGTGTCTTTCCATGTCTGATTGTGATGGATGATCTGTTTTGAGTATAGCAGGCTGTGTATATGGCTTCTGCCCAGAACTTCTTTGGTAGATTGATTGCATTAAGCATTGTGCGAGCTGCTTCTTTTAGTGATCTGTTTCTCCTTTCAACAACTCCATTCTGTTGAGGAGTTCGAGCAGCAGATGTTTGATGAGTGATCCCCATCTTATTACAGTATGGTTCAATCTTTTGGTTGAGAAATTCTGTTCCTCGATCTGTTCTGATAGAGGTTATACTCATCTCCTTTTGTTTGGTGATCTTGTGTAGAAAGTCAGGGAGTTTGTCTAGAGTCTCTTTCTTCTTTAACAAAAAGATGACCCAAGTGAATCTTGAGTAATCATCTATGATTACTAAGGTATATTTTCTCCCATTTATGCTGAGAGGCTTGACTGGACCAAACAGATCTAAATGTAAAAGCTCCAGTATTCTTGATGTTGAGTGAGCTGTTTTACTTGAGAAGGATGATCTGGTCTGTTTTCCAGCTTGGCAGGCATCACATATATGATCTTTATTATATACTTGATCTGGTAGTCCAACCACTAGCTTCTCTTTGGCAATCCTGTTGATTGACTTGAAGTTTAGGTGGCTTAATCTCCTATGCCATAACCAGCTGGTTTCTGATACAGTCTTGGTGACTAAACAGGTCTCGATCTAGTTTGTCCACTGGACAATGTATAATTTATCCTGCAGTTTACCGGTAAGAAGTATCTCATCTCCTTCCTTGTTCTTCACAAAACAGTTATTAGTATCAAAAATAATCTGGTTACCGTTAGCACAGAATTGACTTACAGAAAACAGATTGTGACTAAGACCCTCAGCATACGAAACATTTGAGATGGTGGTCTTGCCAACTATTATATTTCCATATCCTCTGGTGTACCCTTTAGAGTTACATCCAAAAGTAACCTGAGGTCCTGGTTTCTCTATATAATCTGATAGTAGGTTCTTGTCACAAGTCATGCGCTTTGAACATCCACTATCTATTATCCAGATTGCTCCTCTAGCTATCTTGTTCATTCTTGCAGTCTTCTGATCCTGCAATTAATAAAGCTTAGCTACGCTTCATCGTTTGGGTGCTTGGTTATTAGCAAATGTTCCCTTTTCAAATCCAGAACATTTTAGGGTTAGGAACAGAGATGTAACAGGTAATGATGTTTCCATCATTATCAACTTTAGATAGAGAATGAATTTCAGATGGATGAAATCTTTCTTCATCATTCTTCAAGTTCTTCTTATTTGGAGCTGTCCTGTTGACAATTTTTGTCCTGTTAACATTTACTTTTTGAGTATGATCTATTTCTGTGTAACGAGCTGGTTGACCCTTTGTTTGATGATATTGTCGGTTTCCAGTCTGTTTCATGATCATCTTCTGAGGAAGACCTTTCTTGTTTTTCAAGTTTTTCACTTGATCTGGTATTTGTTTCCTCTCTGGTACAAAGTTTATGGTACTTGAAGATTTTTCTGAGTGGCCTGGATATCCTAATCCAGATGCACCCTGTTCTTGAAGGTTAATTAGCAATTTAGCATGTTGATCACTCTTGTAAATCATCTCTTTCCCTTTCTTTATCTTTTCTTCAGCAATGTTGTTCCTTGTAACAAGGTCCTTCACTTTTGAATTCAGTGAATGAATCTCACTGTCTTTTCTCTTGATCTGTTCTTCCAGATCGTTTATTTTAGCAACAAATTGAGTATTTGCTGTACTCAGTATATCTTCAGATTTCTTCAATCTGTCATTCTCTTCTACAACTTCTCTAAACAGTCTCTTGATACTCGAATAGCTTTTGAACATCTCATTGACCTCATCCCATGAGTATTCATCTTGATCTTCTAATTCCTGTTCCAGATCATAATCATTTGAAGAATTTGAATTGCAATATTTTACCTCTACTTCATCCAGACCGTTGTCTAGACCTACGTAGCATTCATCCCAGCTCTCTTCATCATTCGCAACGAATGCTTCATCATTCTCTGATGAGCTGTCTGAAAAATGACTCGAACTGCTTGAATCTTGTTCAGCTATCATAGCCTTGCGCTCATATTTGAGTTTCCGATCTCCTTTTGCTCTCAGCTCTTCTCTTTGACTTTTGGACAGATCAGGGCTATCTGTTTTGAAGTGACCTGTCCTGCCACAACCAAAGCATGTGTAATCTGCTGAGTTAGATAATTTATAAGTTTTGCCTGTCTGCTGTTTTGATTCTTCTTTGTTATTAGATCGATCATTGTCACGTTTCTTGTAGAAATTTTTCTTGTTATCTTTGTAGAACCGTCTGTACTTCTTCGATCTGATTTCCATCTTATCCATTCGTTTGGCAATCATTGCAAACTCTTTTAGCAGTTTGTCATAACCTTTCTCTTCATCTGGAGTAGCAGGCTCAGAAAGATCATTTGTTTTGCTCTTCGCTTTGAAGGCTACCTCTTTGTCCTTTTTAAAGCTGCTTTCTGCCTTTTTGGACAGATGATCTGATCCTCGTATTCTTTGAATGTCACATTCATGACCTTCGAGATGATCAAATAATGCTTCTGTGGATAGTTCATTAAAATTTGCTCGAAGAGGTTGCATTGCAGCATAGATCTCCCAGCTTGGTAGAAGAGCTCTAAGTACTTTCATGTTCTTCTCCCTTTGAGTATACTTGTTCTTATTGAACGCAGATATCTCAAGAAGGATACTAGTGAATCTCAACTTCATTTGTTCTATTGTCTCTCCTGGTTTCATCTTGAATTCATCATATTTGTTGCAGGCTAGAGACAGTTTGTTCTCAATCATAACTTCAGATCCTAGACACAAGTCTCTTAGGGCTTCCCACATCTCTTTGGCAGTATCCAGATCTTGGATTTTGGCCAGATGTACCCCTTTGACTGTGCTAGAGATCATTCCTTTAGCAAAGTCATCCAGATTGGCTTCGCGTCGTTCTTCTGCAGTGTATTTTCTTGGATCTTTGGGTGCAATCTGTGTGGTTACACCAGTTGATGTAGTTATTGTCACTTCTTCAGTGATCTGCAGTGGGCCTTCTTCAATGACTTTCCACATCAAATAGTGATGGGCTTTGAGTGCCATCTTGATCCTGAAGCTCCATTCTCTATATCCTTGAATAGAGAATTCCTCGCAAGCCCTGACAACAGATGACTCCATAGCAGATAGAATGCACGTGAATGAAAAAGGATTTCCTAGATCTATTCAAGTTGACCACGCAGGTTTTTTTTCCCTGTGAAACAAAACAATGGTCGTTTGAACCACTGCTCTGATACCACTTGTTGGTCCCGAAAGAGCAAGGTTTGGTGTATGGGGGGGGAATACACCAAATACTAACTTTTTCAGTTTACTTGACAAATTACCAGAGAGTTCAAGCTATTCTGTATAAGAAATTGCTCGGCAGATGACTAAACAGATTGATACACAGATCAATACCAATTTAGTCCAAAACAGATTGCTCTCTTAGCGTAAACACTTAGCTAATAATAAGAGTGATCTTATTAATTTCTGAGTGTTGTGTGTGCGGAATAATGGTGGATTTAGTGAGTGCTCTTGTTTAGAAAACCTTAGGAATTATTCAGACCGTTTAAGCAGATTGATTTAGATGCAAATTTATATGATAGTGCAGAAGGTAGAATAATAAACAACTGAAAGTAAATATGCAGGAAAGTAAAGAACGCAGCTGTTTAATGTGGTTCGGGAAATCCCTACGTCCACGATCTGGTCAAAACTAGACCAGATTATCCACTACTAGGATACTCTGCTTGTTTATACTCGTGGAGAACGAGTCACAAGTATCAATCAAGGCTAGAGAGATACTTATGCATGAAATAAGGGTCGTGTCCCTTTACAACAGATTACCTCTACGTTACCACTAGAAATCTACTAGCTAGCAGGGTGATCTCCTTTCTCTCGATAAGACAGACTTGAATCGAGGTTGTGTTAGTGTGATGTAGTATCACAGTTTGAAGCTCTTAGTCTGGATCAAGGTAGATAGCTTGAGAGTAAGTTGATAGTTTAGCTCGCGTGCGTTGTATGTCTATCCAGATTTTGAACTTCAAATATATATAGGCATTGAATTAAAAATTCTAGCCATTTGTTGATTGGCATGTGATTGATGGAATATTGCCAATCAACGTTGTCCATCATATTACTTCTTACCTTGTAGAAAAGATTAACTCAATTTTTGAGTTATGGAAAGCAGATTGCCAACGGTTTCTTTCCTTTCTTCGTCAATCAAAGATTCTCTTTCCAATCCTTGTTGGATAGTCTTGAAGCTTGACGTGGCAAGGTGATATGATGTGTAGGATGATGTAATCTGTAGGATTGATGACTCAATCGATCTGGTGTCTCGTTGTAGATATCGATCTGGCCATCGATCTGGTCGCTGTCTGTTACAGCAGATCGATTCCTTTTTGGCGTGAAATCTTGTTCTTCATCCTATACTATTTTGAGACTGACTTCTATAGGAATGTTTCCGTTACATTTCAAGTCATCTCCTAATTTGTTCTATAACAGGATTCACTTTACATCTAGTGATCTGTTTTACACGTAGAACAGTTTAAACTATAAAACAGCTAAGTGTGTTTCGAAAGACCATCATCAAAACTAAATATATTAGGGTTCCCAACAGGTCTCAACGATCTGGTGTCGGTCTAAGTCTTTCGTATAGGTTTAGCAACCGTAGCTTTCCACATAGCATCTTGAATCTTTCTTCTGGTAGTGCTTTTGTCAATATATCAGCTCGTTTAACATCTGTGTGTATTTTCTCAATCTGGACATGCTTCCTTTCTACATGATCTCTTATAAAATGATGTCTTACGTCAACATTTTGCATTTGGTGTGTAGAACTGGATTTTGCCTTATAGTAATAGCATTTGACCTGTCACATAATATAGGTATCTCCTTGACATCTATCTCGTAGTCCTTGAGCTGCTGTTTTAACCAGAGTGTCTGTGCACAACAGCTTCCCGCGGCCATATATTCTGCCTCAGTTGTTGATGTAGCAACTGATGTTTGTTTCTTTGAAAACCAAGAGATCAGCTTGTTTCCAAGCAATTGACAGGTTTCAGATGTTGACTTTCTATCTAGCTTGAATCCCGCATAATCTGAATATGAGTAACCGGTTAACTCAAAGTTGTCTTCACATGGATACCATAGTCCAATGTGTGATGTTCCTTTGAGATATCTATGTATCTTCTTGGTTGCTTCCATGTGTGACTCATTGGGGTTGGCCTGGTATCTAGCAAATACTCCAACTGCAAAAGTAATGTCAGATCGACTAGCAGTTAAGTATAGTAATGATCCAATGATACCTCTATATTGAGTTATATTTGTTGGTTTTCCTTCTAGGTCTGGATCTATCTTCCCATTGGTCTGCATTGGAATCTTGACAAGTTTATTATCTTTGACTCCAAATTTGGTGATCAGATCATTGATGTACTTCGCTTGATTAATGAATATACCATCTGGTAGTTGTTTCACCTGTAAACCTAGAAAGAAATTCATCTCGCCCATCATGGACATTTGATACTTATTTTTCATAAGTTCAGCAAATTTATCACATAAATAACTAGATTGAGATCCAAAGATGATATCATCAATATATATCTGCACCAAAAGGATATGTTCTTTGACTTTGATTATGAACAGTGTCTTGTCAACATAACCTCTTTTGAATCCTGATTCCAGCAGAAATGTTGATAATGTCTCATACCACTCTCTGGGTGCTTGTTTCAATCCATAAACTGCTTTGGCTAATCTGTACGCCTTCTGGTCTGAATTGCCTTCTTCAAAACCAGGTGGTTGTTCCACATACACTTCTTCTTCAAGAATATCATTTAAGAATGCACTCTTGACATCCATCTGGTACACCTTGAACCTCTTGTATGTTGCATATGCCAGGAACAATCCGATTGCTTCCAATCTGGCAACCGGTGCGAATGTTTCATCAAAATCAATGTCTTCTTGTTGATTGTATCCTTTTGCAACAAATCTGGCTTTGTTTATGAAAACTTCACCATTCTTATCTTGTTTGTTCTTGAATACCCATTTAACACCTATAACACCCTGGTGTCTTGGTCTGTCTACAAGATACCAAACTTGGTTTCTTTTAAACTCATTTAGTTCTTCTTGCATAGCAATTACCCAATTTGCATCTTGTAGTGTTTCATATGTGTCAGATGGTTCAACACGAGATAAGTGGCAACTCAGAATTGCACTCTCTCCATGCATTCTTCTGGTTTTCACACGATCTGATGGGTTCCCAACAATCTATACTGGAGGATGATGTTCTTGTATCCATTTCCTTCTACTGGACATCTCTTCTTCTGATATCTCAAGTTCTGGTTCTTCTGTTGGTTCCTCAAATTCAGGGTGTGCTGTTGAAGTTGCTTGGAAAGGGTTTTCATCTTCTGGTTCTTCAGCCTCAATCTCTTGATTGTTGTTCCATCTGTTGATATCTCTGGATTCTTCAGGTTGACTCTAAGAAGGTTCAGCATCATCTGCTTCCACTAGTTCACTATAATCTGGAGTTAATCTGGTCTGATCCAGATCAATGTGATATGTTCCCCCTTGTTGTGTGTTGGTCTCAGCTACAGGTTGATCATTAATCTCGTCTTCTTCTGTTGAATTCCAGATCAGGATATCTTCAAGCAGTATTCCTCCTGATCTCCTATTGTTAGTCTGGTTGTGAACATGTTCATCACCTACTTCACTGTATTCAAGAATAGCTTCATCAAATACAATATGAGGTGTTACCTCCACAACATGAGTTTTCTTATTGTAAACCCTATAAGCTTTACTAACATCAAAATATCCTAAAAATATTCTAGGGTCATCTTTGCTATCAAAGGTTTTCAATTGAGATTTCTCATTATTATGAATGTAACACGTGCAACCAAAGGTACGGAAATACTGTATCCTGGGCTTTCTATTTTTCCAGATCTCGTATGGTGTCTTCTCATGTCTGAGAGTAATCACTGATCTGTTCTGTGTATAACAGGCTGTGTAGATGGCTTCTTCCCAAAACTTCTTTGGTGATCTGGTTGCATTAAGCATGGTGCAAGCTGCTTCCTTTAATGATCTATTTCGTCTCTGAACTACTCCATTCTGTTGGGGTGTTCTTGCTGCAGATGTCTGGTGTGTGATACCCATCTAATTACAATATCCCTCAATATTCTGGTTTAGAAACTCTGTCCCTCGATCTGTTCTGATTGTCACGACAGATGTTTCTTTTTTCTTTATGATTTTGTTGAGAAAATTTGGCAGCTTCTCCAATGTCTCTTTCTTCATGAACAGAAAGATGACCCAAGTGAATCTTGAGTAATCATCAATGATGACTAGAGTATACTTTCTTCCATTGATACTTAATGGCTTAACTGGGCCAAATAAGTCTAGATGAAGTAACTCCAAAATTCTGGAAGATGAGTGAGCTGCTTTGCTGGTAAATGATGACTTGGTCTGCTTCCCAGCTTGGCATGTTTCACAAATATGATCTTTGTCATATATTTGATCTGGTAATCCTTCGACTAGCTTCTCTCTAGCAATCTTGTTGATTGACTTGAAATTGAGATGGCTAAGTCGCTTGAGCCATAACCAGCTTGTCTCAGAGATTGTCTTAGTAACTAGACATGTCTCGATCTGGTTTGTCCACTGCACAATGTACAATTTGTCCTGCAATTTCCCGGTAAGAAGAATTTCATCTCCTTCCTTATTTTTCACAAAATAGTTATTAGCATTAAAAACAATCTGATTGCCATTAGCACAAAATTGGCTAACTGAAAACAGATTATGACTAAGACCCTCAATACATGATACGTTGGTGATGGTGGTCTTGCTCAATCTTGATATTACCATATCCTTTGGTATATCCTTTGGTCCTTCTAATTCCACATAATCTAATAGAGAGTTCTTGTCACATATCATATGTTTTGAACATCCACTATCAATAATCCAGATGGTTCCCTTTGCTACTTGTCCTCTTCTTGCAGTTCTTCGATCCTGCAATTATAAAGACTTAGCTACCCCTTTCCTTTCAATGAGTGGGTGCTTGGTTAGTAGCAAATGTTCCTTTAGGAACCCAGATTAACTTAGTGTTAGGAACAAAAATATAACAAGTAATTTGTCTCCCTGCATCATCTGTTCTTGATATAACTTTGTAAACAGATGGATGATTCATTTCTAAGTTATCCCAGTTAATCTTCTTCTTCTTAGTTGAAGATGTTCTAGTAGAGGCCTTCGTTTTTTGGTCTCTATTAGTCTTGACATAGTGAGCAGGTTGTCCTTTCTTCTGATAATATTTCTTATCTCTTGCTTCCTTCAACATCATCTTCTCGGGTTGATTCTTCTTATTCTACAAATCTTTGACTTGATCTGGTATGTTCTTTATTTCAGCCACGAACTTGGTTTTACTTGCATTTCCAGTATAGCCTAGTCCAGTTGTTCCTCTTCTCTGAATGTCAATGATCATACCAGCTCGTTCTTGGCTTTTGTTGATCTTACTCATGTTCTCCATGGTCTTCTTCAGCTTTTCTTCAGCTACTTCTTTTCTGTTGATTATGTCTTTGCCCTTTGAGTTGAGTGAGTAAATCTCTGCATCCTTGGTCTTGATTTGTTCTCCCATATCGTTCAGTTGAGCACAAAACTTGGTGTTTTCTTCACTCAAAATATTCATTGTCTCGTTCAACTTGTCGTTCTCTTTAATAACTTCAGAGAATAACTTCTTTATGCTTGTGTAGCTCTTGAATATCTCATTGATCTCTTCCAATGAGACTTCTGGTTCATCTTCATTTCCAGAATCATATATAGGATTATTTGACGACATAGAAATATGAGAATTTACCTCGATCTGGTCGAGTCCGTTGTCAATTTCCCTGTAGCATTCATCCCAATCTTCTTCTGTGTCTTGTACATAGAATGCTTCATCATTTTCTGATGAACTATCAGACAAATGACTCGAGCTGCTTAAGTGTTTTCAGCCAGCATAGCTTTGCATTGAGCTTTTAGCTTACGATCTCTTTTGTCTCTTAGCTCTTCTCTCTGACTCTTAGATAGATCAGGGCAGTCTGTCTTGAAGTGACATGTTCTGCCACAGCCATAATATGTATAATCAATAAAGTTAGATGTTTTACCATTACTCTTTGCTTCGCCTTTGCTATCAGATTGATCTTGATCTCTGTTCTTCTGATATCTACTCTTGTTGTCTTTGTAGAATCTGTGATACTTTCTCAATCTGACCTCCATCTTGTCCATTCTCTTGGCAATCATAGCAAACTCTTTGAGCAGCTTGTCATAGCCTCCTTCTTCTGATGCAACAGGTTTTACTAGTTCATCTGCTATGCACTTTGCTTTGAAGGCTACCTCTTTCTCCTTTTTAGAACTGCTCTCGTTCTTCTTGCTTGACGTATGATCTGGTCAATGTAATCTTCTGATATCACATTCATGTACAGCCAGATGGTCAAATAGTGCTTCAATAGACAGATCGTTGAAATCAGCACGTAGTGGTTGCATTGCAGAATATATCTCTCAACTTGGTGGCAATGCACTGAGTATCTTGAGATTCTTCTCTCTCTGAGTGTACTTGTTCTTGTTGAATTCAGAAACTTCAAGTAACACTTCTATGAATCTGTTCTTCATCTACTCGATGGTTTCTTCTAGCTTCATCTTGAACTCATCGAACTTATTGCATGCTAGAGACAGATTGTTCTCAATCATGGCATCTGAACCTAAGTTGAGTTCTCGCAGTGCCTCCCACATTTCTTTGGTTGTATCCAGATCTTAGATTTTGGCCATATGGACTCCTTTGACTGTGCTGGAAATAACTCCCTTGGCAAAGTCATCCAGATTTGCTTCTCGTCATTCTTCTGAGGTATATTGTCTGGGATCTTTAAGTAAATTCTCTTTAACTACGCCAGTTTCTGTGACACGAGACTTCTCTTCATAGATAGTTAATGGTCCTTCTTCTATTACTTTTCACATCAGACAGTGATAAGCTTTTTAAACACATCTTGATTCTAAAACTCCATTCTCTGTATCCTTGGATGGAGAATTCTTCACAGGCTCTAATAACAGAAGACTCCATGATAGCAAATAATATGCACGTGAATGAAAAGGTTTTCCAAGATCTATTCAAGTTGACCATGCAGGTTTCAACCCTGTGAAACAGAAACAATGGTCCTATGAACCACTGCTCTGATACCACTTGTTGGTCCCGAAACAGCAAGGTTTGGTGTATGGGGTGGGGGGGGATACACCAAATGCAAAGTTTTTCAGTTTACTTGACTAATTACTTAGAGAGATTAAGCTTTCTCGAAGGAAGATTACTTAAGTGTAACAAACCAGATCGATACACAGTCTGTCCAGATTGACTCTCTCTTGTGATTAATAGATAACAAGAGTGATCTTGTCAACTAATAGAGTGTTGTGTGTGCGGAATATGGTGGACTTAGTCTGTGCTCTTTATTAGAAAAACCTTTGAAAATCTTAATCAAGTTCTTTAACAGATTGATTAAGAATGCAGTTTGAATGAACGTGCTGGTGAGTAAATAAACAACTGAAAGTAAATATGCAGAATATAGATAACACAGTTGTTTTACGTGGTTCGGGAAACCCCCTATGTCCACGGTCCAATCCAAACTGAATTAGATATCTACTACTAGGATACTCTCTTCTTTATACTCGCTGAGAACGAGCCACATGTTTCAAACACAATCTGGTTGAAACTTATGCACGAATAAGGGTATTGTCCCTTTACAACTTACAGTATACAACTGCAACAAGATATCTTCACGTTAATCCACTAGAAAATTATTAGCTAGCGAAGCTATCTTCCTTCTTCTTCTCGATAAGATAAACTTGAATCGAGTGGTGTGATTTCGATCACAAACAGCTTAGAACACGATCTGGTATGTAGAAATCTTCTCAAATGAAAGCTTCGTAAGGTGAGTTGATTTCTGAGCAGAGTAACAGCTTGATAATGATCTTTAAGTATCCGTACTCTTCCAGTCTTGCTTCCAAGCTTTTATATGTGTAGAATTTGAAATTCTAATCGTTGTTCTTGATTGGCTTGAAGTAAATGTTGATTACCAATCAAGAGATATGAATCTCTTCTTGCCTTGTGTGAAAGGTTAACCAAATCTTTGAAATATGGAAAGCAGATCGTTGACAGATGCTTCTTTCCTTCATCGCATAGTGATTGATTCTCCTTCCAAACCTGATCTCCAATAGATAAACTTTCCATCTTCAAGAGATCTGCTGATGTGGCAAGGTGATTTGGATTCACTTAAGTACATGAGGATCTATAATCGAACGTCAGGTTGGCTCACTTTATAGGAAGGATTTGGTCATAGCAGATTGACTTCGATCTGGTCAAATATCAATCTGTTTCAGAAAAATGCTCCAAAGCATGGTTGCAATCTCGGTGAGTGATTTCACAGCAACCAGATCGAGTGGCCATCAATCCAATCATTTGTTTGCTTTGTAAGCTCCTGTTGATCTAGTTTTTCGAACAAAACGAACACTAGCTAGATGACTTCTATAAGATAGAGTCATTCACTAACCTGGTCTAAAATCATGTTCTCTATCAGTTTCACTTTATATGACAGTGATCTGGTACATGTAGAACAGATTGAGACCTAGCAAACATAATTAGATCTAAGTGTGTTTCGAGAAAACATCATCAAAACTAAATATTGTGGGGTTCCCAACATATATATATTGTCACGTTTCACAGTGAGATAAGTTCATCATGTTGTTGTTTAGAACGAGGTCTCGGTAATTGATTATTTCTCAATATGCGGACGATGACATTAGCATACGCACTAATTAGTCACTACTTTGATTCATTTATGCTTACGAGTTTTTTGTAACCCTGTAAAGTAATGTCTTGTGCAGTGATAATTGGTTTGGCAAGAAGTACTCGACAGTTATTGCATAGAGTCATATCTCGGTTAACTCCGAGTTGATTAAATCCCCGTGAGGCATTCATATAGGTTTTATTATATAAGAAACCCAACATGTTGGAATTTATTTTGTATATAATAATTAAAGTCTAAATTGGATCACTCACGAATAAACAAATTAATTACTTTTAAGTTTTCAGCAAACTCAATAAATTAATAGATTTGAGAATCTTAAAACACGAGAAATTATTAATAATAAAAAGGAGGATTACATGTGTAATTTTAATGGTTGATGATAGTTCAATATTTATCCAAAAGTGGAGTTGATAAATATTTATATAAGATCTATACATTATTATATTTTCTAGAGAATTTAATTTGAAAGACAAAATTAACTTAATGTAATAATTAATGTAAGTTAAAGTTTGACCAAGAAAGTTAATTAAATTAATTGGGTCAAATTGACTTTGAAAATTAATTAAATGAAGTTATGATTTAGACTTGGTCAAATTAATTTTAATTTATATAAATTTCAAATTATTTGGATAATGTTGGACTTGGTCTTATATTAGAAGGTCTTATTCATTCTCCTTTCAAGCTCTAACCTAGCCCAAAATATCTATAAATAGAGAGAGGGGGTTGGCCGATTTTATCTCTTCCAACACTTGTAAAAAATGGTCGTATTGAAGATTAACTCTTCAAGATTTTTTTTAATTTAAGAGGGATTCAAAACCCTACTTTTTGAACTTCTCTCTTGCAAAGTTTAAGATGGAGCTAACGAATTAGCTAGTTTAGCTAAAGTGAGTAAAACATCAATGTATGGAATGAGAATTAATTGGCCTCTATAGCTACAAAATATTGTACTTGTGGATATGAAGGATGAATGAAATTGTGTCCTTTTTTCAAAATAAAAAAAAGTTTGATAGATTATTGCCCATACAATAATCAAATTGTAGATCGGGAATAGGTTAGAAGCTTTGGAGGTCGGATATTTCAATTGGAGTGGATTGTTGTTTGTTGTTGACGATTCAGATCGTCTCCCCACAAGCGAACGACTAGCGAATGAGAAATGTAAAACTCCGCAATTTTTCTCCTACGTGGTATTAAATGTTTATAAAATATTTATTTTTCATGTGATTAATTAAACTTGTGGATCATGCGCAATTCCGAGCCCCTCATACAGGTTCCTTTAGAAAGAACTGACTCGGGCGAACTAGGGTAGGAAAGGTAGTAAGAGCGAGAGGAAGGGGAAAATGAACAGTAAGCGTAAGGATTTTGAATGCGAGAAAGTTTTTAAAGTTAAACAAAGGCATTTATTTATAGTTTTTGTGGTGAAAGGGGAAGCGTATAGAAGGCACGCGTAGCGATGGGATGTAAAACAGCTTTATGAAATCCAATGGTAGAGGTAAAACGACGGTTGAAAACCCCAAGCAAAGGGCGGTGAAAAGACAGATACAGTACACAAAAGTCAAAAGTAATCAAATACTTTTACATGCCATGTCAGGCGATATTTAATGCTAGCATTGTACTCGAGTGTAATGTTCTACCCTATTGGTGGCAGATCTCTCATGCGGTGTGCTCTGCGCGGATACTTCAGCTGCCCTAAAATGGGATTTTTTGTGGTTTTTGACCTCCTCCAGTAGTGCCTCCATCTGGGCTTGTTGTTTTTCCAATTGTCTATTCTGCTTAGATATGTTATGTCATGCTTCTTCACTGGCATGTAAGTATGATGGTGGTTGATAAGATTCCTTCTCCGTCTCTTTTGTGGTTGCCATAGGAGGTTGTTTGTCTTTTAACGTTTTGTTTCCTTCACCCACTTGAGGCGCCTTTGGAGGTCTGTGACTCTCAGGCGTTGGGTTTGAGATTTCAGCAGTTCTGGGAATAATCCTAGTAGAGATTAAGGTCTGGTTGACCATAGCAGCAACTTTCAGGGCCCAGGCCTTGGGAATCTCTTCTCAGGAAGCACTACCATTTGCGTTTCCTATGACATGACTAGGACGATTAGCACTGGCCTTGACATGTACAGTGAGGTTTCTTCATGTGGTGGGTCTGCGCTGCCAGAACCAATGTTCACTCCTTCCACAGATGATAGCTTCGTCATCCTTTCACTTGTTTATATTTTGTCAATAGACATTTCATGTATATCAGCAACAGGAACTTCAATTTTAAATTTTCAGACTGTAGAACTCTCTGGAAATCAATATTTTGGTACATCCTCCGTCCCAGTAAGCATGACACTATTTATATTCAAATGAGTGTATTAAAATAATAAACTGTGTCAAGCTTGCTACGACAGAGGTAGTATCATTTTCCCAGGGTTTTGCCAAAAGTGCCTGGGATTTCAAAGACTTCCACTGGAGAGGACAAACCCCTGTCTAGCATCAATAGGACTTACAAGGACTGGCTCAGTCAGCGTTGTGACCCAACCCTCCATAATATTTATCCCCTACCCTCGAGCAGGAAAGAAATCTTCCAGAGACTGAGTGAAGAGAAAAGAAACAAGCAAAAAAGAATAAAGTGACTTCATCGCCATGATTTTATCTAGTAGCGTCATCGTCGTGACATTTAAAGAAGTGGCTTCAGCGCCTAATTTTTATATTTAATGACTTCAGCGCCCTTATCACAAAGAGTTAGTGACTTCAATTGTTGGGAACCCCACAAATATTTTAAAGTTTTTGATGATGTTCTCTCGAAAACACACTTGGCATTATTATTCATGTTCCATATCATTTCTATTTGGTTTTTATAGACCAGGAAGTTGAAGAAAGCTTCAACCAGAAAGATGAAAGATGTCTCAGACAGAAAGCTAAAGCAAGTCAACTTTAACAGAAAGTTGAACCAGAAAGCTGAACCAGCAAAGTCTTAGATAGAAAGCTGAACCAGCAAGACTTAAGACAGAAAGCTAAAGCAGCAAGTCTTAGACAGAAAGCTGAAACAGCAAAGTCTTAGACAGAAAGCTGAACCAGCAAGTCTTAGACAGAAAGCTGAACCAGCAAGTCTTAGACAGAAAGCTGAACCAGCAAGACTTAGACAGAAAGCTGAACCAGCAAGACTTAGATAGAAAGTTGAACCAGCAAGCCCCGAACAGAAAGTTGGAGCAAATCAACTTTAAACAGAAAGTTGTTCAACCAGAAAGTACTCAACCAGTGTTCAACCAGAAAGACATTAGAACCAGAAAGGGCATAACCAGAAGGTTCCAAAACAGAAAGAGTTGAACCAAACCTGTCAATGATGGTAACAGATCAATAGAGCTGTCAAAACCACCAGATGACAATGCCCCTCTCATCATATCTCTTACCACGTCAACATTAAAGTCCATCCATCAAGAATTGGAAAGGAAATCACTGATTGACACGAAGAAAGAAAGTAATCACAGTTGATCTGCTTTCTATTCATAGAAGATTCAGTCAACGACCATACAAGGAAAGAAGAGATATGATTGATTGGCAATCCACAAATCAAATCACGCCAATCAACAAACGGCTAGAATTTCAAATTCGAAGCCTATATATATTTGGAGTTTTGAAGTCTGAAGTGGTTACACAAGCGCTACATTGATAAAGATATTCTCAAGCAATTCTATCTCATTTTCAGACAATAAGTTTCAAACCGTTCGTGATCGCAATCACACCAACCTCGATTCAAGTCTGTCTTATCGAGAGAAGAAGAAGATCTTTACTAGCTAGTAGCTTTCTAGTGGATTAACGTGAAGATATTCTGTTTACAGTAGTTTTCTGTAAGTTGTAAAGGGACACGACCCTTATTCGTGCATAAGTTTCAATTAAGTTGTACTTGGAACTTGTGGCTCGTTCTCAGCGAGTATAAATAAGAAGAGTATCCTAGTAGTGGATATCTAATCCAGTTTGGATTAGACCGTGGACGTAGGGGGTTTCCCGAACCACGTAAAAATAACTGTGCCATTTACTTTCTGCATTTATATTCAGTTGTTTTTTTATTCATTATCTGTCATACTCATTCAATCTGCATTTCTTAATCAACTCTCTAAATACTTGATTAAGTTTTTCTAAAGATTTTCTAAACAAAGAGCACCGACTAAGTCCACCATTATTCCACACACGATACACTGTCGGAGACTAAGTTCACGCTTACTCTCTGCTTTGTATAATTCACTTGAGAGACTTTACTTGGACAAATCAGATCGATAAGAAAATCAATCTGGTCTATCACCTAGAGCAATCTGCAATCCAGAAAGCTACATCTCTCTTGTTTAATTAGTCAAGTAAACTGAAAAGTTTGTATTTGGTGTATTGGGGCGGCCCCCCCCATACACCAAACCTTGCTCTTTCGGAACCAACAGACTTCAGCACCGAATTTTTCACTAAGAAATGAATGAAAAATTCTCAAATTTCAGGCGTAACTAAAAAGGAATATTAAGACCTCAAAAAGGGGGAATTCGTATCCCCTTCTCGGTCGAAATTTCCCACAGACGGTGCCAGTTGTTGGACTGAGGATTAGTCCACAATAAAATAAGAAGTGAAAAGCGTATGAAGGCTCCAAGAGGTTGGAGTTCATACTTTGGGTGAAATAACACAGTTCAGTCGCGTGAATAGTGGGTCTTGAGCTCACGGACAAAGCCTGTAAAATAAGACCGGAGAATGATCGGAGTTATTCGGGGAGAGTCTCTGACGTGCAAGTTAGCTCATAGTAAACTTGAATATGCAAATATGCAGTGAGTGCATGAAAATTATGAAGCAAGTGTTGTGCGTGATGCAAATGATGGGGTATATATAACTAGGTATTCGAAGTGTAAAATAGTATTTTTACGTCAGACGCACTCTGTGTAAATAGTGCATGTAAATGAACCTTGGCCAATCAAGCTCTATCATATATTTTAAGGAGAACAAGAACGAAAATTGAGAGAGGTAAATCTCTATGTACTGGCCGAAATCCCTAGTGTATGTAAGAGAGAAATCGGCTCTTCAATGTACTCCTTTTATAGATATTTTGGACTAGGTTGGGGTTTCTAAGGTGAATGGATAAGATCCCAAATAATAGAATTTAAATTCCCACTTTTATCTCTCTGCAGTTCCATCTATTATTCAAATTGAAATTTGAATACTTCAATTAATTTTGAGTTGGTCAAATCCATAACTTAATTAAATTAATTCTCAAGTCACTTTTGGTCCCAATAAAAGTAAATTAATTGTTTGATCCAACTTGCACTTACATTAATTAATTTAAGTTAATTTAACCTCAAATTAATTACTCTATGGAAATGCAATAAAGTGCAATTCCATTATAAATATTTATTGACTCCACTATAGGATAAATATTGAACTCATCTTAATCCATCCAAATTACGGATGTAACCCTCTTGTCATTAATTATTTCTCGTTGTTAAGATTTACTCAATCCATTAATTAATTGAGTATGCTGACAACTCACAATTAATTAATATATTTATTCATGAGTGATCCGATTCAAACCTTTATGAATGTCTCACGCGGATTTAATCAACTCGTGTTAATCGAGACGCAATTATGTACGACTGATAGTCGAGCACTTCTAGCTAAGTCAATCACCACCACCCAAGACATCATTGTTTTGGGTTATGAAAAACCCGCAAGCGTAGATGAATTAAAGCAGAGTATAATCAACTGCATATACTAATGTCATCGTCACAAATTATGAAATGAACTAATTTCAGAGACCTCGTTCTAAGTAACAATACGTAGAACTTATCTCACTGTGAAAACTCTCAGTATGTATACACAAAGAATGTGTATCAGCTTATACATATTGATATCATTCTGCGGGCTAAGGTTAGCTCTAGCATCAAATGATATCGCAAACTTTACCGACTAGACTGTGACTTTATGCTTCAAAGGATTTGACTATGTTACCTTATGTAATCATCGATCCACCACACAGTCTAAAATTGTAGTAAATGGACTTGTTTGCAATTCAATATATAATAATAATAAATAACAAACTCATGATAGAAACATTTATTCTCATTAAAATGAAACTGAAAACAAGTTTGATACATCATTTAAGCATAAAGCATTCTTTGAGGTATACAAACCCTAATAGGTCCTCCGGGAAGACACTCCAATGCTCAAGTCAGCTGTTGTAGACTCAAGAAGAATGTGTGAAAGAACAAGTGTTCGTTCTCTCTTATGTGTGAAGCAAGTGATGGGGTATATATAGGTATGTATATGAAGGGTAAATAAGTAATATACCTCAGACGTATTAGGTGTAAATAGTGAGTGTAAATGAACTTCAACCAATCATGATTTTCCATGTTGCAATGGTCCCCGCTTTGGTTGTTAGGTGCCATCGCCTCATAATTCTGTAACTCTGACATATGTCAGATACGAAGTTGACATATGTCGGGTACTACTAAAAATGTGACTATCATACTTAGCAGACCTCCAGAATCAATCCCCTCGAGGTAGATTCCAAAGATGACCTAGTGCACATGTGGGGAATACTGAGACCCCGTCCCCTAGACATAGATCAAAACAGATGGCTCATCAGACCCTTCTTTACCTCTCTGTACATCAGAGCCTAATTCATCCTCCAAGGGTATTTTCTTCAATAATGAATTTCCTTTTCTCTTTATAAAAGTAGTTCTGATATTAGTCCCTATCAGCTTCTCCCCCTAGTCTTAGAAGTGACCCCTGTCATCTTATGAGTCATACCATATTAACGAGTTCTGGCAAAATCCTGCCTTTTTAAGGGCTTTTTTGTAATTCCAAATATTGTACCCTCGGGTACAACGCTCTATCTTAATTATTGTCTGACATGGCATGTAAGAATTTATAACTACTTTTTAACTATTGGGTATTGTCTCTGTCTTTTCACCAACTTATCCTTGGGGATTTCATCCGTCGTTCAATTCTTGTCGTTAGATCAAAAGGGGTTTCTTTCCTCTTAACGCTACGTATGTCAACTTCGCTCTACTTCTTTCCACCTCTTTAATTATAAATAATCGTGTACATCATTTTTGAAACTCTTCGATTTTTACTTTACTTATTACAGTTGTCCATTGTCTTCCCTTCTCTGCTTTCTTAGTTTCTTGCCCTAATTTTCTCAAGTCCTTCCCCAAGCCTTATATTTTTCCTAACTCCTCTTATTTTTTCATGGGCCTTCCTGATTTTGTTATCTTTCCCCATTTAAGGGCGAAGGAAAAATATTTTAGATCTCTGATGAAATTGCTTTATGATATCGGACCCTATACCATTAGAATTCATGCGGCCAACAAGAGGCCTCTAGATGTCAGGCCTCCTTCTGTCGTAATGTGGAGGAGTCAATTTTAGGCAGGCTTGCGCTTACCTCTTCCCAAATACTTTTGCGACTTGATTTCCCATTATTCTATTCCCTTCAATCAACTTAACCCTATGCCCATTAGAAAAGCCTTGTTCCTACATATGTGTTTTTCCCTTTTCGGTATCTGCAATACTGCAAACATCTTTTTTTAACGCCAATAAGGGCAATTGCTCCCATCCCTTTATCTACTTATTTCCCACTACATTGGTTGACCTTTATGGTAAATATCATAGCGTGGATAAATTCTATCATCAAGAATATTACGTAGTGACTCTAGATCCTGGTTCTTCCTGGGATTGCCCCATCTTTCCTTTGATAACCGATAAATTAGCAAAACTTTCTACTAGAGGATCAGGGATTCCTCCAGCACTTTTCGAACATTTAGATGAAGTCATCCAACTTTCATCCGGTTATTATTTAGTTTTTCCTTTTACTAAAAATGAAAGTGCCCTTTATTTTGACATGCATCCCAGCAGATCTTGGAAACTAACTATGGGTAGGACTTTATGACTAGCTTGAATTGCTAACTGCAATTATTCTCCATCATTATAACCTTTCTGATGTTTTATTGCCCCTCCCTTGCAGGCATGAACCTCACAGATCTCATACATAAAACGGTCCATGAGAGGACTACAGCAGTGTTGGCCGCGAAATCAGAAGCAAAACTCAGAGCTCTCTAATCCGTTGAAGGAGGCTCAGGCAAAAGTTCTCCTTCTGCCAGCACCCATTCTCCTACAAGATTTGTTTCCACAACCTCTACTATTGCTACTCCTACCAAAACCCTAGAGGCAACAAGTGCCTCTGCTATTAGAGCTTCCACCACTTCGGTTCTCATTACAGAGCAGGCTTCTCCTCAATTTATTGCTGCTCTCGCGGCTACTTCTGATGAGCCCATTTTGCCAGGACCTCTCCCCCTTGAGCCTATTAATAAGCCTACCGTCCTTAAAATAGAATCCAAAAGGCGAGTTTTGCACAGTCCTGTTAGGCCAGTTTCCAAAAAATCCAAATCAGTTCATAGCACTGAGGCTCCAGACAAAGCAATCATCAGTGTCTCCACTTCACCTACCCCTAATTGACATCCTAGATCTCCCCCTCCCCCTCCCCCTTAGCTAGGGACATGAAGAAAGATACCCAAAGGGTTAGTACTTTGACTAAGTCCATGGGTCTTCCATATCCTGCCAGGGCTTCTGCCTCCAATAGCGGTCCAGCACTGGATTTTGCTGAGGCAACTTCTTGGTTTGTCCTGGTCTGTAAGGGCCCGATTGCTCAATGCGCTCCCCTGCGAGGAAGATTAGATCAAGACCATGTATCAAACTAGTACTTCTTTGGACAACCTTGCCACATAACATGAACTAGTTGTTAGTTTCTTGTTCCTTTTCTTTCTTTCTCATTCTTTTTTTTTTTACATGTGCTTCTTAGAACCTTATTCATTTTTTCCATTATTTCATAGGCTCGGGTATGTCATGTTTCCCTTAGCAGCAAAACTCAGCTCTATGATGATTCTCGCAAAGAGTTGCGTGCTTCTAAGGCCAAATGACATTTATTTAAGAAGAGTTGAATTCCTTAAAGGCAAAATCCAGAGCCTAGAAAGTCTTGGCAAACAAATGAAAAAATTGCAAAGCCAGTTCCAGACCCTTCAAGAGGAACGAGACCTTCTTATGGTCGAAAAAGCTCAAGCTATAGAGGTTTGTTCTCAATATAAGGAATCCTTAGGGCAAGCCAACAGACATATTGAACAAGTGAAGATTATCCATCACAGCGAATGCTGCAGTATAAGTGCAAAATCCTATGAGCAAGGAAAAAACAATTGGCATGCTACAAACAGATCGTAAGGCCAGACTTGCAGGCCAAAAATATGGCGCCAAGCTTTGTAGGGGCCATGTGCTTATAAGCCCCCGTGGACAATGTTACATTCAACCGAGTAGTGAAGGAACTTCCGAAGAGGTACCTGCACTCGTTACCGTTCTGCAAACAAATGGCAGGTCCTATTAGATATTGGATTGTAGAAATGGTCTCTGAGGTTTGTGCTCAACTGGATATTACAGATTGATTATCCGAGGTGGATATGGAAAAGGTTGTGATTCACCTGATGGTTAATGCCCCTACTCTAGAGGTAGATCCTAACCATAGGAATGAATATCCCTGGTTCATGGACGTTCTAAGTCAAGCTGCCCAAGTTTTTCTCAAGCTAGAGGTGGCACTACCCAACTTCAACCCCCTGTGGGGCTCAACTCCATATCACGTGCTTCCCTTCTCACAAAGTCACATTGAAAAATTAGCAACACTTTTGGAATGGGTAAATTGCCTTTTCTTTATGCCTTTATATTTTTTCATTTTACATTTCCATTTTTACCGTGTGTGGCTTGAATTCCTCTCACTATTTTATGAACCATTCAAATTTCGAAAGACAAGAGAAACCTCTTCGGAAGAGGGTGGTGTGAATCCTTTGCCAGGACCTGTGCAGGGACCAGTGTCAGATCCTGAATTGCCGAGCCGAGCAGAACCTCAAGGAGGACCGACGGAGACCCACTAGGAGGAGCCCATGGAACTCGGAAAAGAGAATCGTGATGTTTTTCAAATGAACAAATACTTTAGTGATCCAATAACAAAATGTTTTCCGAATGAACAAATAAACTTGCCAACATGCCTCCCACTCTCAGACGTAAAATTTCCTTAAATTAGTTATACTCCAAGGTCTGGCTAGTTCCCTTCCTTCTTCATCGATTAACTTATATGCTCCTCCTCTGAGGACTTCCTTAACAATGTACGGACCCTCCCAGTTGGGGTCCAACTTTCTTGTTGGCTTTAGTGCATCTGCACGCCTCATAACTCGATCTCCCTTGGCAAATTTTCTCCTTTGCACTTTCTTATTATAGATATTCTGAATTTATCTTTTGTATGACTTAGTTTTTTGTCGAGCCCATTCTCTTCTCTCTTCAATGAAATCCAGATTTCTCTGAGTTTGCGTATGTTCTCAAATTCATTGTAATTCAAGATTCGTGGGGAATTCATAACCACTTCTGCAGGTATTACCGTTGCAGAGCCATAACACTAAATTGAAACGACTATCTCCCATGGAAGTTTTGGGGCTGGTTCTGTATGACCATAAAACTAAATCGATCTTTTCTACCCATTTTCCCTTTGCACCTTCAAGCCATGCTTTAATTCCATCCATAAGTGTTCTATTTGTCACTTCTACTTGCTCATTGGCTTGAGGATGAGCCATAGAAACAAATTTTTGCTCTATTTTCATCTCTTTACACCAGTGAACTGTGTGCCATTGTCCGAAATGAGCACTCTAGGTATTCCATACCTGCAACAGATATTTTTCAGATGAACTTCCTTATGGCTTTATCATCTATCTTGGCGACCGCTTCAACCTCTGCCCATTACGTAAAATAATCCACAACCACTATGAGGAAAGCTCTTCCTCCATAAGTCACGGGAAATTTTTCCCACAATATCAATGCCCCATATATCGATTGGGAAAAGAGAAATTACTCAAACAATTTTCGCAACTTCTAACCCTTTCTTTTGCAACTTTCTCAATAGTTGGCCAGAAGAATCCAGCCCGTAGCGCCTTTCTGATTAGGTGCGCAACTTTCATGTATTTCTGTAACCACATATTCCCCATCTTGCTCTGATATGCATCTAAGTAGGGGATGTGTGAAAGATCTTTTGTAAAGGTAGTATCCTACCAAACAAAAACAGGACAAAGCCATCCGTTTGAGGGCACATGTACCCTCCAGCATCTGACCAGTTTTGAGGTATCGCACTATGGGTATGCGCCAATCATTTCCACCCTCCAGTAGACATACTTCAAATTCTACCGTTCTCTGATCTGCGCAAAGGAGAGTAATGTAACCTTGCCAGATGTGGTCGGTCGAGCTGGCTATTCTTGCCAGACGATCTTATTTTGTATTTTTCTCTCGGGAAATCTGCTTCATTTCAAACTTCGAAAAGTTCTTTTTCAAACTCTCTATTTGATTCTCATACCAAAATATTTTCTCCTCCTTTCTTTCATATTTTCTTAAAGACTTGTTGAACTACTAACTGCGAGTCAGAGTATGCTACTACTACTCTAGCTGAAAAATCATTCAAAATCCTCATGGCTCTCACCAGAGCCTTATACTCTGCTTCATTATTTGTGATTTTGAAATTGAACCTCACAGTGAAGCGTAATTGCTCCTTTTCTGGGGTAATAATAAAAATTCCTACACCTGATCCATCTTTAGTAACAGAGTCGTCCACGTAAACCTCCCATACCTCTTCTTCCAAGGGTCTGGTGGTTTCCTGATTAAAGTCTGCTAAGGCCTGAGCCTTAATAGTAGATCTCGTTTCAAATTCTATTTCATATTCGCTAAGTTCTACTGCCCACTTTACCATCCTTTCGGACAGGTCTAGACGTCCCAGGATTTGTTTAAAAAGTAAATTTGTTCTAATGATGACCCTATGCAATAAGAAATAGGGTCTCAACCTTCTGGGCGCCACCATTATTGCTGCCTTTTCGATATCAGAATATCGCAGCTCTGGTCCCCGTATCATTTTGCTTACATAATAAATGGGTTTCTATTGGCCCTCCTTTTCCTTCAGCAGAACTGCACTGACAGATACTTCTCCTACTGCGAAGTATAGAAATAGGTCATCACCTGGATCCGGCTTGGTCAGCAAAGACAGATCTGCCAAGTGCTTTTTCAGGTCTTCGAACGCCTTTTGGCATTCCTCTGTCCTTATGAAGGTAGTTCCCTTTCTTAATATTTTGAAGAAAGGAAGGCTACGTTCTGCAGAACTTGATATAAATTTGCACAAGGCTGTTATCCTCCTGTTCAGCCTCTGTATTTCTCTCATTGTTTTTTGGGGTGACATATCTAACATTGCATGGGCTTTTGCTTTGTTCACTTCAATACCCCTGGGGGTTACCATATAGCCTACAAACTTTCCCCACCTTACGCCAAAGGCACATTTGGCTGGGTTACTCACAATAGAGAACACCTCTTCTAGGTCAGCGTCATGTGTCTCTTCAATGACGCTTTTTACTAAATGTCATCTACATATACCTGCATATTTTTTTCGATTTGGTTTTGAAAGACCTTATCCATCATCCATTAATATGTAGCTCCAAAATTTTTTAGGCTAAATGGCATACTTGTATATCCAAAAACTCATGTGCATACCCCAAAAGCACATTTGGGTACGTCCGATGGGTTCATTTTCATTTGATAATATCCTTGATAAGCATCCATCATAGATAATAGCTGACATCCAGAAGTGGAGTCGACTAGCTAATCAATCCTTGGTAAGGGATAGTGATCCTTAGGACAGGCCTTATTAAGGTTTCTAAGATCATTACACATTCGCCACTTGTCGTTGCTTTTCTTCACCATAACTGTGCTTTTTCACTTCCTCCCTTATGTCTTGGTCCTTCTCAGGACCAAATTGTCGCAATTTTTGTTTTATGGGCATTACCGTTGGGTCAACGTTAAGGCTATGCATTGCTATTTCTATACTAGCTCTTGTCTGATTTGAAGGCAAATATGTCTGCAATCCTTCGTAAACAGACAATAAATGCCTTAACCTCTACATTTTTCATTTGAGTACCCACATGTGTAACGCAACCTATGTGGTGTGGATATAAGTCTACACCATCAATTATTCTGCAGCTTGCATCTGACCTGAGGGAGCTTCCTATGTGAATGCTTCCTTTCCTATCATCTTTTCTTCTCTACCCTCTTCTCTATGGCAGATTTTATGAGATGAAATAGTTTTTCTTTTGGCTTCTCCTGCCTTTACCGCCTGCATATAACATTTATAATATATGTCTTGGTCTCCTATTACCTGCCCTACTGTGCTTCCAACAAGAAATTTCATTTTCATGTAATAGGTGGACATTACCGTTTGAAAAGCGTTTAAAGCGGGTCTGCCCAAAATTGCATTGTACGCAAAAGGCGTGTCTATGATTCAAAACGTTATTGGTCTAGCCATTCTAATTCCCTATTCCCCCAAGGAAGTTTTGAGAGTGGCAGCACCCAATGGAATAACCATCTCTCCAGCAAACTCGTGCAGAGTCGTAGCTACAGGATTGAGTTCCACGTTCCTTCGAAGCCCCGGCTCTGATACCAATTGTTGGATCGGGAGCGCCCATCAGAATTGACGTACTGGCCCCACACACCAACACTTTCTTTCCCAGCCTGCTTTGTCCTCACTAACAGGCTGACCCAGGACACTTCCCAGTAGGTCACCCATCACAGTATTGCTCCAAGCCAAGCACGCTTAACCTTGGAGTTTCTATTAAGGGGTCACCTGAAAAGATGATGCACCATGTTGGTATGAGTAGTACTAATCAATTCATTTAACCTCTCGTCAACAATGGTAGTGCAGGCCCTTTTCGACTGAGGCAGGTCGCACTCCCATAAGTTCTATCGGGTACGATACACGGAGGACCCCCCCCCTCCGGGAGGTGCTGGAGTCCACTTCCCAACATGCATTAGCCTCTATGTGCGTGGTCTAATTTCCCTAGGAAGGTGGGTCTGCAGTGTGAGAAATCACATTTGCACCCTCTACGGAGGATAACTTCATCTTTCTTGATTTCGTTTGATTTCTGATGATAAACATTTCATGTGTATCATGAATGACAATTTTATTTCAGTATTTTTCAAAGTGCAGAGCTCTCTAGAAATCAACTTTTTATAATAAATTTTCTGAAGTTCTACGATAGGTGTTTGGGATTGCCAAGACTTCCATTGGAGAAGTCAGACCCTGGCCTAGCATCACTAAGACCTATAAGGTCTGGCTCAGCAATATTAAGACCCATTTCCCTAGACCACCCCCTTTCTCTCCCTCGAGCGAGAAAAAATGTATTTCAGAGACTAGGTAACTATAAAAGAGATACGTGAAATATATAATAAGAAGATTTTGCCATGAACATATACTAAATAGCTTTTGGCTATAAGTTTTTATTAAGTGGCTTCATCGCCATGAGATTTTTAAGGAAAATGACTTCAACGTCCATTTTTAGTTGGCTGCTTCATCACCCCAGATTTCGATTAATGGCTTCAGCGCCAAATTTCATCCATGATTGTTGGTGTCTAGATTACATTATCGGCTTCAACACCTATTTCTTATCAATACTAGTTTCTTTGCCTTTTCTTTTCCTGTAATTGCTTCAGCGCCTGTTTCTTCAATAAAAGGCTTCAAGGCCTTGTTCGTGTGTCAAATGGCTTCGACGCCAAGTTTTTTTTACGATTTCGGGGTTCAGTGCCCTGTTCTTCACATTTCAAGGCTTCAGCGTGATGCTTTTACAATCTTAGGCTTCTGCGCCATATTTTTGTGATTTAAGGCTTTAGCGCCACATCTTTACAATTTGAGGTTTCAGCGCCCATACAGAAAGAAATTTTCAGATTTTTAAGTTATTCTCGAAAGAGGGGTATTCGCATCTCATTCTCGGTTAAAGAAATTTTTCTCATGCACAAACGGCGTCAGTTGTTAGACTTAATCTTTAAATTATATAAGAATTAAATTTAGAATCTAATGAAATATTAACGAATTGATTGGATTTCAATTTTTAAAAAATCGAATATTATTATTTAATATATCACTACAAGAAATTACAACATTACCAAGGGAAATAATCCCTTAGGAAATATACATTTTCCCTTGGTAATACATAATGTCAAGGGATTACCAATGAAATAGGTCCCTTGTTAAAACCTTCGTCGGTAATATATGATACCAAGGGAATATTCCGTCTGTAATTATTACCAAGGGAAATAATCCCTTGGTAAAACAAAATATTTTTTTTTTAATTTTTTAAAATTCCGTTGGCAAATCCCTTGGCAAAATAACTGAATAAATTAAATAATTATATATGCAATTGTTACCAACGAAAATTTTCCGTTGGTAAATATATTTATATTTTTTAATTAAAATTTTAAACAAAATATAAAACCTGTTTAAACAAAAATTATAAATCAATAATACAATTAAATATATGATATCTAATATTTATAACATGCAAAAATTCTAAAATTAATATTTTAATATGTATCATTCCAAATTCAGTATAAGGAAAATGTATATAATATATTTACATTGATAAACTAAAAATTGAAACTAAATCACTAAGAAGGTGGGGGGGTTGTGTAGAACTTGATCCAGATTTAAATTGACCCATTAGAATTCGTATCTGCTCCTGCATCTCCTCCTGCTGTGATTGAAACTTCTGCATCTGCTCCTCCAACTGTTGGCGCTCTAGCCTCTCTTTCTCGAGCTGTTCTCGTAAACTAGATATTTCTTTTGATTCCATTTGAGACGAGACAGATACTACAATTTTTTTTGATGGTTTTAGCTGATGATCCAATACCAAATATCCGGTGTTTGTTGTCTACACCTACTGCCTCCAAAAATATTTTTCCCTTACTGACGGGAGGAGCATCAGGAGTATCAGCTGCAGCCTGAATAGACTGCTGAAGCAGATCCTCATACAAAGTCTGCATTGAACATTATTTATATTAAACTATAAATTAACAAATTTATATCTAGGTAATAAAGTATAAGTCAAAACAAAAAATGATCACATATTTTGGGTAATGGCTATTTCAAGAATTAATTTACCGGTTTCACCTAAATCAAACACCATCCAGAAAAACTTCAAACTCAAATCCCAAGAAACATGATCAATAAAGGAAGCCTAATGCAAATTCAAGTCTCAAAAATTGGCATTGAATAAGGAGTAGTAAGCAAATTACCCCAAGACGTTTTGCTTTCTCACTCGTATATTGACCGCTATGTTTGTGAATATCATCATAAACAGCTGGCACACAATCTTCTTCAGACAATCCAGTCGTCTTTGACTAAACATTAAAACACACAAACACGTGTATATACACAACAAATAAGTTTGTAAGTTTATAAAATAAAAGAATAATAAAATAACTACAATTAGATACTTACCTTTAACAATAATCTCTCCGCAACGCACTTCGAACCGCCTCTGTGCTTTGATATGCCTGTACCTGGACCATCAGGCTCAGACATCCTATTTCGACGTGCAATTGCGGCCTTTTCCTTAACATCCTATCTTTCCCAATATTCCAACCAAGAAGCCCAATTCTGATCGGGAATCCATGCTGGTTTGCCCCATTGATGAGGCTCTCTGTGACATTTGATCTCATGTAAGAACTCACTATAACGAATTCGAGCCCTCGCGACCCACGAAGTATGGATTTCTATTTCTTGATTCGGTTCCCAAGCAAATGATTTCTACAACAAATATATATATATATATATACGCATAAACATTTGGGAAAAATCACATGTTCTTGATATCAGCTTCCCTTCGTCCGAGTCTTGGAGTATCGACTGTTAGAGAATGGCCTTGAAACCAGCCTTTTCTGCCCTTCTCACGAGCTGCTGAACAATGTTTCTGTTAGAGAATGTTTCTGTTCTTAAAAACCTAGACCGAATGTAAAAGATCTCTCATCACAAGCATGTAATTAATATATTTACTTCAATATTTTTGAGTTAAGAAGATATAAACATCAAAAAGAATATCCAAAGTATCAACTCTCCTGATTTCAGGGAAAAGAAGAAGAATATATAACTTGAGCCGACATAAAGATTCGCATATCTGACCACAATTATAAAAAACAACGATAAGGTAAGTGTGTCTAAAGAAAAATATAAGAAGATACATTCTATTTGACAGTTGACAATGTTTGGAACTGATATTATCTTAGTTCTAGGACTCAATTAGCTATATTTATTTCACATTTCATTAGTACATGAAAGGAAAAATACCTGAGCAGTAAGCATATATGTAACATCAAGCAATGTTAGCAAAAGACTTATCTTTGATGGATATAAGGATCACTTAATTATCATGTAGAATTTCCAATAAGTTGGGATCGTGAATAAATTGTCAAAAAAGTTTTAATAATTTCAATAAATAACATGGAATAATTTAACCTATATGCATTAGCAAACAATGCAGATTAAGTGGGGGAAACTGACAGATCCATTTTTTGCAACAGCATTAAATTCTATAAACCCCACTCAAAACCTTAGATCAATCAAAATGAACAAACACAGCATTCTACTGAAACATGCATATGACACTGTTTTAACACAAAACTCCGAGATTTAATCATATAATAAATGCAAGTGATTAATCACTATCAGACAGATTCCATGACTCCCGATGCAGAATCACACCCAACACGTAACGACACGAACAACTCTCAGTGCATAAAACCAGAAACAGATAATTCACTGAACACAGACGCTTGCATTAATTACAATAGCTTCAAATCATCGAGATCTGAAAATCTTACCTAAAAAACCACCAAAAACGATCTTCGATGAATCCTAAGCTAGAGGAAGCTGAGAAGCGAAAGCAAACGGAACCGATCCAATTTCCGATGCAATTACGATGAACTCATCAAACCTATTTTGAGAGGAGAGGTACTATTTCCACCAGTACAGTGACAGACATCTAATATATGCATAGGGCAAAGGCAAACCTAACCATTTTCCACAGCCGCGACAAATTATAGTTACTGACTCAAAAAAGGGACAAACTTACATATTTTTGTACAATGCTAGTAAAAATTAAATAAAACAGCAAGATGTTTTCAAAAGAACCTAAAAACTGAACGGGGGTGATTTTTTATTATTTATAAGTTTTAACTTGTCAGCTATAAGTTCAACAAGAGTGAAGGATTCCCACTTACTCAGCATATTCTTTTATCGTGAGTATGTTGCAGTTGAACAAATGGAAGTCTTAAAAGAGTTTCCTTACGCACAATTAGAAAGCTTCTCAAGTATTCATGTCAAGATGTTTAGGGATATTAAATTGGTATTTTAAAATCAAACACCTTAATGTATTAATCAAGAACGTGTCTTCATGACTATGTGCATATATTACATAAAAAGGGGTCATCTTGTAAAAATAGAAGCGGAATAGAATAACAATCAAACCTCAGACAAGAGTTTATGTATCTATTTCCCTTCGTCGATGCATCAAGCACTGCAACATAACAGCCAAAAGATGCAATTTCAAGATCCACATGCAGCACATCAGTTACTTATGCTACAAAAACACAAGTTACCACGTTCTTGAAGGCGCCCAGCTGCATCACTGAAGCAGTTCATGTGTTCAACCGTAGAGCCAGTAGCCTAAAAATCACACTCTCCTGATTAGATTAATTGAATCAGATATTAGAACAAAGACGAGATAGAAGTACCCGCTAGCTAAATCAAGCCCATCATATATTCATATACTAATATTAACTTCTATTACTTCTTTGACACCTTATGTTGATATTTAAACATAAAAAACTAAAAGTCTAAAACTAAAATGTACTTCAGCATTATGACTAGGTCCATAGTTACATCATCTAAGATAATGAACAAATTCTGGATTGACACAACTGATCACATCTACAAAATTCCGAATGTATATTGATATTTGAATCAGGAAAAAGGAAAAATCCTTAATGAGCAATTCCCCAAAACAACTGAAAACATAAGAAAATAAGTGCTTAATGGAAAGATCTCTATAGCTAACCCTATAATCAAACCAAAACTACAAGACACTCGCATGAAATTTAGTTTGGGAATGTTACAAATAAGGTCTATAGAACCAATATTCGAATCGAATGTATTACTTCAGTATCAGGATTTAGGAAGTAAATCAAAGGTGTAATCAGAATAATTTAGCAACCTGTGAGAGTGAGTGACGGAGAGAACTGAAGAGAGAGGAGAAGCTCTCAGCTATAGCAGCGGAATCTTTCTCCACTGCCTCCAGAGCTTTCAGAATCTCCTTCCCACGACTGGGTGGCTCCGGATCAGCCGATTCTCCGCCATCTACAGAATTTTCACTGACATGGCCTCCGCCGCCATCGCCATGGATGGGCAAATGGTAGCTGACCACCGCATCGGAAGCTCCTGCCTCTGAGTTGCCGTTAAAACTTTTTTGAGTCAGTAACTATAATATCCTATTTTTTGTTTTAATTATTTTTTACTCAGTTTGGAGCGAAATTGAGAGGAAGTGTTGAAGAGAGGAGAGAGAAGGTGACAGAGGGAATGAGCGTTGACAACTGCAGCGGTCGGAGCCGAATCCGGTAGTTAATAAGATATGAATTAGGGCTTGTGTTGGGAAGTTGTATTAAAATTTCCCAACGGAATATTTCCCTTGGTAATAAAAAAACTAATTTTAATATTATTAATTACTTCATTACAGACGGAAATATTCCCTTGGTAATATTATATAATAAAATTAATTATTTAATTTATTAATTTATTAATTTTACCTAGGTTGGTAAAATTTCACTAATTTTCTCAAGGGAACCATTCCCTTGGCAACATTATATAACTAAATTAATTTTACTTTAATTAAATTTGCCGAGGGAAATATTCCGTTGGCTATATTATATTACCAAATTAATTACTAAATTTATTATTTAATTAAATTTACCAAGAGAAATATTTCGTTGGCTATATTATATTTCTAAATTAATTATTTAATTAAATTTACCAAGGAAAATATTCCGTTGGCATTGAAAATCTGTCTTTAATCCCTTGACAATCTGTTGGGAAATTAAATTCCTTGGTAAACCGTTGGTATTTTAGAAAGGGAAACTTTCCCCTTAGTAATTCAGTTGGCCGTTTTCAAAATTCTAGTAGTGTATGTAAACAAATCAAATTAAATATTGAATTGAATTGAATAATTTGAAAATATTAATTGAATTAAATCTAAATCGATTTAATATTTATATAAAGATAAATATTATAATATTATATTCTAGAAGGAGTATATTAAGACTAAGTTTATTGATGACACCCAAACGGGTGTCATAACAAAAAAACAAAGCAGTCATGTCACAAAAGTAAAGCAAAAATCAAAAGATGGCCATGACACTGCAATAATAGCTCGGCTAGCCAACCTTCTTTCCTAATGGGTTATCCAATAATATGGTGCCACTTGGCACCATATTATTGGATAACCCAATTATATTAGTTTTAATTTATATTTACTAATTAATTTAAATAATATTAATTAAAAAAATATACAAAATATATGAAAATTCATGATTTTAAATTCTCTATAAATAGAGTACCATCTTCATATTTTTTGAAGCACAACCAATTTTCATCTATTTTCTCACATATTTCTCAACATTTCAATTTTATTTCATTACCCAAATCATGAATCCAAATAATTTTCCAAATTCTCAAGGTTATCCAAATTCCCAAAATTATTCAAATTCCCAAAATTATCCAAATTCTGATAATTACCCAGATTCTCATAATTAAGTTTATAAAATAATTAATTATTATAATTAAAAATTTTAAATTTTAAATTATAATTATAATATAATTATTTATTTTAAATATAATGTATATATATAATATACGATAAATGAAAATAAAAGATAAAAATTTTAGAGTTGGTGTCATGGATAAAGTATGAAGGTTGTGGAAATGAGTTATATTGTGGGTTGTATAGGTGGAAGAGAGAGAAATTAATATTTTATTTGGATGATTGGGTTGTGAAGGTTGTGTAGTGTCATTGATAAACATGGTCTAAGGCAAGTGGAATAGAAAAATGGAAAGCAGTGTAAAACAATAAAGTAAATTTAAGGCAGCACGTGCTAACTGACATTAGTCCACAACCCAATCTTGATTTGCATACCCAGACAATATGTACAGCTGTTATCTTCAACCAACATTCATTTCATATTTACATCTCTATCTATCATCTCCCTTCCTCACTCACTCACTCACTTCCCTTGTTCTTTGGTTTTCTCTGCTTCACTCAATTTTATTACACAATTCCCATGGCCTCTTCCACTCTCTTCTTCTCAGGTAAGCCTCGGCAATCGATCGATAGTTGTATTACATATAAAAATGCAGCAAATAAATAAATAATTAATTATTGCAGCGGTGTGGGTAACGGTAATGTTGAGGGTGGCGTTAAGTTGGGGGCTAGGCATAAACTACGGTCAGATCGCGAACAACCTCCCCCACCCGGAGTCCGTTGTCCCACTTGTGAAATCCATGGGGGTAAGCCGTCTGAAATTGTACGACGCTGACCCCCACGTGCTTAAAGCCTTCGCCAACACTGGCGTGGAGTTCGTGGTTGGGTTGGGCAACGAGCACCTCAGCGAGATGGGCGATCCCAGGAAAGCACTCTCCTGGGTCAAGAACAACGTCCAATGCTATTTACCGGCCACCAAGATTGCCTACATTGCCGTCGGCAACGAGGTGTTGACGTTAAACGACACCGCTTTGTCCTCGTGCCTCCTCCCCGCTATGGACAACATCCACGCTGCCCTCGTCACTCTCAGCCTCCACCGACAGGTGTCACCTCAATCATTTTTATACAAAGTTTTAATGTTTTTAAAAATTTACTAGCGTGATTTTGGTCGGCGCCACTTCAGGTTACGGTCACCACCTCACACAACCTCGGAGTCCTCGACTTGTCGTACCCTCCCTCTGCCGGCGTCTTCCGCCGCGACCTCTCACAGAAGCTGTCCTGCATCCTGGACTTCCACTGCAAAGTGGGATCCCCCTTTCTGATAAACGCCTACCCATTCTTCGCCTACAAGGCCAACCCCAAGCAGATACCCCTCGATTTCGTGCTCTTCGAGGGGTCGGGGATTCAGGACCCGGCCACGGGCTTTCACTACGACAACATGTTCTACGCGCAGATCGACGCGGTGCATTCCGCAATGGAGAAGCTCGGCTACAAGAATGTGGGACTTCAAATCTCGGAGACCGGGTGGCCGTCGAAGGGCGACCCCGACGAGGCCGGAGCCTCGCCGGAGAATGCCTGCAAGTACAATAGCAACTTGCTCAAGCTGCTTGACCAAAAAAAGGGGACGCCCATGAGGCCCAATGCCAACTTTAACGTATATGTCTTTGCTCTCTTCAATGAAAACCAGAAGCCCGGCCCGGCTTCCGAGAGGAACTTCGGGCTTTTGAATCCCGACGGAACGCCGGTATATAACTTGGGATTCGATTTGACCGGCTTGGGGAATTCAAACACCAGCAGTGGTGGCGGTGGTGGCGGTGGTGGCAGTGGTGGCAGTGGTGGTGGCGGCTCGCAAGGGACGATGCCCTCGGTGAGTTTGCCGGCGGGGAGTCCTCCCAACGGCTACTTGTCTATTACTACCGATGATGCCGCGGTCAGTGTTCACTTTTCCTATCTCTTTAAAATAATCAGTTTTTTTATTATTTATATCTCTCTCATATAATAAAGATTCATAATGGATAGTTATGAGTAGAATGTAGTGAATATTGACGGAGATTGAGGGAGGTGGACACAGCTAGGAATAGTACAAGCAGACTTCCGAACAAATCAAATACTACCCGCCACTTTTTACGTGTTTTCCACTAAAATCACTACATTTTCTTTTTTTCTTTTTTTTTAGAAAAGAAATTATTTTTTTACTTTTATAATACTAGCTTTTATTTATTTTTTTTTAAAAAATACTAATATTTTATTTGATTAAACTCCGTGACGAACTTCTTGTGGCTGATTTTAGGAGGAGGGAGTAATTTTGATTCGATTCGATATTCAAATTAAAATTTGGTGATTCAAATTCAAAATTTACTAATTCGAATTTGAATATATATAATTTTTTTCATTTGATTACAATTTAAAAAAATATTGAATATTCTAATATTCGTAAATATTCGATTAAATATATAAATTCATATATATATATATATAGGGGATGATTATAATGAAAATAGATTGACTTGTGTTAACTAAAAATAAATTTGAATCATCCATATTTTTCATCCGATGGATATAACTAAACTATACTCTAATCAATAAACTCTAATCAAAAAACATAACAAATTCCCTATTTGTAGGGATAAAATATTTTAAATAATATATATATACCAAAATTATCTTTTAATTTGTACTATTGATCTAAATAATTTAACAGTTAAGATTTATTTTTTAGTTAACTCATACAAAACTATTTTTATTTGATCTATTTCTTATGTATAAAAGTATATTTACATATAATTGTGTAAATGTAAAATATATTTTATATATTTAAAAGAATAAAATTTAACTTAATCTTTAATTTTTTTTTTATAGTGAGATTTCAATTCAAATCGAATGTTAATGAATGAGATTGAATTTTGAATTTAATATTGTTAAATATTACTCCCTCCGTCCCACCATTCTTGGCCCCTTTGACCAAAACTGTGAGTGTTTTTTGGTCAAAGGGGCCAAGAATAGTTGGACAGAGGGAGTATTATTAATGTATTAAAAAAATCAAATCAAATATTTGATTTGAATCGAATATTCGAATATTGATAATGAATCGAATACGAATCATTATTTAGTATTCAAGAACGTATCGAATACAAATTGAATTATTTAAATAATTTCACGAATAAATCAAATATTGTGATATTCAATTTCATTTGATTCATTTACAACCCTAAATAGAGTAGTAACTAGTGAATATATAACGATAGTTTCTAGCTCATAACTCAATGTTTCATTTTTTTTCACAACTTATATTCAACAATGAAATGTATTTTAATTAATATTTTAGTAAAATAATTCTTTTATAATATAATAAATCATAATTAATATTTATTTTCAAATATATATATATATATATATTCATTAAATTATATAAATTATTTTAAATTTCTTAATTCTAAAATAAAAATTTACATTAAATATTAAAAATAATTATATATTCAACAACTTATAAAATAGAAATAGAAAAATCTAAAATAGAAACAAATTGTTATAATATAATAGAAACAAATATAAACAAATTGTTAAAACAGAAACAAATATAATATAAAATATAACAAATCGTAGTACTCGGATAATCAATACCGAACCGTGTACTTGTTTATAAAATTATATATTATCCTCGTTTCAGTAAGCATGACACCTTTTATATTCAATTAGGTGTATATACTACACCCTCCATCCACTAAAGTGTTTAACGAATTTTCTTTTCGGGGCGTCCCCAAAAGTGTTTAACACTTGAAAGTTTCTATTTTGGGACTCAACCTCCACTCACAACACCTTTAAGTGGGACTTAATCTCCACTAACATCACACCTTTCTAACTCCACTCATTATACTTCTTACGCACTATACACTAAGTCAACATATTTTATTAAAACTCGTGCAAGTCAAAACGTTAAACTCTTTGGGGGACAGAGGGAGTAATAAATTGAGTCAAGTTTACTGACAAAGAGGTAGTACTAATAAAATATTTATATTTATTAAAAAAATATTTTATATATTATAGAATATTTAGCAGATTAAATTTAATTATATTTATAATAAATTATTATTAATTTGAACTAATATTTTTTTTAAAAATAAAATAATATTTAAAAATTAAAAAATGGTTTAATTGATAGCGGACCAGTCAGTACCCAGTTAATCAATAAAATCGATGAGTCCGATACCAATTCCTAATACATTGATCTTTTCAATTCAATTAACCGGCACCAAATCGATTGACACTCATAGATTGATCTATATCTAAATATTCAATTAATATAAATACAAATTTTTGACAATGATATTAAGCAGCGTTTATCATTGAATTGATTATATCATAAATATATTGAATACTGAGCTTAATTCCCTTAAATATGTCAATGTAGAATACTCTTACCACTCGAATCTATATATATATAAAACAGGAAGCATTCCAATTGAAATCAATTTGAGTGGCAAATTTTGTAAATAACTTCAATTTTAATGGCAAATATAATCCTACAACTATTAAATTTAAAAATTAACCTTAACAGGATTCGATCTCTATATCTTTTATAAGAAAGGCTATATTGTAAACCAATAGAGCAACAAGATAACTTGAGCATTGAACAAATCATAATATACATGTACAACTGAATCTGGTTTATGTTTAGCGTTTACCTTATTAATTTTTAAAACTTTATAGATTATTTTCTCTCTCCTATAACACATTTCTCCTAAAATTATTTTTTTTCTTCGTAAAAATATTTGCAATATTATGCATATTAAATTAAATATCACGACAATACATTTAATTTGATATATGTTATATAAAATATAAATTTAATATAAAAAATTATAACACATTAGTAAATTGAAAATAATTATATGTATACATATTCTTATACATATAATATATTTTACTAAATTATAATGTTCCTAATTATAAAGTTGAATACTGTTTATAATATGTTTTAATATTATGCATGAAAGTTGAAACTCAATCCATTATAAATTGAGACCATGCATAGAAGCTCATTATAAAGTTTTTTTTTAATGGATGTCTTAATATTTTTAGAGAAAATATTTAAAATTATTTTATTTTATTAAATATAAAATAATAAAAAATAATATAATATAAAAATATGAATCGTTCATATTTATTTTTAGTTAACACAATGAGAGATATTTTTAGACAATCAACTCTTTGTGAGATAAATTATATGTAGATCAATATTAATTAAAAAATTGCTCAAACAACTAAAAATTATAACACTTATAAATATGACTATGTTAATTTTATTATATGATCAATTAATTATTATTAGTATTTAAACCAATTAAAATTTATAAAATTACAGAAGTAGAAGTGCTCATAATTGTAGTTTGGAACCTAACTCCTTCGAATATTCAAAATCAGAACCAAATCATTTTTAAGATAGTTCACGATTTGGAATCGAACCGTATAGAACGACTAGAATTATATTTATGAACTATCCAAAAAATTAATACTAATATATACGAAAATTTAAAAATTATTATTATTATGATTACGTAATAATTTATATTATCATTTAACTTTTCAAAATTTTAATGTCGTTTTATTTGTTAATTTTAAAATTAGAATGTCTATAAAGTAAAATTTAAATATTATTATATTATTATATAAAATCATAAAGTTTTATTAATTTCCAAATTCCAAAATTAAATTTTGATTTTTAATTTATTTTATTATTAATATGTTCATAAGTTTTAATGTGTTATTGTGAATTATATAAAAATACATTTTACAAATAAGAAATAAATTGAATTGGATAAAATAAATTGAAGTTACTGGTTTGGATCGCTGATCATGGTTTCAAAATTTTGAAATTATAACTGAACCGTTCTCTACACAGTCATGATTTGAAATCGAACCATCGTTTATGATTAAGGTTCTAAAACCACCGATTATTATCTGATTACATCATTTTCGATTATTTTAAATATCTCTATGTATAAATTATTGATGAATAACATATTCCCGTGCATAGCACGGGTGCACAAACTAGTTTCAATAAAAAGAAAAAGTGGGTGATTGGAGTAGAGATCCATCATAGTATATTAACTTGTATCAATAGTCAATAGAGCCGTTATATCTCAAATTGTTTGAGAGTAATTAAAATATTATTGGGGGAGTCATGATTATTTTAAGAAATATTCCGTTAGGCGGGCTCTTTGCATAATTATTAGATTTTTGGTGGAGTCGTTCATTTTAATAAATCATTTTAATAAATGAAAGTTTATGTTGAAAAGGGGGAATTGTCATTTTTCACTTTGGAAGAGGTCTTTTGCATAATTTAGTAAAACCTTGGCCATTCTCACTTCAGTAAGTGATGGTTTAGGGGCTGATAAACTATTTCATTAATTCAAATTGGTCGAATCTGTTTAATGACAGTTTACTGATGAAGTTACTATTATTAAACTGTTACCTCTCAATGTCTCAATGGCTACTTTATACCACTCTGTCCTCTTCAAAGAGAAACATTTCTTTTCGCTACCAGAATTAATTAAAGTGTTGTAGAAATTCAAAGGAAAAAAAGATGCAATTAGTGTTTATAATTGCATCATTGTTATCGTTTAGCACCCCTTATTGTTTCTATTTTGAGTAATGTCTATTTTTAAGATTACATCTCAAAATGGAATGTCTCTATTTGGATAGGACAGATTGGTAATTGAATAAGATAGAGTCGTGTGCCTCAAAGATTGTGTTTGCGGGCTCTGCTAACATTTGTAAAATTAAAATTAGTAAAGAGAGAAATGAGTAGAAATAGCTATGTTAGATTTATTATGGTTATAATCATAATAACGTAATTATATTTATAATATTTGAAATATAAAATTATACATAAATGTATAAAATAGTTAAATAAATTATAATAGTGCATCAGAATAAATGAACGACTAAAGTTAGATAACAGTTAACACGCATGAACAATGTTAACATTTGAACCCTCTTCAAACCAACTCTTAGTTGTTAACTATGATTCATTATAATTCGTTGATTAACATATACATGATGGTTTAAATATAATCATAAATTATTTGTAATTTTTTTGGATAAGATGCAAATGGTAGCGTAATAAATTTTGATTATTTTATATCTTCTTAAATATCACATAATTTTATTATATTATTTTTAATATTTTATATTAAATAAATATTAAATTATATCGTAATTAACAAACTCTACTCAAAAAATAAAAATTAATAATAAATTTTAAGATAATCACATTGGAAAGATATTATATAGGAGACAACAATGAATAAAAAAAATAGGTTAATCACGTTGTAAATATATTATGTATGATAGATTAATGAATAATAATAGATCTATTAGAGATCTATTACATTTATAATTATAATAACATGGTTATTTATAATTTTTAAAATAAAAAATTATATATAATATAATCAAATAAATTGTAACTATAGATCAAAATAAATAAATGATGAAGGTTGAATCCTAATTAACATCATGTACGAACAAGGTTAACATGTGAACACTCATTTGTCTCTCTCTATCTAATAGATATATATATATATATATATATATATATATATATATATATTAATAGGACAGGTTCGTAAACGATTAGAAGTGTGACACGTTTTTTAAGTTTGTGAATAGCTTCGTTAACAAATTTCCCGATCTATTCGAAGCTCTCTTGAGTTCAACTAGAAAAATAATCTGAACTTGGTTCGAAGCTTGCGTGCAATTCGTTCCGAATAATTTACAACAAATAGTTTTAATCGCTTGGAATCATTTCTTTAATCTAGACTGGAAATATATACACACAAAGAACAAAGATATTGTACTTTTATTAGGTCCATCGATTTAAGTTCTTAACTTACCCGGAATAGGACACACAAGTTGCATTATTTGCTAAGTTGAAGCAGCACATTCGAGTTATGTGAATTGCCATGTGACGAGTGGTCCAGGTTGGTAGCCAGCTGGATAATTGTTTTTTCATTCTTGTCATGTGGATGTGGGCCCTAAATGTAGTTCTACCCCAGTTTTCGTAAATTACCCCCCACTCCCCACAATTTTTCTTATTTAATTAATAATATCACAGCACAATGAAAATAGTGAACCCTCTTATTTATTCAAAAAATATGATTACATTAAATTTTTTATTATACAGCCGCGTCACGAAAGACTCGAACCTCACACCTATTGTTTTGGACATTAATCTCACTCCTACTACATTAATAGAAGTTGAACCCTCTTATTTTTAGCTTAAATTGTGAATCTCACTAGAAATTTGGGATATGTAGAACTTGTAGCATATTTTGACACACATGCAGAGGACACAGCATATGTGATGGGTTAGACTGCCTCAAAATCTTTGTAGTTATGTGAATAAAAAAGTAATAGTAGTGTGATGATGACGTTAACGGAGCTAAAATGAAGTGCTCAACCCTACCACTTTTAGGGCGCACTAAGTAATTTATCGCTCCCGTCCATTTACGTGCACAAGCACGAGGAGATATGTAGGCTATAGAGATATTGGTGAGATTCAAATTTGAAAGGAGTGGTTTCACAAATAATAGGTATGAACCACTTTTGATTTTTATTTTCTTTTGTTTAGTTTGAATTTCTATTTCTATTTTGTATTCATTTATCTTTAAAATATTGCCCGCAATCCGAACCGAGGATGAATTTTTGGGGTTAGCTCACCCTCGCAGGATCGCGACCCTTTGTCCCGGCCATTGTAGCACGTGTGTTGGTCAGGGCATAAGGGGTATGATGACTTGACGTCATCCTAACCTTCATCCGGCTTATCACCGGCAATCTGTTCAGGGTTCTAAATTCAAAGATGACGACTAAACAAGAGCGTTGCACGCGTTATATATTTGATCCAACACACATTAATGCACATTAATGGGCGTGTAGTTTAATTAGTGAGGGTTGAATCTCACTTAGTTTATTATAGTTAATTGTATTATGTGTATTAAGTGGAAATAGTCCACTTATTCAAAATGAAAAAAAAAAATTAAGAATTTGGTAAACAAAATTTTCGTGGCGGGAGGATGGATTTGTTAGCTAATCAAATAGGTGCAGAGCAAATACGTTTATTGATTCATCTTTCTATGTATGAAATAAATAAATACAATTCATAAAGTTTTGTGCTCTGCTGTTTATTTTTAAAGGACTTTTGCTACTTGCAGGAGAGACTTCCTCTTAGAGGGGCACTGTCCATTTTATGCCTCATCAGTTCACTCGTTCTTGCACTGCAAAATTGATGTGATTTTATGATCGATGAGAATGAGAAGGAACCCTATCTTTGAAGAACAATGATATATTTGTTCTCGTCTTGTCTCGTCTTGTCTCGTCTCATCTCGTCTCATTAAACAAGTACATATTAGAGATGAATTGACGATGGATGGCATCCTACAAATCCAACAAGTCGTAATAATTAATGGTTTGAGTTCAAGAAGTTGTAATAGAGAATTTTCTCAACCATAATCCAGTACTTACTCATGTGAATCGCTGTACTATTTTTAGGCTCTGGCATGTATTGTCAATCAAAGTCTTGCTTCCTTGTAATTTATTTGTTGTCCGAGAATCTTCTTTTCTGCATATTCCAAATTGTTTATTCATTACATCATTTACTTTTATGGTACGTGAAGCACTTTTCTACAATTTTTTACAATCAATCCTTTGATATGTTTCATTTACTTACTTTTCTATGCCTCAAGCACTTTTCCCAATTTCTTTTACAATCAATATATGCACGAGAGCATCTACTATGGTAGCTATAAAAGGTCAAAGATTATGTGGATGGGGTAGAGGGATAGTGAAAGAAAGAAATGAGGTAGAGGTAGCAAATCAAGGTAGCAAAATATCTACCTAAGTAAAAGAATAAAAAATATTTCATTTGCATTATCCAATATATAAAAAATAGTATTATAATGAGATCCATTAAAAATGAGATAGGGGCATAGTGAAAAAATAATTAAGTAGTTAAAAAATGAGGTAAATATTAATACGGCAATGATGTGACACCATTCTGAGATGAATGATAAATGCTATATATGTATGATGTGACACCATTCTGAGATGAATGATAAATGCTCTGATATATATATATATATATATATGATATATATGTATTGAAAGTGTGGATGACCTTTTCT
>JAPKLX010000080.1:214426-300489 GCA_026898415.1 Leonotis leonurus
TCAACCACATAAAGTATGGGTTGAGACAAAGAGTGATGCTACGACTATTTGTGTTAACGAGAATGAATTTGTTTTCTATTTAACATTAATTAACATTAAATTATATAGTCACGTCACGAAGTAATTGAATTTGAGATCTATTGCATTGAACATTAATCTTACTATCACTAGACCAATTCATCATGCTATGTGATACAAGAACTCAAGTGACTATCTAATATATTGATCGCTAATTTCTTCATTCACGTGTGTTAGAATGTGTAAGTACAAAATCATGTATTAAAATGTATAAGTACAAGATCATACTAAAATCGTGTGTTATAATGTATAAGTACAAGATCATATTTATATAAATCGAATTATTTAGCGGTTATTAAATTTTGTTGTTATTCTATTTAGACTTTGAAAAGTTGGTTAGAAAATTACTAACCAAAGGAGAAAAACTAAACAGTAATAAAGGAGGAAAATAACAATTGAATCAACCAATGGAAAGAGATCCTAAGTTTTAGATTTTGGTAACAATTTTTAAATTTCAATAAAATTAATTAACCATTTATAATCGCGCATTATATATTCTAAAACGATCACACATTATTAGACTAGATAATCTTTTGATTGTAATTAGATCTTGAATTACATGAAAATCAAATTGTTTTTAAATAAGAATTATGATGCAATCCCTTCAAGTTATAAAGATCAACGTTCTCATATGAAACTCAAATATTTTGGGCTTTGACTATTGACGGGTGGTTGGTCGTTATCACCCGCTCAACATAATTTTACATTTTTATATCATCACACTAGCTTCTGCTAATGACAAATACACGATCGATCTCACAGAGAGATGATTAAGTTCTTTCTCGATGTCACTTTTTTTAGGGGGAGTTTGTAACTTGGGTCTTGCTTTGAGCAAGAAAGTAATCATCATACAAGAATGTAAATACCGAAAATAAATAACTGAAAACAAAACATAAAAAGTAATCAATAGAGAAAGTAACTTAACTTGGGATTGATTCGTTAGGTCTTAACTTGTGTCTTAATAATTGGTTCAAAGGTTTTCGCCATGTACAAACATTATTGGTTAAAGATAGCTAATCAACTAGGGTTCCCCTCTTTTTAATTGTCATGTGCCCCATATCCCAACCTAGCATATTCTTTCGGTCCAGAAGATAAGAGTTGCTTAATTCATTAGCCCCTTGTCCATGCTCTTGCCCAAGTCAAGCCTACGACAAAGCAGATATCTGGTCAATTATACATCATAGTATACATGAGACTGTCGACTGCCAAAGCATGTGGTATCTGTCTCATCTCTTCTATCTCCCCAGGTGTCTTATGACACATGTCCCGAGAAATAGTAACTCTATGCTTGAAGGGTAAGAATCCCTTCTTGGAGTCTGCATGCTAAAGCGTCTAAGTACCGTCTCGATATAAGATTCATGAGATAAGCATATCATTCTCCTCTTACGGTCACAGATGACCATGATCCCGAGAATGTGTCATGCTTCTCCCATATCCTTAATATCGAATTGACTGGACAGATATGCTCTCACGTCCTATAACACCTTCTTGACACTTCCGATAAAAAGAATGTCGTCTAGGTATAGCACCAAGAATACAACCGTCTTTCTCACACACTCTCTGTACACGTAGCTCTCATCAGGACACTATTCAAATCCATAGGATTTGATAACTTGATCAAAGCAAAGGTTCAATGACCGTAAGGCTTGCTTAAGTCCATTGATGGACTTCCTAAGCTTCCACACCATGTGTTCCTTTCCTTGAACTGCATAGCCTTTGGGTTGTTGCATATGGATGTTTTCCTCAAGACATCCGTTAAGGAAAGTTGTATAGACATCCATTTGCTATACTTCCCAATCCATATGAGTGGCAACCAACAAGAGTATACGAATATATTTAAGCATAGCCACAAGCGAAAAGGTTTTTTCGTAGTCAATGTCCTCTTTCTGAGTGTATCCTTTCGCCATTAGTCTAGGTTAGGATACTAAGACATTTATGTTTGGTCCTCGCTTTCGCTTGAAGACTCATTTACTCCCAATGACTTTGCAGCCTTCGGGCAGGTGGACTAGCTCGTATACAACCTTGTTTATCATGTACTGCAATTCGAACTTCATTGCCTCTTTCCAAAGATAAAAGTCCTTATCCTTGACTACTTCACCAAAATTTCATGGGTCCGATTCATCTAGGCCGGGGACCAAGTCAAACGACTCTTACTCCTATGAATCGATCGAGTTGGCGAACAACGCTCCCACTATGATGAGGCTCCACTGCTGGTGGTACAAGTGTTTAGGTAGGTGCTGGTGGTGGTTGTGATTTTTTTGAATTTAGACAAGCAATAATTCTCAGTTCATCGAGAACTATCTACCTTTTGAGCTTGTGGTTGTTCACAAAGTCTTCTTCTAAAAATCGAGTGTGAGCACTAATCACGACCTTACAATCTCTAAGACTAGATAACTCTCATCCCTTCGTCACCCAAGGATAGCCTACGAACAAACACAAGTCAGTACGAGGTGACAATTTATCGGCGTCCTTTTCTAGCACGTATGTTGGACAACCTCATACATTGAGATGTCTTAGACTAGGCTTTCGTCTGGTCCACAGCTCGGTAGGTGTCTTAAAGACCGATTTTGATGGCACCAAATTCAATGTGTACACCGCCGTATCTAGAGCATATCTCCAAAACAAAGTAGATAACACCGCATAACTCATCATTGATCTTACCATCTCTATAAGAGTCATATTCATTCTTTCGGCCACACTGTTTTGTGGGGAGTACCCGGTGCGGTCATCTGGGATTGAATCCTCGCTTCCGGTAAGTGGTTCAAAAACTTAGCACACTGAGGTATTCACCTCCGCGATCAGAACTTATAAACTTTATAGTCTTTCCATGATGATTCTACACAAGTGCTCGAAATTCCTTAGATTTTTCAAAGGAATCTGACTTATCGTGCATCAAAAAGATATACCATATTTTGAATAATCATCAATGAAAATGATGAAATACTACTCTCCACCTCTAACCTAAGTCGACATCGGACCACACACATGGAGTTAATGATATCCAACAAATCACTGGCTCTATTTCCATTGACCTTAAAAGGTCTCTTGGTCATTTTACCCTCCAAGCATGATACACAAGTCGGAAATCTCTAATTGGAGTTCCTCCAATGAGCTGTTTGTTACTAAATTTCTAATCCTCTTAAGGTTAATGTGACCGAGTTTTAAGTGTCATAGATAGATATCATTCGTCGAAAGATAAGAAACTTCGTTTATTGGAGTCAGTAGATAAAATAAAAGTCGCATTTTGTTACTTAGATTGTGGAGATATATTATAGAAGTTGTTTACCATCTTGCCAGTACAGATAACAGAATTTCCTTTTTTGATAATTACACAATCATCAAATGAAATTAAATATCCATCTTGAACTAGTTTAGAAAGTGAAATTAAATTCTTTCTAAAACTAGGCACGAACAAAACATCTCGCAATACTAAAACAGAAGAAGTGAACTTCAACTGCACATCTCCCCCACTGCAACTACCGTCACTCTAGTTCGCAGAAATGCATACGAGTCACAACAAACATTCTAAAACTAGGCACGAGCAAAACATCTCGTAATACTAAAATAGAAGAAGTGAACTTCAACTGCACATCTCCCTCACTGCAATGACCGTCACTCCAGTTCGCAAAAATGCATACGAGTCACAACAAACATGGTTCGTGGCTCTCGTATCTACCACCCAAGAATGGACAAACTAGCTATCAAACATGTTTTTATTTTTTGAATTTCTCTCGGTCTTACGAGAAAGACGCGTGATTCAATTTTTGAAATAAATCTATGCTTGTTGAAGGTGAAGTTTCCGGACTCCTGGAGAGGAAGATGCAGCTTGAGTTGACATATAGCGCGACTTGTCAGATGTATTGTGTCGTATGGGATTTCCCCATTCTCTCCCCCGACCGAGATATTCTCTGTTTCGCCTTTCCACTACTAAGGCGTAAGATGTATTTTGACTATTTCTACACTTCTTATATCACTCCCCGGGCCCACATAGTGGAAGCTTGTTATGCTATGACGACCCAATGAATTTACTAGCAAACTCGGTGTTCGTCCTCGCTTTACCAAAAATATTTAGCCATGTTGCTAGAGAATCCATTAAGCCAATTACTTATACTATATTGACATCTCTTACTTATTCGATGTCGGATGTCACAAACTCTTCCCGTTAAATATGCAACGTCATCGTCGCGATAGTCGTGTAAGACCCCCCCCCCACCCCCCAATGCCCTTTGGGGCTCACTCGGGGTCGACTCTGATACCATTTGTAATGCCCCGGGTGCACGGGGTGGGAGTCCATTACGCTACGGCGGCTCAATGGATTCATTAGCAAACTTGATGTTCGTCCTCACTTTACCAAAAATAGTTAATCATGTTGCTAGAGAATCCATTAAGCCAATTACTTATAATGTATTGACATCACTTACTTATTCGATATGAGATGTCACATCGAATAGTGGATTGGGAATATGTTAGAAGTTTTCAAGGTTGGATCGAATGAGATCAAGGAGATTCATTGGAGTAGATTGTGGTTCGTTGCTAACGACTCAATTTGTCTCTCCGCAAGTGAAAGACTAGCTAATGAGATTGGTAATTCCGTTATTTAATTCTCTTTTATGTGGTATTATGTGATAGAATCAATTATTTATATGATATATTTAAGGATGTCAATTTGGCCCGAAAGTGCGGGTTGGCCCGAAGACCAACCTGAAATCAAAGAGGGTTAGGGTTGAAAATTTATGACCCGAAACATTTTTTAGCCCGACTGGGTTGGACCAAAAATAACCCGAACCCGATAGGGTTAGCCCAAAAATCAAGTGGGCTGGCCCGATTAACCGATTGAAAAAATAAAATAATCATTTTTTATGAAAAAATGGTATATATCATACCCCATCAATTAATCAATCACTTAAAAAAATGTATTTCTGAAAGGAATCTAACTTGTGGTGCATCAAGTAGACACAATATTTCGAGTAATCATCAATGAAAATGATGAAATACTCCATGCCACCTCTGGCCTGGGTCGTCATTGGACCACAAACATCGGAGTGAATGATATTCAACACATCTTGGGCTCTATTTCCTTTAACCCTAAACGGTCTCTTGGTCATTTTACCTTCCAAGCAAGATTCACAAGTAGGGTATGACTCAGCTTGGAGTTTATCCAAAGGCCCATGTTCCACTAGCTTTTGAATCCTCTAAAGTTAATATGTCCAAGTCTTAAGTGCCAAAGATATGCATCATTCGACGAAAGACAAGAAGCTTTTCTCTTCTTGGAGTTAGTCGATAAGTTAAAAGTTGAAGTTTGTTCCTTAGGCTGCGCAGATATAGTATATGAGTTGTTTACCATCGTGCTTGTGCAGATAACATAATTCTCATCTTGATAATTATCAAAGGAAACTAAATATCTTCACTGGATCAGTTTAGAAACCGAAATTAAATTCTTTCTAAAACTGGCCACGAACAAAACATCTCTCGCCTTCCTTAAGTAGTCTAGTTCGCAGGAATGCCTGCGAGATGCAGCAAATATGGTATGTGGCTCTTGTATATACTACCCATGACTGGGCAGAACTAGCCATCAAACATGTTTCCACTACTAAGGCATAAGATGTATCTTGACTAATAATATATTCCAATGTCATATCTGACCAAACCTTATGCACTTCTAGTTTGTTATCTATTGTCAACCGAAGTTTCTCCTTCCCAGATGGTATTTAGAGAATCTGGAGGGTATTCTTGTCAAGAACAAAATTTGTGTCACTCGTAGTCAAGACTTTGTCCAAATTATTAAAACAATCAATATAAATAAGACCGTCGAGTGAAATCAAATATCGGTGTAAGTGAGTTGAAAGTCATGCTTAAAGAACAAAATTGAGAATAAATCCAATAATCCATCATAAATAACATGCTCAAATGCAGGTAATCAAAAACCTTAAAAGAAAACATGTTTTGAGCAAACTGTTTAAAATTAATCATGCAAGCCACGTAGTGTGATCGATTACACAATCAATTTCAAAACATTTTTACTGGTCATGCAACTTAACAGTCAGATGTCGCGTTATGCTGCTATAACTGTCAAATTACACCTAAGCTATTACTATGAGTCTGACACCAAAGAAATTATTCGACTATAATAAGCCCACAGTGGAGGGGTCATATTGCCATCAATTACATTCTTACAGCCATCTATAGAGAAGTCTTATCACGTGAACTAGTAAAATGTGATCCCGCTTGGAATCAAAACAAGTAAGTAATTGTTGTGTATAATCCATAGAGAAACTTCTACTTGAATATTTTGATCCTTAGATCGAAATATTTAATTTACTCTTATAGGTTAGCAATAGCTATAATAATACACTCTAAGTATGATTTATAATTTAATCAAATATTATGATTAAATTCTAGCTTAATGAATTTATTTTCTAAGTTCAACAATAATATTCTACACTTGGGCATAGTCCAAATTAATTAGATCTTGATCCAATTAAATAACTAGTTAGCCCAATTAGACTTCAACCTCAGCCTCTTAGTATTAGTTATAATTTAGGCCCAACAGATTAATTATTTACGGCCCAAGGATAATTTAAACCTCTTGTTTCCAGCCCATTAGATCCTTATATTCTCAACCCAGTCCCATATTAAAATACGGCCCATAGGAATAAATCTCGGCCCATTCGGATTAATAATTATTTCAGCCCACATGCTATACTCAGGTTTGGCCCAGTAGAGGAAATTTTCGACCCATCTCTTATATCTAACCCGACCCGATAATTGGCCCATAACCTTACCCATCTACACCTATACCCTAGCTCACCCTCTGCAGACATAACACATTCACACATATTTTTTTCTCTCTCGGCCGTTTTTCCTCTTCGATTAGAATTGGAATAAAGCCCTTGGAGTCCCTCGCCGCCGTCCTTGTTTCGCCGCTACCTTCGTATGGTAACTCCCTCCTCTCTTCTCCCGTGATTTCATTTTTCTCTTTCTCTCCAAATTCCTCAGCGTTGAACTCCCTCTCATCGCTGCTCTCCTTCTCTGCCTCGCCGCTTCCTCGGCGGCAGGGAGCAGCAGCCAAGTGGCTCTCTTTTCTCTTTCTCCTGTTCTCTCGTCGCCTTTCTCCCTCACTCTCTGATTCCTCTCTATACACTCTCTCTCTAGTTCTGCTGTCACGCCCCGTCCCCCGCCCTTGTGGCAAAGTCCGGGTGTGCGACTATAGAATAACTAAATAACGAATAAAAGGAAAATGTGGACTTTAACTGAAACAAAAGGATATTTCGATAACTGAGTTCAATTCAGACAAACAGTTAATTTACATAATTGGCACCTTCGCCAAACAAAAACTGATGGAACCTCTTGCAGCGGAATAAGGATCGACATAAGTCTACGTGTATGAAGACACGTAGACACCCAAGACTTAAATAAAAGACCGACAAGCCCATCATAGCATCTCCCTTCATCACGTCTCAACCTGCACATTTAGAAATACATGCAGGGCTGAGTACAAACGTACTTAGTAGGCACATGTCGAAAACGCATACATACATATATAATTGTCAATGCCGTAAGAGTGAAACATAGGGATTTTATCTTTAAAAGCACCTACGCTCACTAAATCTTTTTTGTGAAAGATCATGAGTTCGACAGCTGTCTAAGTTCTTTAGTATTATACCATATCTGTTCTTTATGGGTACCGAGAAGGTGGCCACCTTCTACGGACACCTGACCGGCCAACCCGATCGATGACTCACGGTTACTTGTGTACACTAGTTCGAGTGGGGTTGCCTGCCCACTGGAACCCGAATTCGATTTCATAATTAGAACCTTAACCAGATAGGCTTCATACAAAACATAAATCATTTCGGCAAGACAATACTTTGAAACATATCTTCTCAATTTGAAATCCTTTCGAAAACAACATAAATAGTATACGTGCACACATAATTTTCTTTGTAATAGAAAGCCTACTTGGATCGTCTTGACTAACGACTGCTTCTTTCTTGAACTGCGGTCCTGACCTTTCGTCGTACCCTTTAAAGAAATCTGTTGGGAAGTGGACTCCAGCACCTCCCGGAGGGGGGTCCTCCGTGTATCGTACCCGAGAGAACTTATGGGAGTGCGGCCTGCCTCAGTCGAAAAAGGGCCTGCACTACCATTGTTGATGAGAGGTTAAATGAATTGATTAGTACTACTCATACCAACATGGTGCATCATCTTTTCAGGTGACCCCTTAGTAGAAACTCCAAGGTTAAGCGTGCTTGGCTTGGAGCAATACTATGATGGGTGACCTATCAGTGAGGACAAAGCAGGCTGGGAAAGAAAGTGTTGGTGTGTGGGGCCAGTACGTCAATTCTGATGGGCGCTCCCGATCCAACAATTGGTATCAGAGCCGGGGCTTCGGATGTGAAGAATCGAATCCGGCGGTGCCATCCCTAGGCAGGGAGTGCCTGAGGGGAGGGGTTGTTGGGCACAACAACTCTAGGGGTTATGATGATTCACGGCCGTAATCCGAGGTGCGAGATTGACGGTCCTCTGGCTGTCATAGGTAACCCCGTGGCCCGGGTTCGAAGGAGCGCCAGCATATGATCTCAAGGTCCGATGCATCCTCCAGAGTACCGGGGTGCTGAGGGGGGGATTGTTGGGAAGTGGACTCCAGCACCTCCCGGAGGGGGGGTCCTCCGTGTATCGTACCCGAGAGAACTTATGGGAGTGCGGCCTGCCTCAGTCGAAAAAGGGCCTGCACTACCATTGTTGACGAGAGGTTAAATGAATTGATTAGTACTACTCATACCAACATGGTGCATCATCTTTTCAGGTGACCCCTTAGTAGAAACTCCAAGGTTAAGCGTGCTTGGCTTGGAGCAATACTATGATGGGTGACCTATCAGTGAGGACAAAGCAGGCTGGGAAAGAAAGTGTTGGTGTGTGGGGCCAGTACGTCAATTCTGATGGGCGCTCCCGATCCAACAAAATCTCAAGTGAGATAATATTTTCGAGCGCATCTAATATTCTCTAAGTGTAAGGAATTATTATCCTTTGTTATTTGAGAATTATTCTCGGTTCTTTTAACTCGGCTATCGTTCGAGTTTCGGATTTAAATTCTAGAAGGGTCGTTCGATGATTTCTAATCAAGCCATGTTTTGACTTTGATTAAACACTTAACTTGATGTTTGATCATTTCTAAGCACTCATGCTCGTCTAAGATCAAAACATCTATGAATATCGTGAAACTTAATACGATGATATAAACCTATAATAAATCACGTTCGTTAAATAAAACATCACATAACACTTTTCATGCTCTCGAACGGCCAACTCCGATTAAAAACTTAAAATCGGGGAAAAACTCTTTTTCATGCTCATAAATCATAATATGAGATTATAAATCTCATACGAAAATATGCGGCTCGATTATCCAACATAACGGAAAAATCGGCTACTAACTTATTTCAATTTTTGCACACTTGACGGAAAAATCCGATAAATTCATAACATGCTCAACACCTGTTCCAACTAAATGAGCAGTTGACTTTGAAAAATCATAATAAATTGGAAATAATTCCAATTGTAACAAATCAAACTTTAAAGTGACCATAACATCGTAAAGTTTTATAATCCGAAGACAAAACACATAAAATCATTTTACTCTATTTTTCACGAATTTTCAAAGTTAGATAAATTTCCATATTTTCGCTGGAATTGGCAGTTTGCGCAACCATTTTGAAAAATTCATAACAAATCGAAAATACAACGAAACGGGGTGATTCAAGTTGGAGATTACTCCTAACTCGATCTAGTATTTTATTATGTTAAAAATTCTACTCATTCTGTACTTAAAATGACTAAACAAAACCCGGGCAAAACTGTCGCCCCTTTCTCTTTTTTTTTTTAAACATGCTCGATTTATTTCCGTAAATTCACATAATACTCGTATTTAACCTACATACATGCTCGTCTATTCGATTCATCCGAGAAAAATCGAAAACATATAAAACGACGAGCTCAAGTTAACTTCTCAAAACCTAACATGCTTAGATTTTATTGAAACTTAAAACACATGTTTCTCTAACTCATACGAGCAATATTAATTCTCGATATTTTTCAATTCGGGCTCGGCTCGATAAAAATCGAAAAGGGCAGCCCCTATTTCACTTTTTCATCAAGTTCAAAACATGAAAATAAAACCGTAGAAACATAGGTAAGATCGAGGGCTACCTTTCTATCGGATTAGATTTCGAAGAAATCGGAAAAACGAGACGAACGGGACGAAAATCGGAGCAAAACTCCTCCCTTCTCCCCTTTCTTTGTTCACGCCAAATGCTCTCTGTAAATCTCACGTAAATCTGAATTGGAGGGGTGACTTTTGTGGTCTTTTATAGGCCACAAGTTGCCCCTCAAAATATCTAATATCCGGGATCCAAATCGTCTTTTCGCCTTTTAGATATTTTTGATCCGATTTTTCGTCATTTATCTATCTCGATTGAAATGAGAGTCAACACTCTCGACTTTCTTACTCGTTAAAACATCTTCGTCTCTCGTGAACTAAAGTCGGGGTTTGGCCCGATCGAGTTGCACGTAAATCGAGAAAATGCTTGTTTCTCGATTTCTTGATAAATATCAATTTAAAACTCCGTTTCTTCTGAAATAAATTTTATTAAACTTCTCGGGAATTTTCTTATTACTCGTGCTATAACATCAAAAAATAGGAGTTTTCTCGATTTCTCGGGTTCTCGAGTTCTCGGTTCTACTATTCACTGACGGCGAAAATAAAAATTCCGCGTATGGTCCGTATCGCGATAAAAGTGTATGTAAATTATCGCTCTTTGTCCATATCTCGGCTTGGACTTCAAATCCGGGCATTCGAATGAATCCCGTATTTCGCCTCTTAGATATTTCTAAATATCCCCTCAAAATATCCAAATATCTAAATATCTAAATTTCAAAATATCTAAATTTTCAAAATATCTAAATTTCGAATTAATCCCCTATTTGCTTTCATTACCCGTTATAAAAGTATAAGCCGGTTCTCGAAAGAGCGGAGATTTGGTCTCCGTTTTCACTGAAACTTAGTAGCAAGCTTCAAAATAAAGTTTCTAATCCAAAAATTTATTCTTGGGATTTTTAAACACCTATAAGCTAGGTATAAAATACTCGGGTGTTACATTCTATCCCCCTTAACATAAATTTCGTCCCGAAATTTGTTAATCTCAAGGGGTAACATTTCTGAAAACTACTCATTCAATAACTCTTGAAACTTCCGATCCAGAAATAGATACGGATTTTTCTACATAACTCATATCGACACCCAGGGCGATATCATTCTCCTCTTATCTCTCTTGCACTTCTTTAACATTCATCTCGACTTATATAAATCGCTTTATTCCATTCTGGGACCGTTTCTATTGCTTGCATTCTTTTATCACATTTATGCTCCGGAACGAATCCCGTCAAGCAACTTTATCACACTTGTACTCCGGAACGAATCCCATCGAGTAACTTAACATACTTGTACTCCGGAACGAATCCCGTCGAGCACCTTTACACATTTGTACTCCGGAACGAATCCCGTCGAGCACTTTAACATACTTGTACTCCGGAACAAATCCCGTCGAGCACCTTAACACATTTGTACTCCGGAACGAATCCCGTCGAGTAACTTAACATACTTGTACTCCAGAACGAATCCCGTCGAGCACCTTTACACATTTGTACTCTGGAATGAATCCCGTCGAGCACCTTAACATACTTGTACTCCGGAACAAATCCCGTCGGGCACCTTAACACATTTGTACTCCGGAACGAATCCCGTCAAGTAACTTAACATACTTGTACTCCGGAACGAATCCCGTCGAGCACCTTTACACATTTGTACTCCGGAACGAATCCCGTCGAGCACCTTATCGATGAATATTATATCATAACTTAGTTTATCTCTCTAACTGCAAGAAGATATCACTCTAATTCTTTACAGAACTTTGACTCATAGTTCTGCGTCACTGGGTTGCACATCCACTGAAGGATGGCCGTTTCTCTGAGGTGGCGGCATAAGCGTAACCTCACTTTCATCATAAGGAACCTCATTTTTATCTTCATTCTAAACTTTATCCCTTCTTCGAAGTGACATACGGTAACATGGAGACAACCCACGTTACCATATACATACATAATGTTAGCACTTACTATATGTCCTCAGCATATAAAATCTCAAAACTGTAATCATGGTACTTAGATAGCTATATACCGAATACGTCTTAGTTCTGAAGGTTTAAGGAAATTTATTGTGATAGCTTATCAATCATGTGGTTCCATCATCTCTCATGATAACTTAAGCGAGGGTTGGTCAACTGTTTAGAGACAGACGTCAACCGATTAAATATTAAATAGAAAAGAAAGGAACACAACTAAATTTTAAAAAAAATGCTGAGCTTTAGGGTCCGAAGACCAGAATGACAACTACTGAGATCTTCTTGATCACATGGGGTGATCAGGCCCATCACAATCACTTCTCAGTCATAAAGATACTTAGGTTCAGGGATAATATTTCAATGGTTTTCTTGACTAGGAGCTGAGCTGAATTGAATTGAATTGAATTGAATGAGCTGAACTGAACTGAATGAACACCTATAAGCCAGGTATAAAATAATCGGGTGTTACATCTGCCTCTCTTTTATCTGGCAGTGAAGACAACAGGTTGTTTCTCACCTTGTCGTTATTGCTTCAGCTTCCACCCAGACGTCGCCGCCGCTGCTTAACCCAGGTAATCTCAACCTTACTCATTCCTTCTAAGATTTTCAACTTGCATGTCTTAAGTTCTTTGCTAAATTTGTGGAATAGGGACAGAGCCCTATTATCCCTGGATTTGATTTAGACTCTAAATTTTGATTATTGAATCCCATTAAGATTCTGCATGTTTTAAATTTCTAAATATTCCTATAAGATTTCTTGGACTCAGCCCTACTATTATATCAATTTCAGACTTTGATTTGGTCCTAATGGTACTGATTTTTTTGGTTTAAGTTCTAAATGTTACTTAATGTTTTCGAACAAGGAGAAGTGGTTGCAGGTTCAAGGCTTTGTTTCTGGGTATGCCGTTAACTCATCTCCTTACACAGCAGCTAAGTCACCCCTTTCGCTTTAAATTTCTCGATTTTTGAAATGTCTAGTATAGTTCTTGCATTGCAAACAGTTCAAATGTCGTTATCTTTTCCTAGATTCAAGTCATGGTGTTTTAAGCATTTCTGCAAGTGGTTGATAATCTGAACTTTAAGCTTCAGTCTTTAAAACAATCTAAATAGTGTTGGGAATTTTAGTGTTGTTACAACATGAATCTATTGTCATGTTGTTCTTTCTAAGTTGTCATGTTGCTCTAGTAAAACATTGAGAAGTGTTAATGGTTCTCAAGCTCTTATACCACAGTTCCTATTTAACAAGGACAGTTTGAATGCTTCTAAGTTTAACTAATGGAAGGTAGAAAGGAGAAACTAGAATCTATGAATCTGTGGAATAATGTCATTCATGTGTCCTGAACTTAAAGTAAAAAATCTTTCCTTACACTAGTATATTTATGTTTGAACATAGCTAAAGACTAAATTCATGATGTTAAGTTCCATGATTCTTAATATGTGCTACGACAAGATGTACACCTGTTATTGTTCTAAACTTCTAACTGAAATCTTTAAAGAGTAACATGTACTAGCAAGAATGAGGATTTAAGTCTTGATTACCTTAAAACAAATTGTCTAGTCTGAATTTAAGCAATGAGTTGGGCAGAATCTCCTTCGGTTCCACTCCTATTTGCTACGTATTTATTTGTTGATCCTGGTGTGTGGAGTGTGATTGCAAAAGTCTATGGGTTTAGGAAGCTTGCTATTTATAGAGGTCTCATTGTCGAGGTTAAGAATTGGGGCTGACCTTGGATGCTACCTCTTTCCTCAATCTATTCTGATTTCCTAATTGTCTTAGGTTGCAGTTTACATTCTAGGGGCCAGAGTTGATTTTGCAGCATGCTGGAGAGAGAGAGGAAGAGCTGCATCGAGCAGGTCAGTCTCTCCTCCCTTATCTCTTTTCTTGAGCCTTATTTTCTTTCTGTTTTACACTAATATAGGTTATTTCTTTTTTCTGCATTCATTATTCTCTTTTGTTTTATTCCATTTCAAGAAGATCTCTATACTTCTCCCTTTGATATACCCTATTCACCGAAGCTCTTCCCTAACACTTCTCCTTTGTGTTATGTTGCAGCTTTTCTTATTTTCATTTGGTAGAGCTTTGGGGAGAGAGCAAGGCTGTCCTTCTAGCTGAAATCCTTGTCTTCCTTATCTTATTGAGTACTATGTAGTACTTGCTAGTTGTTTTATCTATTGGCTTGTTTGCCACTTTTAGTGTGCTTGGGCTGGTTTTATGTTTACAGTCCCCAGATTAATTGTCCTTTCTCATGTCTGATTTACGGCTTCTCTTTCTAATTCATCATTCTGTCTTATTCTATGGTTTTGTCCCTGTCAATGGGTACTTTTCTTATTTTCTACGACGCATGCTTTCTTATGTAACAGCTTGCTCATCATGCTCGCTGCATACTTTAATTGCTTTAAGCAAATAGTTATAATTAACTCCATATTAAACTGAAATCATACCCTTTTTAATATTATATCTTAGCATCCTCCAAAGTATATATATGAGAGACTACTCAATGGGGAATGATAATAATCTGAATTTATAGTCAACAATACTAAATTGAGTTCGATTATCCTAGAAGAACTTATTTGCACAGGTTCAGATAGCTTTATGCTGTAGTAATTGATATAAATGTCTCTAAGACAATGCCTTCAACTAATTGATAATATCAAATTGAGTTCGCTTCAAATAACCCTAACTTGTGCAAGTTTTGATAACACTAGCTCCATTATGAATTATTCTCGACTTATTAATCACACACGAGAACATCTAATTCGAGAATTTGAATTAAATTGAGGTTAAAATAGCGGGGCATTACATTGGCCCAACCTTTAGACTTAAATTAATTAATTTAAATTAAATTGTTATCCAATTAATTACTCCATGTAAATGCAACAAAGAGAAGTTCTATTATAAATATTTATTGACTCCACTATAGGATAAATATTGAACTCATCTTGATTCATTCGAATTATGGACGTAACTCTTTTGTCATTAATTATTTCCAGCATTTAAGATTTTCTAAATCTATTAATTAATTGAGTTTGCTGACAACTTACAATTAATTAATATATTTATTCGTGAGTGATCCGGTTCAGACCTTTAATATTACATATGGAATATATTCCCAACCGGCCGGGTTTCTTATGTAATAAACCTTTCTAAACGCCTCACGCGGATTTATCAACTCGTGTCACCGAGATGCGATTCTGTACGACTGACAGTCGAGCACTTCTGGCTAAGCCAATGGCTATTACCCAAAACATCACTATTTAGAGTTACAAAAAACTCGCAAGCATTGATGAATCAAAGCAACGTATAATCAACCGCCTATACTAATGTCATCGTCACAGATTAAGAAATGAATTAATTTCCGAGACCTCGTTCTAAGTATCAGCATGTTAGAACTTATCTCACTGTGAAACCACTCAATATGTATACGCAAAACATATGTAACCGCTTATACATACCGACATCATTATGCGAGCTAAGGTCAGTTGCATCAAAATGATATTACAACCTTTACCGACTAGACTGTCCAAGTCTGTCTAGACTGTGACTTTATATTACAAAGGAGCCGACTGTGCGACCTTCCGTGATCATCGATCCACCACACAGTCTATAATTGTAATAAATGGACTTGTTTGCAATTCAATATATAAAACAATACTTCATCCGTCCACAAAGAACTTGCATATTTGTGCACTTTATTAAGTCCACAAAAAACTTGCACACTTCTACTTTTAATAATTATACCTATATTGTTGGACTGACCATTACCTTTTTAATCACTCACATTACATATTTAATTATAAATAATATGGGACCATCATTCCATCAACCACTAACTTTTCTTCAACTCACATACACATATTTAATTAATAAATAATGTGGGACCCTTACTCCACTCACAACACATTCATAACATTCGTTAAAACCCATGTACAACCCAAGTGTGCAAATACTTGGTGGACGGAGAGAGTAATAAATAACAAACCAATGATAGAAACATTTATTCTCATTGAAGTGCAATTGGAAACAGGTTCGATACATCGTCCAAGCATAAAGCATGCTTTGAGGTATACAAACCCTAACAACACCACCGGTGATCTCCTTGAACTCTTACGGTTATTTTCCGATTGAGCATGTTGTTGACACCCCGCACACTTCGATTGCAGGAATCACCCTCTAAAATATTTTAATTTTATATCATCTATAAATTAATAACATAAACTAACATTTTCATAATTAATATTTATATAAAATATAGATGATAATAAAATATTTAATATTAATAGTAGAAAAGAAAAAAAAAAGAAACATATATATATAATTCTTTCAAATTTATTAACTCATCATAACTTTTGCATATAAAATTAATTTTTAATTTTTACATGTAATATATCAAACTAAAACTATTGTCGATATCTTTAATTAAGATGTATATTGCAAATATTTTTATGAATAAAATGAAATAATTTTAGGGGGGAAATGTTATAAAAAAAACATAGAGTTAATATACCGAATTAGTCATTCTTCAAACAAAAAAGTAAATTTTAGCCATTTAAAAATAGTAAAATATAACCACTTTTTTTTGTAACGTTACTTTATTCTTAATTAAATATAAAAATATGAGAAATTCCTTCCATAAGCTATAACATTGTTGTTATCTTAATGTGTTTTCGTCGCTGCCGCCGTCGTCGGCGCGCCGCCACTGTTTCCGTTACCTTTGTCATGTCTCAAACAAATCCAGACAAATTACATGAGTATAACCAAATAATATTCGTGCTCGTGTAATTTTATCCCAAATCACACATCTAATTGCACGAGTTTGACCAAGTGACAGTCGTGCTCGTGTAATTTCATCTTCACACCTACACTTGTAATCACACGAGCATGACTTGGTTTGATCATGTAATTATAGCAGATGTATTAGGGTAAGAGTGACTATTTTTTAGTTTTTTGTTTGGAAATTGGCTACATTTAGGTACTGCCCCAAAAATAAAAGTAGTTATCTATTTAAATTTTAAAAATTATTCAATTTAATATATTTAATATTTAAAATTAAAATTATCTATAAAATTATCATTGAAATTGAATAATTCATAATATATATAACAAAAAACTTTCACTTTTAAATCAATGTAAGTGGTAATTTTATTGATAACTTCAACATCAATGATAAAGATAATATAAATATGAAATATATTAAATTAAATAGTTTTTAAAGTTTAATCAAATAACTACTTTTATTTCTCTCTTATAAAAATATCCCCCTTAATTATTTATTATGTTCATAAAAATATTTATAATATATATTTTAAATTAAAGATTTCGACAAAAGCTTTAATTTGTTATATAGTATATAAAAAATAAATTTAATATGCTAAAATTATGATAAGTTAATAAATTGGAAAGATATATATAAATACATATTTTCATACATATAATTTGTATATAGGAAATGATATATATATATATATATATATATAGTTATATAGGTGTGTTTTCAGGTAAAAAATGGAAAAACAATATAAAAAAAAAAGGAATTGATCTGGTACGTCGATTAGAATGGATCTAATGGCTATCATTAATTCCTAAATTTTTGAATTTTATTGTTGTAGGCGTGTTGCATTGTCAGCATACAATGCAACAAGGGTAAATTCGTACATTTCTTCACGGGCAGTTTTGTGTGGATATTCAAATTGATATGAATTCCACTAATTGTGCAACTGCATTAAAGAGAGAGAAAACTTTCCTCAACTCTACAATCAACCCCCTTTTTTATTGTACATTGTATAGTAACGTAATTTGGATTAGACATATATGTAGTGTTGTATTGTATAGTTACATAATTTGTATTAGACTGATAGATATAGATATATAGATATTGTACTACCATTTTATTTTTGTTAGTTGGAGAAATTTATGGTATAGCCTAATCTTCCAAAAATATTTGAAAATTCTCCTAATTTCGAATTATGAGAACTTTAATTGGGAAACACAACCGGAAACCACTACACCGCATGCAATACCGATTTACGCAATTTTTATTCACAATCAAACGTCTAATGCATTAAGTTATATTTATTGATACATTGTAGTCTGTAAAAAATTATAAATAAGTTGAGACTGAAACATTGCATTCAAATTTAAATGACAATGCAATTTACATGTATATGTCAATGCAATTCACATGTATATGTGGTGCAACATAATGTTATTAAACTGTATAAATGTTAAATAACACTAGAATTACACGCATATCACAATGCAATCCACATGTATATGCAGTGTAACGTAAATAGTGCAATAACATCAATTTTGCACTAATATTTTACAACGTATAAACAATGCAAAAACTTGAGTATTTAAATGCAAATATGAACTCTGTTGATGCAAATATAAGCAGGTTTATTCAACTAGCCGCAATGCTAGCCGCCAGGCATGAGAGATGGTCGTTGCGAGTGCCATCTTCGCCGCCGAAGACGCCCATGTCCAAGTAGAGTAGAGGAGTCGTTATCAACATCGAGTGGTCACACGATCCAAAATTTGATAGGTACAACTCAAAGGCTGATTTCTCCTTCTCCTACTTCGACGTCTTCATCGTGTTGTTCCACCTCAGCTTTCCCGCCGCTACCTTGCCTTCAATCTCTTTCAAATTTTTGGATAATTTTAAACATATATCCTCTTTGTTACAGGCGCTGCATCAATGATGAACTTCGAACAAGCGCGAGGAGAAAGAAGGAAACGTACAGAACGCAGCGAATGCAGCAGTTCAAAAGAAGAGGACTGCGATGACAAACTCACAGAGAAGAAGCGACGGCTGACTTCGGAGCAGGTCCGGGTCCAGTTCCTGGAGAATCGTCGCCTGTAACAAAGAGTAAGAAATTAAATATCATCGCTTAAAAAGGGATGAGATATTTTTTTCTCTCTCCTCAATATAACCACCTATTACTAGCTTAATTAGTGGAATTAGTTATTTTCTCTATCATATTATAATTACATAAATATCATTACTATAATATTTTTGGCATATTTTAATTTATTTAAAAATTAATAAATTTGGATAAATCATAATTGTTGATCAACTAAAATTAACGGTTGAGATCATTTCTTATTTCCTATTAAAAAAAAATCAATTTCTATATTATCTACATTCTAGTTATATATGTCTTTGTTTTTTATTTTTTTTATTTTCTAATATTAATATTAAATATTTTGTTATTATCTATATTTTATATAGATATTAATTTTGAAAATTTTAATATATTTTATTAATCCACAGATCATGTAAAATTTAATATATATATTATTATAATTAAATAATATATAACTATTAAAAGAGAGATGATATATTAAAAATATAAAATATTGTATATGTTGTGATTTAAAATTACTATGAATAAATACATTAAAACAAGTTTTCAAACAATAACTATTATAAAAATTTATACCAAAATCATAAATCAATTTGAATGAAAATATTGTAGTTAATTTTGAATAAATATTATTTTTTAAAACATGAAATTTGTTGTTTTGTATGCCATTTTTGTAATATATTTAAATCATTTTCCTTTATTTTTATATGCAATTTATCTTTTCGATTATGAATTATTAATTAGAGTATATTTTAATATTTATTAAATATTAAATCATAAAAATATAATATCATATAAATTTAGTTTAAAATAGCTTTTTTTTTTAATTAAGAGTTATTTAGCAAAAAGAATGGATGGAATTATGTAATTTAAGGCTTAGTTAGCCAAAAGAAATTAATTATATTCATTAATAAAAAAAATATATAAATGGTTAATATTTATATTTAGTTACAAGAAGATATATTTCAGTATAATTATCCTCTATGTGAGATAAATTATACTCCTTCCGTCTTAGTATTTTTGGCCCCGTTTGACCAAAACTGTGAGTGTTTTATTGATTTTTGGGGCCAAAAATACTGACTTTATTGAAAAATTGATCAAACTATTGAATATCGTAATACATTCGTAAAAATGATTATGTTAATTTTACTATATTAAATGAATTATTATTGTTTAAATCAATTAAAATTTGTAAAATTACATAAGTATATGTTAGAGGTGTTCACGGTTCCGAGAATTTGGAACCGGAACCGAACTGTCGTTGCGGCGGTTCACGGTTCGAAGCCGAACTGTATAGGGCGGTTCCGGTTCCGATTCCAAACCGCCGGTTACGGTTTGGAACCCACTACAAAAAAAACAGCTTCTGGCGACGGAAAAATTCGTCGTTAGGAGAAGAAATCCGTCGTCCCGGAGGCTTAGCGACGGACTGGCGACGGATATTTTCTGTCTGTATTTCGTTCGTCGTTAGCCCCCCGGACGACGGAAAATAGAGTCCGTCGTTAGCTAACGACGGACTAACGACAGACTAAAATCCGTCGTCAGTGTCTGCCGGAGACCGTTGACGTTGCCGGAAAGCTAACGACGGATTAAATCCGTCGTTAGTGGCGACGGACTGCAGCCTCCGTTGACCGTTGACCTGGCGACGGACTGCAGTCCGTCGCCAGGTAAATTTTTTTTTTTATTTTAATAAATAATTTTGTTTTTTTATTATTCATTACCTAAAACGTGTCATAACAAACAATACAAACATAATCCAACATTGAACAATAATTTAAAATTGAACCAATCAAATGAAATTCAAAATGAACGCGGATTTCATATAATGAACAAAATAAATAATTGTATCAGTCACATCCCACGACAAACCAAAAAATAAAATAATAGTAAATGTATCAGTAGCATCTACGAATCGTAGTCATCATCAGGAGGAAACTGGGGAGGGGGATCAGACGGGGGAGGCTGATAAGAGGGAAAGAAGGGTGCACCTCCCTGCTGAGACTGCATCCAGCGCATCATCTCGGCATGCTGAGACTGCATGAGCGCCATCTGCTGAGCTAATCTCTACTGCTCAGCCAGGTACTCACGGCGCTCGCGATCCTGCTCCTCGACTCGGCGCCGCAGCTCCTCAACCTCGTCTCTGGATGGGCGTGATGCGGACGAGGATCCCCCGAATCTGGAAGCTCTCAAGGCCTTCGCCGCGCCTCCCGTGCCGACAGCCTCTTCTTCTTGTCTGGGCCGCCAAGAACCTCCAGATACAGCTCGTTGATGTCGACTGCATCGTGGTCCCCCTCGGGTAGCTGGGCCCGCTCCTCGTCAACACGGCGAAACACCTCAGTCTGATTGCATGTAAACGAGAAATGAACAATTGTTAGTATACATATTATAAATATTGAAAATCTAATACATATATATATATATATTAGATTTAAATTAAAACTTATCGCTATCGCCTCAGATTTCGGATCGGTGTATGTCCCGTCCGCGTATCGATGCTCGTCCAGAAAGGAGTCGAACATGCACGAAATCGGAGCTACTCCCCGCTCACGACCCTATGCATCAGATCACAATATTGGAGTTGTGTCATTGAAACATGTGTATATGAATTAAAATTGTACCACATAATTAGTATTATTATTTGAAGTATATTATTACCTTTTCCTCAGCTCGTTGCATGACCGACTTGGACCCTCCCCTGTGCTTGATAGGACCAGTACCCGGTCCCTGGGGCTCAGACAACCGGTTGCGCCTCGCTGCCTGGGATTTGGCCACAACATCATCCCGAGACCAGTAAGCGAGCCAACCCATCCAGACATCATCCGTCCACCACCCAGGCTTCCCACCTCTGGGTGGCGGATCATTCCTCCTCCTCTTGATCCCGCAGATATAATCCTTATATCTCTCCCGGATCTTATCATACCATAACTCCCGAATCCTGGAATCGAGTGCCGGCTCCCAAGTAAATTTTTTCTAGCATTGAAAATGTGTGTTAGAAATTGTAGTTATAATTTTATAATTAAGAATGAATTGGAAAGTTTTAGTAAATTTTTTCGAACCTTAAACTCCTCCCAATATCGCTGTCTCACGTCCTCAGGCGTGAGCTTCCAACTGTAGCCAGTCGGGTTGGGAACTATCTTAAATAGTTCCCAAATGTAATCTGCCGGGTCGGCATGCGGGTAAAATCCCCTGCATAAGTAATTTTATATTGATTTATGTTAGATTTTTGACTAACTAATTAAATAATTGTCAAAATTGAAGATGTGGTTGCATTTACGTACCCCAGCTCACTCACAGAAAGAACAACGTCTCCTGTGGGTCTACGCTCCAACTGACCATCACCGTCGGAGCCAGAAGACGGACCGCCTATGTGTATGCCACCAATATGGTGGCTGAGACCGCCGGTCCCGGACTCATATCCAGAGGATGAGCCCGGGGAACTACCCCTACCAATGGATAGAGGAGAAGATCGTCGTGAACCCCTACCACGAGGGGTCCCCACATCCTCTCGCCGAGAGTAAGACATCTATTATGTGGAAAATAAATAGATAAATAAGATTCATGATAGACATATCACGTATACGTAGAATGTTTATATTGAACTTATAACATGTTGCATTTATAATTGATAACTTGAAATTCGAATGTGTTAAGTTTTCTACACAAAGTGTTAAGGAGAATCCTCTTCATCGTTATCATTTTCATCTTCCTCATCCTCATCTTCATAGTCATCTTCCTCATCTTCATCTTCTTCTTCGTCATCTGATGCTTCATCCTCTTGGTATTCATCATCCTCGTCATCTTCTTCTTCTGTTTCGAGGACATTATCAGAGTCCAGGTGGTCATCATCATCTTCAATTTCTACATGTTCACCGTCTCGGGCAACTGATGTAATATCATCTACATCAACAGTAGTTACCACATGAGCGTCATCATCCTCCTGAAACGGTGACTCCAACGTAGACACATCCGCTCGAGACTCGTCGATAGTGGCCCGTGCCTTTATAGAACAAGCTTCCCACCATTCCCTACACTGTTGGTTCATACTAGGATATGAACAATAATACACCTGTGTAGCTTGAATGGCTAATACAAATGGTTCATATTTTCTAAGTCTGCGCGTATGATTTACAGACACTAAATTGAACTGTGTATCAACCCTTGTACCGGCCGGAGAGGTGTCGAACCAGTCACACTTGAAGAGAACGACCTTCTTATTGTGTAATCCTGGGTATGTGAGCTCGCACACTTCGACTAATTGTCCATAAAAATCCGTCTGACTCGAGTCCCCATAGTTACCCGCTTTTATGCACACCCCACTACTCATAGTTGCTCTGTGAGTTCCATGTGATATCGTGTGAAATTTGTAACCATTCACCAAATAACCATGATATGATGTAATCATTGGTGAAGGTCCACGTGCAATATCCCACATAACAGGATCAGTTACACAATTTTGTACCTACAGCACACAGAAGTTTATACTTATCAAGTTGTGGAGTTGTATGTCCCTTATATAGTGGGACAGTAAATAATTTCAAGTATGTTAGTGAACATTTGACTCACATAGGAGCAAAACCATTCAGGGAATTCTGTAGACATTTTCTTGTCAATGTCCATGTCAGTTATCCATGGATTTGAGTGTCTGAGATGTGATTCGTATTCCCTTCATAGAAAAGAAGATATTAGTTGCTTTGAACCACACATTGCATTAAATAGTCGTATAATATGATTTGTAAAAGATTACTTGATATATGGATCGATCTCCACGCAATTATGGAGTACATATAGATGCGCAGCTCTATATTCCCTTGGATCCAACGCTCTTTTCGTTGTTTTTCCAAAACCAGTTCCGGCAAGTTTGAATACAGAAGGCAAGTCTGATTGATCTTCTACCCCACTAGTAGAACATCCTCCAACGTAGTTGCGAGGCACCTCTCTATGTTTCGTACTGACATGATCCTCAAAATAATAGGAACAGAAAGCAGTGGCTTCCTCCACTAAGTATGCATTACATATCGATCCCTCAACGCTTGATTTGTTCTTGACATTATTTTTCAGCTTTCTTAAATATCTGTATTGAAATAATTCATTTAGAAAGCATGAAACCTTAGTTAAAATTCATGAAACATTAAACACAATTGATTCAGTTTGATAAAGTACCTCTCAAATGGGTACATCCATCGATATTGGACTGGTCCTCCATCTCTTGCCTCGTCGGCTAGATGGATAGGCAAATGTTCCATTGAGTCGAAGAAGCTTGGTGGAAATATTCGTTCAAGCTTACACAAAATCAATGGGATGTTATTGTTAAGTGTCTCCATGTCGTCACTCTTTATGTTTCGTGATGTCAAATCACGAAAGAACAGACACAACTCAGTTATGGACTTCCAAACAGCTTGTGGGAGTAGTTCTCGAAATGCAACGGGTAGTATGCGCTGCATGAAAACGTGACAGTCGTGGCTCTTCATCCCAAACAACTTAAGTTTACTCATGTCTACACATCTACCCATATTTGAGACGTAACCGTCAGGAAACTTAAGGGTTTTCACCCACTCACACAAGACTTTTCTCTCCTTTTTGTCAAGTGTATAGCATGCCTTAGGATATTTATTAGTGTACTGGTCACGCATCAACTGGGGTCTGTGACAATAGAGGTTGAGTTCCTCCCTCGACTTTGCCGTGTCTTTTGTCTTGCCTTGGACATTCATAACAGTATTGAAAATGTTGTCAAACACGTTCTTTTCAATATGCATAACATCTAAATTGTGTCGAATGAGCAGAGAACTCCAATACGGAAGGTCCCAAAAGATGCTCTTTTTCCGCCATCCAGTGGTAACTTGTCTTAAAATGCGCTTGTTATTATCATCATAATCTTCGGTGACCTTTACTAGTCCCAAATCTTCAATATGATAAAGTATCTCTTCCCCTGATCTCCTCTCCAGGGGATCATCTGCAACAATCTTATTCTTTCTAAAGGCCCTCCTATTCCTCCTGAACTGGTGATCGTAAGGTAGGAACTTGCGATGTGTATCAAACCATGACTGCTTCCGGCTATGTGTTAAGGAGAATGCTTCTGTTTGTTCCATGCATCGAGGACAAGCTAATCTTCCGGCTGTACTCCAACCAGACAACATCGAGTACGCCGGAAAATCACTAATGGTCCACATCAATGCTGCGTGCATCTGGAAGTTTTGTCTTCTTGAAACGTCATAAGTATGGGCACCGACTGTCCACAATTGATTGAGTTCAAATATAAGTGGCTGTAGGTAAACATCTATCTTATCTTTTGGATTTCGGGGACCAGGAACCAGCACTGTGAGAAACATATGCTGTTCTTTCATGCACAACCACGGAGGTAAGTTGTAAGGAGTAAGGATAACAGGCCAGGATGAGTACTGTTGTCCCGATTGCCCGAATGGTTGAAAACCATCTGTTGACAGTCCTAATCGTATATTCCGTGGCTCCGCTGCAAAACCCGGGTAAGTCACATTAAAGTGCTTCCACGCCGGCGAATCTGCAGGATGGCGCATAACACCATCATCAGCTGAGGTTGAATGCCAGATCATGTCGCCGGCCGTAACTTTAGATGCATACAACCTTTGTAAACGAGGTGTTAAAGGGAAGTAGTACATCTTCTTAAGAGACACTTGTTTACGTCCCCGACTCCTATCTTTGTATCGGCTTTCATTGCAAAATTTGCAATTCACAAGATGGGAATCCCCCTCCCAATAGATCATGCAATGATTCCTACACGAATCTATCTTTTCTACAGGTAAACCCATTGCCTGTAGCAATTTCTGTGTGCTGTAGTAATTCATGGGCACTTTGTGGTGATCTGGGAATGCCTCATTCAATAACACACACAACTCGTTGAAATATTTCTGTGGCATCCCAGAACGGGCCTTCAAAGTCATCAGACGAGCCACAAAAGACAACTGAGTGTGGTTCTTACACCCAGGGTATAACTCTTGATCAGCAGCGTCCAACAACTCGTACAACAACTTTGCTGTAGCGTTCGGATCTTCCTCTGTGTCTGGGTTGTTGAAAGAGGGACCCCCGAGATCATGAACCATCGTGTGGTATGTCCCGTACTCTTCTTCGGGTTCTACATCTACTTCGACACGTGATTCTTGAGCATACGAAGGTATTTCATTTTCACCATGAAACCTCCAAATCTCGTAACCCCGTGTAAAACCCTTCTTAGCCAGATGAAGCTGTACAACATCTGTACTTCTGAAGTATATATTCTTACACTTCACACACGGACACTTGATTTTTTCTCCATCCATTAACTGAGGCTGACTACTTGCAAATCTTAAGAACTCGTCAAGCCCGGCAAGGAAGTGCGGATTAAATCCCCCGTTCGGAAGTAAACGCAGATACATCCAATGTCGACTCATTTTTATAACCCTGATTAATATTAATAAGTATTTACATAGTAAAATGAAGTTGAATTAGTTACGGAGAGGACAAGAATATATTAGTGGTCGATTAAATGAGACATTAATTTGAATGAAGATTGCACATGTGTAAACATAGACTCACTTAGGAAAGTGTTATGATTCAGTTGAATTATTTGAAGTTAAATAGAGGAAGAGCATTATAAGTTGATTCGGAGTAGAATAGTGGACGACAATAGAAGTCGGGAATTATGAAAATTATGGTCTGAGGTTGAGAATTATGGTTTGTCAGCGAATATTATAAGTTCATTTGCACTTGATTGTATTTGGTTATTTTCGGTCATTTAATTTGGTCATTTTTGGAGATTGGCAGTTGATTGCATCCAAATTAATATATATCCCATATCACTAGATCTAATCAAAACAGCCAGCTGACACAATTAATATATATCCCAACATGATCAAAACATTCGTACATAATAATTAAACTAACGCTCAATTAACATCTCATCAAACCACCACAACATAATATTACACATATTGGGAGAAGATCCTTAAGACATAATCAAAATCTATCCCAAAGGGAGAAGATCCTTAAGAAATTAATTATGTCTATCCCAATGTCATAAATCCACCATTTCGTTATACAATATTACCAAAATTAATTAGAAATTAGAAAAAATCAACTACAAACTAATTAAAAACCTACATTATATGTTTGTGTCAATTAAAACAATAATTTAAATTAAACAATGAATTCACTCATTATGATATTAAACAGACTTAGAGAAAATATGAACAAAGCTTATAAGTCTAAATGACTTGGGTGTAAATTAGTATAATTAACCTACACAATTGACTAACATGATTAATCAAATTAAATACAAAAATTAACTAATTCATTATATATAAATGCTAAATAATCTAAAAATTACCTAAATAAATTTAAATAATTAACCTAAGTAATTAAATAAGTACATTATTATAATTTAATTACCTTTCACCGAAGTACAGAGCGCCGGAGCGGCAAAAGGCGGCTCGGAAAGGCTGAGAGAGGAGTCGGGAGACGACAGGCGTAATTGAAGAAACCCTAATTAAACAATTTAAACATATAATTAAACTAACGTTCAATTAACAAATTAACTAATACTAAATAACAATTAAGTAAACATATTAAGTTAATCTAATTAACTAATTAAATTAAACAATTACCTTTCACCGAAGGAGGCGACGCCGAAGGGAACCGTCTGGAAGGCAGCAAAAGGCCAAAGGCAGGTCCTAAACAAATTTAATTAAAGTAATTACATTCTAATTAACATATACTAATTAACAATTAAATTAAACTAATTAGATAATTAAACTAACTATCTTATATATACTAATTAACAATCTAAACTAATTAAACTATGTTTTATATACTAACTATCTTATATATACTAATTAACTATCTTATATATACTAATTAGCAATCTAAACTATCTTATATATACTAATTAAATAATTAAACTAACTATCTTATATATACTAGTTGGGAACTATCTTATATACACTAATTAACAATCTAAACTAATTAAGTAATTAAACTAACTAAATTAATAACTTATTAAACAATTAAATTAATTAATTAAAGCTATATTAATTAACATTCTCAACTAATTAAATAATTAACTATAAAATTAACTTATTTAAACAATTATAACACTAACCAATTATTCAAACTAACGCTAATTAATTCAAGAAAGCCAATTAAACATAATCAATTATTCAAACTTATAACCCTAGTTAATTCAACCATATTCTTAATTACACATAATTATCAAATTAACTATAAATGACATTAACTAATTAACAATTAAATTAAAGCAAATAAAGTAATTAAACCTAGATAGCTATATAATATATTAATTAACAATATAAACTAATTACATAATTAACAATTAAAATACCTAATTAAACCATAACCTAATTAATTAATCTAATTAAACACTAAACCATAATTAATTAATTAATCTAATTAAACCTTAAACCATAACCTAAATAATTAATCTAATTAACTAATTAAACAATTAAACTAATTAAACAATTAACACAATATAAACAATAACCTATAGTATTACTTAACAATATAAACAAATTAAACAATTAATTAACCTATTTCAACAATTTAACTAATTAAGTAAATTCATATAATTAACAATCAATTAATACTAATTTAAATAACTAAACTAATTAAATTAAAAAATACTTAAAATTTTAATTAAACTAATTAAATAATGAAACTATTTAATTACACCTATACTATTAATTAACAAATAATTAACACTAATTTAATTAAACACTCAAACTTATAAAATTATCAAACAATTAACAATTAACACTAATTAAACAATTAACTAAATTTCACAATAATTTAACAATTAACCACAATTAACACTAATTTAATAATTATCAAATAATTAATCAAAATTAGCAAATAATTAACAAAATTAAAAAAAAAAGGAAATAACATACCTGTGGAGGTGCTGCCCGGCGGCGACAGCGGCGGCGGCGGCGGGGCGACGTCGACAGGAGGAGGAGAAGGGGCGGGGTGCTTCTCCGGGCACAAAACGGAGCCAATTAATTACAAAAAAGTCGAGATTAAGAGGAGGGGGGAGGGCAATCGAACTAATACACATACCTGGGGTTGCTTTGGCCGGTGGAAGGTTGGAATCGCCGGATTTTGCTTCAAATCGCCGGAGAAAGACCAAGATGGGTGCTGCTGTGTATTCTGTTTCGCGAAATGGTTACTGCCCGATAAATAGGGCGGGACGACGGACTGGGCGACGGACCAGTCCGTCGTCCGATATAAAAATTAAGTAAAAAAAAATAATAAAACTTGGCGACGGACTAACGACGGACTGGGTGGACGACGGACTAGTCCGTCATCCAATCCGTCGTTAACATTGGCGCCACCTTACGCACCAAAAAAACGGTCGCCAGTCCGTCGTTAGCATTATTTGTTAATTTCCGTCGTCAGTCCGTCGCCAATTCCGTCGCCAGTTTAGGTTTTTTTTTGTAGTGACCGTCCAAAAAATTAATACTAATATATTTAAAAATTTTGAATATTTTATTTATTTTAATTACATACTTATGCATATCATCATTTAATTTTATATCACATAATTAAATTGTAATGTAATAGTATAATAACGATGTAAAAATTTATTTTAATTTAATATTAATTATATATAATACACATATATTGATATATTAATAAAAATGTAATAATAAAAAATTAAAAAAAAGGTTTGTATGTGTTATTATCTCATGAATACGTTAATTGAATAACACATAAATACATTGATGAAATGAAATAAAATAATTAATCTATATAATTATAACAATATAAAATGAACACTAATAAATACGTATATAATATTAGGGTTTAATTAGGTTATCATGCAATTAAAATTTATTTTATTTAATTATTAATGTATTTATAAGTTTAATATATCAATTATAAAAAATAATTATAAGAAATGACTATTTATAATATATTAAATAAATTGAATTGGATAAAAAAAGGATATACGGCTCCAAATAGACGGTTACAAATTTTTGTAATCGTAACCGAACCGACCTCTACACGGTTACGGTTCGGAACTGTCCCGTCAGATACGGTTACGGTCCGGTTCCTTTGAACACCTCTAGTATATGTATTCATGATTACAATTTGAAATCTAATTGTTCCGAAAATTGAAAATGAAAACCAAATCGTTGTTATGACGGTTCACAATTTGGAACCAAATCATTAAGAACGATTACGGTTATGATTGTAAACTATTCAAAAAATTAATACTAATATATTTGAAAAGTTAAAAATTCTAATTTATTATGATAATGCAATAATGTATATCATCATTTATCTTATAAGATTTTCGATGTCATTTTATTTTTTAATTTTAAATATAAAATAAAATTAAAATATTATTATATAAAATCACAAATTGTTACTCCCTCCATCCCAGCATATATGTCTCATTCTTTTTTATCACCATCCCAACACATATGTCTCATTCTTTTTATCACATAATTTTACATCGTAAAGATAAATAATTTCACTTTATTTCTGAACAATTATTGAATTTTTTTGATTAGATAAATTAAAAGTTAGAGTGTTGTAAATAAATTGTAGTTAGACAAATTAGTGAATATAATTATAGATTAGATGGTTTTAACCAAGAGACATTTAGGCATAAAAAAGAAATGAAACATTTATGGTGGAACCGAGATAATATTAGAAATTAATTTTTAATTTCTTTTATTATTAATATATACATAAGTTGTAATGTGTTGTTATAAATTATAAAAAATATCTTTTATAAAATAAGAAATAAATTGAATCGGGTAATATAAATTGAAGTTATTGTTCAAATCGCTGATCACAGTTTCAGAATTTTGAAACGATAATTGAATTGTCTTCTACATAGTCACAATTAGAAATCGAACGATCTATTATGATTATAATTATAAAAATACCGATTATGATCTGATTACAATTTGATTACATCATTTCCGATTTCTTTAAATATCTCTAAGGATGTGATTGATTAGATAAAATGGAATAAGGTATTAATGAAATGAATTGTAGACAGGGGTGTCAAATGGGAACCGATTCTCGGGAAGAATCGGTACCGAACCAATTCTGCGTACCGATTTATCGGTACATCTCCCAATTTTCGGTTATTATATTTTGAAAATTACATGTACCTAGGTAACTGGTACCTAACCGGTATCAATTTATTATATATTATGGACCTTTGACAAATGGGCTATCTCAATTCTCATTTCTCAAATTCAATGGTTGTAATGTTGATGGGCTATTTTGCAGGCAGTCCCAATACAAATTAAAAATTGGACATAATTCATAAATAACATTACATATAAACCTAATAATTGACACTTTGACAACACATTAACCCTCTGCGATTTGCCTGCTGCTCAACCCACGTCGTCGTCTGCCACGCCGACGCCCTCCTACCCAACCCCTCGTCGGCGCCATTCTCTTTCATCCAGATAAAAACAATGGTTATTGATCTTAGAGTAGGACATGTCGACTTCCACCCACCCTGTGGACGACGTCGCCTACATGCTACAACTTGTCTTGGAGTTTTTTATAAAATTAATTATGTTTGTAATATGGTTTGTGCTTAAATTTGGATGTTTCACTTGGACGTTGGAATTAGCTAAGAGTGTTGTGATTCTTGCAAATAAATTATGATAATTAATTTGTCTTCTTTTGGAGCTTTTTATGAAAAATCGTGTATGTTATGGTCAAATTAGATAAATAAAGTTGAGAAATAATTCGGTTCTTTAACCGGTTCTATCGGTTAATTGGTACCAAACCAGTTGGGAACCGGTTAATCGGTAGAACAGGGGAGTCCGGTACCGGTTCTACCAATTTGTACTTTTTCGATTTCGGGTACCCGGTTAACTAGTAGCGAACCGGTTGACACTCCTAAGTGTGGAATTGAATGAAGTGTGGAATGAAATGAAAATATTAATTCATTCATATGTTTGGTATGTATAAGAAATAAGATGGAATGAAATGCTAAATTATTTGTTAATTTCATCCTTATAATTGATAGTTACAAATAAAATGAATGAATAAATTATATTTATATTGTATTACAAAATCATACTTTTAATATTCCAAATAAGTTTTGAAATTCTCTTATTTTTTTGTTCTTTTAATTGTCGAATTTCTCTATTTTTTTTCTTTTATTTTTTTGGATTAAAATAATTCAAGTAAATTTTTTTAATATACAATTATAAACATAGGGGTATTCGATTTTGTCTAAAAAATTAAACCAAACAAAATTAAAAAATTGGTTTGAAAAAGATAATTAAACCAAACAAAATATTAACTCGACCAAATTAATCAAATTTATTTTGATTTATCCGAATATTTTACTAATGTCATTCAAATTTAAAATTAACTAATTATAAAAAATAAATCATTTATATATATCTTAATAGTTCTCAAGTACTAAAAAATTTAAAACTATAATCAAAACATTTAAATTATTAAATCATTTACACACACATATATATATATTTTTTTTAAATTTCAAATGATAATAAAAATTACAAATTTATTGAATTTCATAATTCAACCTTTTATAATTATAGAAAAAATAAAATAAATAATTTATCACATTTTATGTTATTACATGATTTTAAAATCTTAAAATATACGAAAAATATAATGAAAACAATAAAAATATAAATAATGAAATAATTTTATTTAATAAAAATAAATTATATTTTAATATTAAAAATAATTCAATTTTTGAATATTATTTTGATTTGGTTTTGTTTAAATCTAATCCAATTCAAACCGAATTAAAATTTGATTTAAAAATAAAACCGAACTAATTAAATATTTAAGTTTTTATTTTCGAATTCGATTAATTTTTTGTTCACACCCACTAAAACGTGTATGCTCAATTGTAACGATTATAATTAAAATTTATAAATTAATAAAATCTAAATTATATTGCAAATTTAAGCTTTCAAAATAACTTATTTTTTATAATAAATAAACAATATCCACAAACTTAAAAATATATAATTTATGTCATTCAATGAATCTTTTCTAAATATTACAAAAAGTCTCAAATTGTTTTGGTAGAGAGAGAAGTGTGGTGTGTAGTAAAATTAACAAATCAATAAATATTTTAATTAATTTATTCAAATGAAAATTAGCAAAAAAATTAAAAAATAATTAAAAATAATACTCCCTCTGTCCCAAAATACCTGGCTCATTTTACCATTTTTGTATGTCCCAATATACCTGGCCCATACCTAATGTAGAAATAATTAGTCCATTAAGTTTAATTAAGTTATCCCTAATTAAACTAATGTATCCCTAATTAAAAGAATTACTCCAAAACCCTCCAAAACCTAATGTAGCCTACCCATTCCCCACCCGACTGTTTCTCTCACCCTCTCATTCTCTCTCTGTGTTCTCCCTCTCTCTCGAACACTCTGAGAACCCTAGTTCACCATTTTCGTCTTCTCCACCCGTTCGCCTGCGATGAAGAACCAATGTCATGCCTCACCCCACCCCCTTCTTCGAAGAAACCTAAGTTATCTGAGCTATTCACCCTTTTTAAGAGATTTGACTCGGAGGATGAAGGTGGAGACTCTGTCTTTTCGCCTCCCCTACCTTTCTGCCATGATGAATCCTTCAAAAATCAACCTTATGTCGTTCGATTTACCTAGTTCTCTCTCGATCTATGGTGAATCTTACGTTGTTTCACCTCTTACACCTCCCCCACCTTCTGCCTTCTTGAATCCATCAAATCAGAACCCTAGCTCCATGGTTCTCCCTAGATCTCTCTCGATCTATGGTGTATCTGATGTTTTTGTGTCTCTTACGCCACCCCCACCTTCTGCAGTGATGAATCCTTTGGGCGAAAACCCTAGCTTCTCTGTGTCGATCTATGGTGGATCTGATTTTTGTGAGTCTCTTACGCCACCCTCACCCTCTGCAGTGATGAATCATTTGGGTGAAAACCCCCTAGGTCTTCTGTCTCGATCAATGGTGGATTTGAGGCTGCATGTGACATTTCTCTTGTCAAAACCGAGCCTTTTGTGGATCTTTGAGCAGTGTGGTGGATGTAGGCGGTGAAAGAGCTCAATTTCTGAAAAGAGGGGTGGATGTAGGTGGTTGAAGAGTTGAAGGACTGAGCAGAGAGGTGGCTGTTGGAGGTGGAATAGGTGAGCCACCTATTCTGAGCAGCTCCAATGATGGTGGCGAGTTAGGTAAATATGTGATCTATTAGTGTATTCAATTTGATTTTGCTTATGCATTGTGATTGTGCCAACTTCTATTGCAGTGTATCTTGATGATCATAAGGTAGTGATAAGAGCAGTGAAGAAAGGGGTGGGGTTCAGAGTGGCGATTCCTGAGCGGGGAGGTGGAGGAGACTAGGAGATGCTGGGTGAGAGTGAAGATGCAAATGGGTGAGATTGTTCCTCTGTGATCTCTGATATGTTGGGATTCTCTATTATTTGATATGTGATCTGTTATGTTAATGGTGATCTCTGTTGTGTTGGTGGTGATCTCTGTTAATGTTATGTTGGTGATCTCTGTTGTGTTATGTCAGTAAAAACACAGTGTTGTTGATGCATGATTGTGTGATGTTGAGATGATATGAATTATGCTCATTTTTTTTGGTTTGAGATTATCAATCTGTGATAACTGATCTTGGTATGAGATGAGAATTGTTTGAAGTATGCTGCTTGATTGTGTGATGAGTAATCTGCATGCTGGTGTGAAGTATGTTGCTTGATTGTGAGAAGTATGCTGCATGATTGTGTGAAATATGTTGCATGATTGTGTGAAGGCTATAACAATTTGTGTAAATTTGAATACAATTGCACTTTAAATAATAAAGTTGCATAAACTGCAGATTTGCATACATTTCACAAAAACAAGATCTCTTTAAACCTTAGAGATCTTGTGTGTTACACCTTAAACACACACACACCTTTGATATGTGCCTTTGCATTATCCTGTTGGATGAAGATCAATTTTGATACATCTCTAGGCCATTTAGCCTTGATTGAGAGAATAATCTGAAATACAAACACACTTAAGCACATTTAGGCACTGCACTGTAATTTAATGCAATATGAATTTAATGCACACACAATCTGACTTCATTGCATTGGAAACAATCTGAATTTAATGTCTTGGAAATAGATTCAATTTAATGCAATACTAAATGAATTTAAAAGTACATTTAAGGCAACATTTAAAGAATTTAAAACTACCTATACCTTAGTAATTAAACAGTCTTTGATTATCTCCTTAGTGATGAACTGTATTGGCTTTGTTTCTAAAGTACCTTTCAGCCTATTCTTGGAGTTCCTTTCGGCTGGTACTTTTTAAACAAAAGGGAATATGTCTATCTTACCATCAAACACTACACTACCATTAGCATCAAAGATAGGTCTACACACTGCACACATAAACATGACTTTTGTAATGAATTTTTTGCTTTTGCATGTTCTATGTGGTTCGGCCTCCCCTGGGATGAGGTAGAACCTATGTGCAGTTTTAGAAATGTAGAACCATATCTCATCTATATGAATTGTGTTGTTCATATTCTAGAACTTCAAAATATTGAATGCTCTATCAAACTGTAAGGCCTTCAATGAAAAACTAAGCCTCAAAAGCTTGTTTGGAGTTGTGAGGTCCGATTTGATAGCATTTGAATGAGCTTTGATCAGTCCATCTTTGATCCATCTTCCCACTGTGTTTTTACTGATTGAAATCTCTTTTGCCAGCTTCCTTATAGTGCTTCTTTTGAAGAGATCTAAGCTTTCAATGAGAGTAAAATCGATGTGTACTCTTTTCCTTCTTGTTTGTGTTTTTTTTTTTTCATTTTGCACACAAATAATCTGACCACTATGTCTTTGAATCTTTGCAGCTGCCCAAAGTCGAGTCACGGTGCGCTTCGAGACATTGAAGATGGAGTAGGCTGCCTTCATTTTTCCACGGATGACCTTCCCATCCTTCGAGTTATTCAATAAGTATTGAATAATCTCATTTCTTTCTTCCTCACTAAGTTCTTTTTCTCTCATTTTGTGTTTGGAAGTGAATATGGTGCAATTGATTTATGTGGAAGTTTAATTGTTTGTAATGTTCTACCTATTTGTAGAAGATGTTTGGAGGGAAGTTTTAGTGGGAAATTTGAAAGTAAATTTGATGTAAATTTTCACTCTGTACTTTTAGGGGAAATCTTGAAAGTAATGAAAATTTTATAATTTGCCTAATTCCATTTTTTGAATTTCAGTTTTACGTTTCAGTTTTTAAGTTTTTGTTTTTAAGTTTATGTTTTTAAATTTCAAATTAATTAAGTTTGTAAGTTGGGAGGACATTGTCTAATTAATTAAAATTATCAGATTAAAAAAATCATCTAATAAAATCAGTTTAAAAAATCAGATTAAATAATGAATTAAATGAGTTTGAATAATTAAATTTATTTTTCAGATTAAATGTAAAACAAAAAACGAAAATTAAATTATAAATAAATATAGAATATAAATATAGATTGGAGTTGCAAGCATGTACAAATACTTAATAAAAAAGTAAGTAGACAATTAGTAAAGATGTCTTGATCTGCCGACCGAAAAGAAAGGAGCCAGGTTTATTGGGACGAAGGGAGTTCGTTGTGAATGATTAATGGATGGAGGAGTATTCCACTCTTAATAAAGTAGTGATTCCAATTGTAATGTAAATTTATAATTATTAAACGAACCAAGTAAATGAATAAAACAGATTAAAGAATGATCGTTCTATTGAACCATCATAGACCGGGCAAACACTTCCTACGTGGCGTGAAATCTAAAGAAACTCAGAAACTGAGCGTTCACTTCATCCGCTCTCCTAAACCCTAAACAGACAGTGAAACCAACATGACGGAGGTAGCAAGTGCGGTGGTGCACGAGGTTTTGGGGCCGTGTGTGCAAGATGTGGATCAGCCAATTGTGGATTATATCGTCAATGTCCTCGCTGATGAGGATTTCGATTTCGGCGCCGATGGTGAAGGCGCCTTCGAAGCCCTCGGCGAGCTCCTCGTCGATGCTGGATGTGTCTCTGACTTCTCCGAGTGCCGCGTGGTATATAGACATGCCGTCATTTATTTGTTAACTACTTTTCCTATTGGTACAAAATATGCTTTGAAATGTTCTCGTGTCTGTTTTGCAGATTTTAGTTGTTTCTTATTAGATTATGCAGCACCTCTCTGAATAAAAGAAGCATTTTTGGAGATTTGTATTTTGTTGGTGATTTAATTTAACTAGGTTTGAGTTGATCCAGTGCAACCGATATAGCTTCTCACTTCATTACTATTGAAAGTGTTAATCGAGCCTTTATACTAGCTGAGCCTTTATACTCCTCTTTATGAATGGACTGCGTTTCAGATTTTGTACCTCCACTGTTGGCAAATTTAATCTTCTTGATGGAATTTACTGTAGGTTTGTAGTAAAATATCTGAGAAGTTTGGGAAGCACGGACTTGTGAAAGAAAAACCCACAGTTAGGAGCCTTTTGGCACCACTAAGAATGGATGATGGAATGGATGAAAAGGTTGCTCCAAAGAAGAAACCTGAACCTGTGGATGGTCCTTTGCTGACCGAGCGTGATAAGATGAAGCTTGAAAGGAGGAAAAGAAAGGATGAGCGACAGAGAGAGGTAATAGCAGCGGAGAACCGTTTCCCTCATACTGTTATAATGGAATATTATGTATTTACGTTTGATTAAATCATCTAGGTAGAATAATATATGACAAGGACACTTTTAATTTAGCAGTTTTTGGATGTTAAATACTATGACAACCGTTTCTCATGCATTTATTTATAATGGAATGCTATGTTATGCACTTAAATATTTTAGGTAGCATGATATATGACAACTGAGAGTGGTATATATTCTATTATGCATTTCTGTGACAATTAGTATGCATGCTAGGCAAAAAAAGTGATGAGAAGAAATGGGGTTAAAAGGATGGTATCAGGGTGATTACTGGCTGCATGTATTCAGTTCCTAATCAATAATTCTATAATGTTTGACAGGCACAATACCAAACACACTTGAAGGAAATGGAAGCAGCCCAAGCTGGGATGCCTGCTGTTGTTGTAAACCATGATAATAGCGATGGTCCTGCAGTGAGAGATATCCACATGGAGAACTTTAACATATCTGTTGGGGGACGTGACCTTATTGTGGATGGCTGTATAACACTCTCTTTCGGGAGGCACTATGGTTAGTTATACTTGCAATCTATAATGAGCTTGCTGTAGGTCTAACTAGCGAGAGAGTATTATTTGTTATATTGCTACATCTTTTCTTGTGTGTCCCATGTTCTTAATACGAAGAACAAGTGAACAAACTGGTCATTGCTTTTTAATTGACTTGTGTTCAATCTATAATATGAGGTTCAAACATACCTAGGCTTTCTATATGCACTCTTTGCTTATAGGTCTTCAGAAAGTAATTATTGTGGTTTGTGGAAATATGTTATATTCATGTCCATTTCCCAAATAATGAGAACTTATAATGATACCAAAATTTGATGCAACAGTTGGCTCCTCATTTTCAAAAACATGAGGAGTTACTGTTATTGTTTATTTTTCATTTAGACTGTTTAATGTATTGATTCATGTAATAATATTTATATTTATTTTTGGATGCAGGTCTTGTTGGTAGGAATGGTACTGGTAAAACCACATTTCTTAGGTACATGGCCATGCATGCTATTGATGGCATTCCCAAGAATTGCCAGATATTACATGTTGAGCAAGAAGTCGTTGGTGATAATACGTTAGCCTTGCAGTGTGTATTAAATGCTGATGTAGAGAGAATTCAACTTTTGGAAGAGGAATCACGTTTGCTTGGGTTACAGGTTGAAATATTGCATTTGAAGTGACAATTGCCAAAGATACTGTTCAGTCCATATCTTGAAACCTATCTTTTCCTTTACCCACATATTCCCTTAATTCCTGCAATCTATTCAAATTATTCAGAAGGATTTTGAACCAGAGGGGGATTCTGCAAAGAGCAAAGAAGTAGGGAATGGTGGAATCGAGGTAGACAAAGACTCAGTTTCTCAAAGGCTTGAAGTCTTATATAAAAGGCTCGAGTTCATTGATGCTTATTCCGCTGAAGCTCGAGCAGCTTCCATTCTTGCGGTTAGTTTTTCTCTTAAGCATGGTGCCAACAAAATTACCTATTTAACTGATAGTTGGTTGCTTAAGTGATTAGGTATAAGAATTATCTTATGGAGCCAAGTATCTTACATTACATTAGATTTAAATTACAAAGCCGCGTTACGGAGATTTGAACCTGAGACCTATTGCCTCAATCATTAATCTCCTACCACTAGACTAACATATGCACACAACTTACTTATGTTGGTTTATGGATTCTATTGTCTCCATGATTCAAGAAAAAAATTCATGGATGCTTATGCTTCTTCGATCTTGTGATGTTATTCCTGAGAAGTTTAGGCCGATATTTTTTGTATCCCGTTTTCTTAGCGCTAAATAATTGTGCAGAACAACATTAGGTGTGAAAATGCCTCAACCATATACATCCACGAGTCTTATAAAATCGTACTTTTGACGAACTCTACATGCTTTTCAGTTTTCTTTCCTGAAGTAACAACCTGTGATTGCTAGTAATAACTTCCAATTTTCCTATTGGCTCTTAATTTTAGGTTCATTTTATGTTCATTTACTGTTATAATTGATATCTCTGTCTGTGATAAACCTTATAGGGTCTCAGTTTCACTCCTGAGATGCAGAAAAAGCCAACTAAAGCTTTTTCAGGAGGATGGAGGATGAGAATAGCACTTGCTCGTGCCTTGTTTATTGAGCCTGATCTCTTACTTCTTGATGAACCAACGGTACTTTATGCTTGTTTCTTATCAAGAAATGTAAATTGTATCACTAACATACATTTAACTTATGTGGCAGAATCATCTTGATCTCCATGCAGTTCTATGGCTGGAAACTTACCTGGTGAAATGGCCAAAGACATTTATTGTTGTTTCGCATGCTAGAGAGTTCTTGAACACTGTATGACATTGTTTCCTTTCCGGAATGTCTTTTGATCTTGTACATTTCTTTTGGTGCTTTACCCTTAAACTGTAGACATATTTTTACTGCTTGCTTCTTCCAGGTGGTTACCGATATCCTCCATCTTCAAGGACAACAGTTGACTGCATACAGAGGTAACTATGATACATTTGAGAGGACACGTGAAGAACAACTCAAAAACCAACAAAAAGCATTCGAGTCACATGAACGTGCAAGAGCACATATGCAGGTTCTAATTTATTAATGGATTCTACGAATTGAAAATTTTTTAGCCTCTGTGTTTATTAGTAATCTATCTCTGGATATATTTGTATACTAGTACTTTTTATGAGATCTGATACATATATTTTCTTTCATAATTTAATTTTAATTGCAGTCCTTCATTGACAAGTTCCGGTATAATGCAAAGCGTGCATCTCTTGTTCAATCAAGAATTAAGGTAATTGTGGTTTTAGCTGTTCATTTCTGATTTCTATGCATTCAGATGATGCACTAACAGGACCTGTTTCATGTTGATTTTGAATTTTGAGAACTTATCTATTATCTGTTGATCATTCTCATTATTTTATCATTCAGGCACTGGATCGGTTGGGTCATGTGGATCACATCATAAATGACCCTGAGTATGAATTCTTAGAATGCTTTTTATTTTGTTTTATTAGCATGTGTGCAAATTTTAGTTAATTTAGCTATTGGTCGGCATACTCCTAGAATCAAATAAGAACTATTAACCAATGCTCATGAGACTTTGTAACTTTGATTTTCCTTTGTGCAGCTACAAATTTGAGTTCCCATCTCCTGATGATAGACCAGGCCCACCAATCATAAGCTTCAGGTTCAACATCTGAAATATTATAACAGTTCAATGCTTATGGAGCTGGGCATTTTATTAAATAATTTCCACTTCAATATCCTAATTATCTGATGAGGGTTCTCCAATTTTTATCCTGCTATTTGAATGTTCTTACTACTACTTCTGTTTGCCAGTTCAGGCAATTTATTCCTAGTATCTTTGTTATAAATCCAGTGATGCATCTTTTGGATATCCTGGGGGCCCTATATTGTTTAAGAACTTGAATTTTGGAATCGATCTGGATAGCCGCGTAGCAAGTAAGTCATTTTCTGAAATTCCTAAACTATGAATGATTTTCATTTTGCTCTAGATAACCTCTCAAAATTGTTTCTTTACTGCTTAAGTAGAATGTAATCATGACAATAAAACCTACTTGTCTAATTCTAGTTCTTTAGAGTGATAAGTCTTAAACTTTACTGTAGGAATTTGTTTATAATGCCTAAATGCTATATACACACATATTGCAGTGGTTGGTCCTAATGGAATCGGAAAGTCAACCATTCTCAAACTTATTTCTGGGGAGCTTCAACCAACCTCTGGGACAGTTTTCCGTTCAGCAAAGGTACTCCTAGCAGTTGTAACTTTAGACTTCTGAATCAATTGTCACTTATGTTTCCTAGCTCGTTATGCTTTTGGCATTAATACATCTATAGGCCCACCTTGTTCAAATGGCACAAGTCTATCCGTATTTCATTGTAATCTATGCTTTGTTACATCATCTTGCCATTTTGTTTGATTTGTTATTTCAAATGGTAATGTGTTGTTCTTCCTGCATTAAACTCTCTTTGGTAGAGCTTAATGCTCATATATCTTTATAATTCATTGATCCAAGAATTTCAAGAATCTTACTTTAGGTGAGCAAATGGACTGTTGCAGGGTTTTCTTAATGTCACTCTTTCGTTTTTCCTGAAAATTAAGTAATTTACGTTTCTTCAGGTTCGCATTGCCGTGTTCAATCAACATCACGTTGATGGTTTAGACCTCTCTTCAAATCCACTTCTCTATATGATGCGGTGCTTTCCGGTAAATCTTGCCCAAGATTAAATAACATGCATTCTCGTTTTTTATCATAGTAAACATTTGGATCAAGACCCAGGTTAGAAACTCTGAATTCAAGTCATTATTGTGGCTAACATAATGTTGTCAAAGTTAAGCCCTATTTTGTATTGAGCGTGGAGATGATATGTTTCCTTAGATCTATATTGCAAAATATGTTGTGATAGCTATGTTGCGCTGCGTTAATTATTAATTAATTTAGTCATGTAATTTTATTAATTTTGGTTAGGGTTTGTTATTAGTACTCCCTCCTCTACCCCATTAATTTATATTCATTTGTTTTACAAGTATACTTTATTGACTAAATGATTCTAAATTAATGGGACAAAGGGAGTATTTGAATGTTATAAGTTGTGCCAGGTCTCCAGGTGCGTGGACTTTAGGGTTAGGGTTAATTATACTCTTACTGATTGATGTTGCCTTTGGAGAATTTAGAATTGGGACTTAGGAGGGTAGTTACTGTAGGCCTCAGTTTCAAGAGATTTATTTAGTTTTTCTATTAGTTTCCTGCTTCAATCACCTTGCATCAATCATGTAGCCTTATTAGTTACACTAAGGTAATGCAATGAATAACATGATCAGATAAGCTTGAAGTTTCATTGCTTTGCGAGAGAAAAAGGATTTAAGTTGATTGCACTCTTTTAAGTATTTTAATACAATATTGTAAATTTAATAGAGGTTAATTTTATCTGTTGATGTGCAGGGAGTGCCGGAACAAAAGTTAAGAGGACATCTGGGCTCTTTGGGTATAACAGGGAATCTTGCCCTTCAGCCCATGTACACACTATCAGGTTCCCTCTTCTTAATGCATGTTGTTGGGAAGTTATCAAGCAATTGGTGGAGCAATTAACATATATATCAACTCCTTTGAATGATAGGTGGTCAAAAAAGTAGGGTTGCATTTGCAAAGATTACTTTCAAAAAGCCCCACATTTTGCTGCTTGACGAGCCGTCAAACCATCTTGTAAGATGTTTAAATTTTATATAATTATGTTATTATTCTTTTTGGAGATACGTGTATATTACATCTACTGCTTTATTTCTTTTGGGGAGGGCGGGTTCTGAAGCACACTGTGTCACATATCGTTTTATCACATCACTGGTAAGTTTATGTTAAATCCTTGGAGTTTTGGGGTCAGGGAGCCCGGTTTCCTTTTTGGTTTGAGAGGGATTGCAGCAGGGATAGGCGGGTAGCAATTTTCAACTCGGCTCCCAATTTACCTATTTTCAAATTTCCCATTAAATTTTAGTTTTTTTTATCCTTTTCTATTTTTCATTTAGAGTAGGAAATATTATTGGATGAAGGTTCTCTAAGCTACATTGTCACACGCTAAAATTCAGAGATTGGCATGCTAAGTTATGATGTATCAGTGAGCACTTAATCAAGATAATAGGTCTTATAAGACACTGAGATCATTGGTAATACTAGCGCTACTTCTTTAATGAATACACTAAGTAACAAACTTGCATTAAAAAATACAAGTGTAATCATGTGGTAATCTGGATGGATTTTCAACATGTTCAGTTGGTGTTTAGTTATTATAATTATTGTTTCAAAGATGCTTCGCCTTACCAAAGGCTCTATTGTGAATCTGTCTTCTTTGAGGGTTTTTCTGTCCTTTTAGCTATTCTGGAATTTAGGGTTTAGAAAACTCATAGGTAAGTTCAGTAAGGATTTAACCCTAATTTTTAAGTGGGCTTTGAAAGATTACCCTAATTTAGAAATAAAAAACATTTTAGCTCTGGATATTCTTAAACTAATGGGATATGAGTATTTAGCACTTATATTCAGTAGATAACAATATTTGCAATGAAATATTTGGAAATTGGTTGTTAGTTGTTACATTTGAAATACGGTAGCGTGAAAAGAAAATATAAATATTTTTCTCGGAGTGTCTTTTTACTTCAAAAAATTTACAATACATTTAAATATTTAGGTAGTAGCATAGGAATGTACTCATTTTGGATGTGGAAACATGAAATAATAATTGTATGACATCTTCAGCGATGATGTTATAGTAATGAATATAAACCTGTTGCACATTATTTCATATTACTCAAGTTTGTAAAATGAGGTATTAATGGTTATAGAACTACCTGTTTCCTTAGGCAACTAAAATTTTAAAATCATCCATTCACATATGCCCATATTGTTGATCAGCCATTTCAGCTTATCTTTTACGCATTTACATGATATTACAACATAAATTATGCTCCTAGCGGTTGGTGGTTGGAACGGTCAAGGGTGGATTTCGGTGAGACTGGGTTCTTGATATGGATTGGGGTGGTACTAGATTTAATTTTCTGTAGATTATGAAGAAAGTGCTGGACCATTAAAGAAGTATAGTGAAGAATGAGGAGTGGATCCAATTACAGTTTATTCTCTGTATCGTTTGAGACTTTGAGCTTTAATTTGACTATTTCGGATAGAACAAACTTCACCATCATTCCTTATATTTTGCGAACCTCTTGTTAAATGTGTAGTTTGCATTATTGTTTATAGATTCTGAGAATCTGATCAATGGCTTCACAATTATTCTGAGTTGTTGGTGGTTCAAAATTCCATCCACGTAATATTTCTAAGAGCTAAACTGATTGAACCAACAGACCTCTTATGTTCGCTCATTTCTCGAGTTGCCAGTAGTTTGTGTTCACGAGTACACAACGAATTTCATATGCTCCTGAAGCTAGTACTGATACTTTATTCACAAATTGTAGGATTTGGATGCTGTCGAAGCATTGATCCAAGGTCTCGTCTTGTACCAAGGAGGCGTGTTAATGGTATTACTACATATCATGCAAACTTTATTTGAGTACAGACAATCATCATCTTGTGTATTTTGATTTCTATTCTGATGGTTTGTACGACTTGTGCAGGTGAGTCACGACGAGCATTTGATCTCTGGCAGCGTGGAGCAACTCTGGGCTGTGACTGATGGAAGGGTGGCTCCTTTCGATGGATCGTTCCAGGACTATAAGACAATGTTGCATTCAGCATAGGGAAATTACGACCAACGTGAACTGGTTTGTTTGGAAATTCAAGAAATCGTGGAAAAAATCGAACCAGCCTCTCATATATTTGTACGCACTTGCCTTTTTAATATTGTTATTATTTTTGGTAAATTCAGAACTATCTGTCTGTTTCTCTGGTTTTTAGCACATCAGACTAAAATTAGGAATAGAGTTGTGTAACTTCTAATTTTCTGGAACGTCAGATAATGAAGAGAACGAGCTAGATTGATCGTTTATTGAGGGTACTGATGTTTTTGTGTTATTCGGTTACGAAGTTGGGGAAAATATTGAACTTTAAATTTCAGTGGAGATGGATATAAGAGGGTTTTTGGCTAAGTTTATTTTAAAGAGCTTATAAGTTGTAAGAATTTATAAGATGTCGTAGATTAAGAGTTTATAAGTTGTCAATGTGTGTGAATAAATCAACTTATAAATTCTTTTAAAAAGTTTATAAAGTATTAAAGTGTTTAAGCTTTCTGGATGTGATTTTGTTGGGTAATATGTTAATAACAAAATATTGTGGGGTTATTTATATAATTTTATTGCAGCTAGCTTATAAGTTCATAGAGAAATAAGTTGAAATGTAACTACTTATTTTTGGAATAATTTATAAGTCTTAAGAACTTATTTTTACTTGTAACCTCTTAAAGATCTTAATTTGTCAAATACCTTTAAAGAGTTTATAAACTCTTAAACAACTTATAAGCTGTTTTAATGAATTTATAAACTTAGCTGAACATCCCTTAATTTGTCCTATGATTAATTGAGATAGGAGTTCTATGATTAATTGAGACAGGAGGGAGAGATAGGAGGGAGAACCTAGATAATAAGCAGATCGAAGTATAAATCGGTTTGGCAATGTATCTATAATTTAAAGGGTAAATTATACTTTATGGCCCAAACTTTGGAATGTGTTAAGTTTGTGGCCTCAACTTTACAAAATGCTTAAAATGACCTTTACATTTGGGTGTTGTTCAGTTTTTGTCCCAAACTTTATTTATAGTTATGTTTTTTTAATGGGTAATATATGAATAGTACCCACTTTTGTAACTTTTATATCAAAATTGTCCCATTTCTAAAAACTATAATAAAAGTGCCCAAGTTTAGTATGAACTTCCCAATTTACCCTTTCTTAACAAAATTTCTCTATTATCAATATAGTTAATTAATTAACACTTCAAATGGAGTAAATCATGCATTTCTATCAAGCCCATCACACTTCCGTAACAATAAATTCTATATTAATACCAACTTTCATACATACTTTGATCGATAAGCTGTCGGGTCGTATCCATCGGAAGTTTTAGGGACCACGTCCAACCACCAGGAACACCTTATGGTTTCCAGACGCAGATTCCTTCAACAGCTCACAGTACAGCCCTCGTTCGTTTACAATCCGGGGCGTATAAGTATTTGGTTGGTAAAAATAAGGAAAATATAAATCCAGAAGAGGATGAACAAAAGCCCAAATCTTATTAAGGAATTATAAATATATATTACATACTAATTAGATCTCCTTTAGGGAGGAGACTAACTTGTTTAGCTACCTATGGTAGCGGAAAGAAAAACAACTCGCATAAACTATATAGGAATACAATGTTTATTTGTTGGAGAGAAGTGAGGAAAATTTTCGATGATCTAACCCTCTCCAAATGCTCGTTTATATAGAAGGCTGGAGGCCTCCTATTCTCTGCCTTTTGCCTCAGATTCTTCTCCTGTGAATGATGCTTCTTCACGTGAAGTTGGGTCCGGATAAGGCTACCGACGCAAATATTTCTTAGTGGTTGGACCCCCTTCTTTGAATTAGTGATCCATCTTTTAACCTCATTCCACCGACGATTCTTTTCTGGGTGGAACGTCTCTTTCTGCCACCCACCTTTGTCGTTTTCTTTTTGGTGGGTGCCTCTCTTTCACATGTTTTCCTTGTTTGAAAGCATCTTCTCTATTCCCCTCACATGGCTCTTTTAATTTTGTCGGCCATGTTCCTTTTTTGGAGGGGCCCTTGTAGCTCGTCCTTTCTGGGAAGGATTTTTATCCCCATACTCGTTGGCTCAGAATTTCTTCTTGTCTTGTTTAGGCAAGAAGCCCTTCCCAAACTCTGGTTCACGCTGTGCTGAGCAATCCGAACAAATCCGAGATTCCCAATGGCCAACATGAGCCATGTTGCAGAACTTACGATGAGTTTCTTTACTCATCGCCATCTTGTTTTCCCACAGAAGAGTCCTTTTTCTTTCGAACGCCTCTTCTGCGAACTTGGTTGATTTTCCTGTCATAGTATTTAACAGGAATGTTCCATTTGCTGAGTTCTGGAAGAACTTAAATGGAAACTTGACTTTGTCCATCTCTGTGAGACAGACCCACAATCCCCATGCTCGCCTGGTTGTGATTTGATCTTCAGAAATGGCGGCGATCATAGGTACCTCGTTGGGTGGCGTCTTGACTTGGTTCAAGACATCCATCCTTGGTCGTCTGAGCCTTATATAATGAAAGGCCTCATGACTCCCTTTTCCTGCTGGTTCTGGAGCTGCACTAATGAAATATAGTTCCAAAGTATCACCTCGGCAAAGTGACTCATTATTTGCCCAGGTTTCGTGCACTGCTTCTTGGATCCATCGAGGCAGACTTGAGATTTCTGGAAACGATGGAGACATAGTATAAATCGAGGCAAGTGCCCCAAATTCATACCATTGCTTGACATCCTGGGGTTTGGATCCTGGCATCATCCACACCCTTGGATATTTTCCTGATACATCAACCCTACTAGTATTGGGATTGATGTCTATTCTCGTGAGAAGTTTCTCCCATTTCGTCTGGTAGGCCTGTTCAAAAGAGGAGAAAATAATCTTATTAATATTAATCTCAGATTTGCCTGTCAATGACCTGAGACTAATCTCTCCCTCTTTTTCCCTAGAGGTGGAGGGTTGACATGATGGTTCAGGCGGTGAAGCCTTTGCATCATCTTTTTCTTGGGCCAGTGATTCAGACTCCACTGACTTAGAACTCGCTCGAGGGGTATTTGAATCCCCTTCTACCGGTTTAGGTGCCGGAACACGAAACTCTGCTATCTCCAGAGGTTTTCTGGAAGCCCGCAGGATTGGCTTTTCCAATGCCGACCCTAACTGAGTATAGGTCAGCAGACTGGCTCGTATCCTATCGGAGACTTTCATCTTATCGGTAGTTTGCAATTTCCCCATCTGTTCAGCATGGAGAGTGCATTCTTCCCATTCTTCCAAAAGCATTTCCAAATTTTCTCGGAGATGCCTCTGGGCTAGGATGATGGAACTGATCTCAGCTGGCTCCATCTCTCGTCAAAAAATCTGCAATAATATTTTCATGAGATTTTACTACAACAATATCATAAACATAATATTGACATAAAGCTTGCCATCTAAGTAATCTGGCCTTTTCAGGCTTTGATTCTATGTTATTTTTTAGGAAAGCTTTAACTTGTGTATTATCAACTTTTAAAGTAAATTTCTTTGCTAATAAGAATAAAGGCCATTTTTTAAAAGCCTTTACTACTGCAAAGAATTCCTTCTCGTTGATATGCCATCTGATGGCCTCATTTTCGGCGAACAAACCACTACAATATCTGCATGGTTCTTCTCCATATGGAGTGATTTTCATTAGGACCGCTGCCCACCAATGATCACTCGCATCTGTATAGAGGACCAGATCATCCTCATCCTGTGGAATTGAAAGTTTTGGAAGATTTCTACATTCTTCCTTTAACCTTTTTATCCCCTGTCGATGCTCTTCCGTCCATATAAACGGAACATCTTTCTTTAGCAGATTACTAAAGACCTCCTGTCTTTCGCGAGATCTTTAATGAACATTCCTGCGAAATTAACAACTCCCAGAAAACTCTGAAGTTGTTTCTTCTCCTTCAATGTTTCTGGAAAATCCTGGACCTTTTGCACGATATGATCCTGTAAAGTAATTCCAGACTCATTGATCTCTATTCCCAAAAATTCCATTTTTTGGGTAGCAATTACTGCCTTCTTTTCTGACAGCACTAATCCCTCCTTGTAACAAGCATCTGCGAATAATTCAAGATGTTTGATATGTTCATTCATATCTTTTGATGTTATTAGTATATCATCAATATAGACAAACATAAAAGAAAAATAATCTTTAAAAAGATTATCCATCTTTCTCTGGAAAATCTGGGGAGCATTAGCTAACCCCATTGGCATTACGTTCCAAACGAAATGCCCTTGTAGTGTTGAGAAAGCTGTAAGTCTCTTGCTTTCTTCATCCATGCGAATCTGGTAGAAACCCGTCTTGCAATCAAACTTTGAGAAGACCTTAGCATTACGTATGCAGTTAATAAGGTGATCTCTACTTGGAATAAAATATCCATCAAACTCTAGAATATCATTAATCCCTTTGTAATTAATGACAAGTCTAGGTTTACCTCGCTTAATCTCACCATGATTCCTTACCAGAAACCCTGGGCTACTGTAAGGCGAAATAGCCGGCTCGATTAACTTCATATCAATGTGTTCCTTGATAATGATCCTCATATCCTTCTGATCTATCAAGTTCATCAGGATTAGTCTAAACCTTACAAACTCGTGCGCCCTTTCTGGCTTCACCTTTAAGGTTGCTTTGAGCTTGTTCCTTTCCCACCATGCCAAAGGATTCTCATTGAAGCATCTCGAGATCCTCCTTTTGGCATCTGCAAGGGACACCTGTATTTCAACCTTAATTTCTTTGTTAGAAATCAAAGCTGCCTTAAGGATATGAATTTCCTCATCTTGAAGATCATTTTCACGTATACAGCTAAGCACTGCTTCGCTGAACCTTCTTTGATCTTTCATCTTTGGTTGACGAAGTTTGCCTTCATCATTCATATCACCACGCTTGCTGCGAAAAGCTACTGGAATCTGACGATTGAATGCTTTCCTCAGTCTCTGAACAATGATTTTATGCTCACAATTAGTTGTGAACACTAATCTTTGTCGCTCATTGTCCTGCGTGTATCTTTTGAACATCTGTAGGAAATTATTTCCTAACAGAACATCAGCTCCTGTATCATAAAAATAAATTGGTGGAGTTTTAACCTTATACCAAGGTGTTTGTCCCGCTCCTCCAATTAGTATTTCCACTTCTTTTACTCCTTTGGATAAGAGTAAAATTCTTTTAGAGAAATCTCTGCCAGCAATTTGAGGTAAAGTATCCTCAACCTCTGCTGGGAAAATTCCCCTTCTTGCTGTGCATATTCCTGCACCTGAATCAATATAGGCCGAGAAGTATTCTGCCTTATATTTTTCATATAACACTCCCACTGGAATGTATATCGAGAATGGACTTGTCATACGATTAAGAGTCGTCTTTCCTCTATCGTAATCATCATCCCCTGGTCCATTTGTTTCCAGGGCTTGAACCTTTCCAAAAAATCCCGCCCTAGAATCAGAACATCTTCTCGTCCTGCTCTGCCTTTAACCTCTACCATAAAACCCCCTAGGTTAAGGGTTCCATTGTAATGGTTAACCTCCGGCTGCTGGAGATAGTACAAGACACTACATGGAAAATTATTCTCCCATCTTGTAGTATCAAATCTTGTCGTCATCCCTCTCCATCCTTCTGGACATTTCAGATTGACTGAAACTTGAGCTTTCCCTGGAAATTGGGGTTGACCTTCTTGGATAAGTTTCCTCCCAAAAGGTTGAGATATAATTCTATCTCCTTGGAAGGATAATCTTCCTGAGCTTATCTTAAGACTTTGATCATGTCTTATGACAGGCCTCTCTTGTATTCGAATGTTGACTTCCCTTTTTTGTGGAATTTTCATTCTGTCGGGACCAATTGCTGTAGTCACCTTCTTGAAGATATCAGGTATTTCGATAAACGGCTTTCCCAAGAATAACTCCGTATGATGGGAGTTGGAAAGTGCATACGAAATCCGATATGTTATCGAATAAGGTGTATTTCCCTCATCCAATAACTCCTTTCTCTTGAAGTCCTGATAAAGAGTCAGAGCTTTACTGAAACCCGAGTCGTTGAGATTGTAGGCAATTTTGGGATAGACAATCCCCACGACTTGGCCTGCACAAAGATTCTCCGAGATGGTTCCCATCACCGAATCTTGTAGGTTTCTGATCCTCCTATCACATATAGCTATGTCGATTGGAGCATCAATTCCTGTGAACATCGTGGATTTGAGAACCAGTTGTATTGCCCCGATATGAATCCATCTCATTTTTTCGGCAATTTCTGGTTTAAGTTTCTCCAAATCCTCACGGATGTCGCTTGCTGGAATCAATTGCATCTCCACTTGATTCCCAGTAAACTCGATCGGAAGTGACATCTCTCGTCTAGTGATTCCGTAGACGATATGATGTTTCCTTCTTCCTAAACTGAAATTTCTTAGTACTTCGTCTAGGTTGCTGGCATTAAAACCTTGATACTTCTGAACATTCAAGGTTTTCTTCATGATTTTATCAATCAGGTTCGGCGAGATCATCGTTCGACTAGAGAATCCAGTCCGATCTTCTCTCTCCTGATGACAAGACTCAGCTTCAGTCTGAAGATTCTGTAGATCCATCAGAATATTCATCCTTGCTAAGAATCTCTTCTTGCTCGTATATACTCTCATCTGAGGGTATATCTTCAAACTGGTACAGTTGTACCAATTCCTGGTAATATATGGCATCTTCGATGTCTGGAGTAGACTCGAACCTTCGCATGCCTCTTTGCTCGTTGTCAGGACAATTTGTGGAAATGTGTCCCTTTGCCCCGTAGGTCTAGCAATTGCAATCCTTAAAACTTTCATTAGCTCTAGTGTGAGCTTTTCTGAAAGTTTTTCTTGCTGGAGTCCTTGAACTGGATCCTTGGGACGAACCCCTGCTTCTGGCTGGTCCGCTTCTTTGTCCAGTTTTGTATGATCTAGCCTTCTGTCTAGACCACATCGTTCTTGGCTTCCAAGATCTTCCTCTTGGATTTCTTTCTTTAGAATAGGGTTGGTACCTATTCTTTCGTCTTTTAGTTATTGATGGCTCGCCTCCAATAACAACTGGAAGATCATTATCTTCACAGTTCAGATGAGCTGCTTTGTTTATTCTTCGCAGCTTCTTCAGGTTTTTCTGAGCAGTGGCTTGTTGACACCACTCTGAAAGCTTTTGATGTACATATGACATCCTTTTGGCGATGCTGTCACTGCCCTTGGGGATATAATCCCTTATCAACATCTCCTTCCATGGGCTCGGAAATTTTAAGAAGAAAATCTCATTCGCGATCGTCTCATCAGCTTTTGACTGATGTTGGTATATCGTAAAGAGCTGAAGAAATTTATTGAGCGCCTTTTGATCCAAGACTGTAAGTCTTAGATTATATAACGCCAATAAATACTTTCTTCTTTTCTCTCTATCGAATCCCTCATAGTATCCTTCCCCAATGAAATGGTCTTTGAAGAGGACACTCATCCTTCGGATAATTTCAGAGTAGGATTCCTCTGCGAAGCATTGATGTTTTACTTCTATGTGGAATCCCTCCCAAGCGATTTTTACCACGCCTGCAAGACTGGTTTCGAGAATTTTAACCAATCCTTCTTTGTTAACGTCGAGAGTAGCTGCTGCAATCCGCATCGCTCCTCCCCACTCATCGATCACTGCTCGATCTTTGAAGCTAACTTCATCAAGATCAACCATCACTCCATATGGATGAATATGATCCAGGGTGGCTTTTCCAACCGGTGAATCTTGGATTCTAGGTTGTCACCTTCTTCTGGTTCTTTCCATCAGTATGGCTTCATCGAGTACCGTCGCGGTATACGATGGTCCGGCATGGAAATCACGAGCTTCCCTCATGACTTCTTCAGGTAGCGGTGGTGCTTGTTGATTTAAAGGTAAGGCTCCATGTGCAGCATTTCCTTCTACCATTTGATGTTGGTTCATCTTGAGATCAACCACCTTCATGTTAGCAAAAGATTCTGCTAACTCTTGTAGATCTTCAAGTCCGATTCTTTCAAGGTGATTCATGATTTTTCCCCTTGAAATAATCATACAAATCTTTCCACTTGAGGATCTTTGCCTTTATCCTTTACTGGTAAAGGATATTTTGGTCCTTCGGTGAATAGCATCTTGTTTCTTCTTTCTGAACGAGATCTATTCTCCAATTGGCCTACTCGACTCTGAATATCTCGCAAGATGGTTAGAATTTCATCTTGTTGTGTGGATATTCTGTTTATCTCCTGGGGTAATCTGTTCAGGCGGTTGCCATAATTTTGCACCGTCTTCTGGATCTCCCTTAAATCAACCGAGAATTTTGAATTATCCGGGTTGATTTCTTGGAAGACTGGAGTAAACTCCCATCTTTCTTGACTCATTAGAAATGGGTTGAATGTCCCATTTCCATTTGCTGGTTCACCTCTTGTTGAAGTGAATGGTCTACTCGGAGTAGATCTTGATATCTACTCATCATGACGATGATCCGTAGACTTTCTTCTACAGATACAGGACCATGAGTCTGTTCATCTAACTTGTCAGCCCAGAAAAGGAATTTTTCCTGGTGCTTTCTTGTGGTAATCTCCAATTTTTGGAGAAAATACCTATAACAGAAGCATCTCGGACAATTGTCCGGATCCATTTTTCTTGGAGGTCTCCTCCGTTAGGATAAATACTAATATGTAATAAATAAATATAATTCCTTAATAAACCTAAGGCTCTGATACCATTTTCGAAGCGCTGTATAATGCCAAGATTTATCTCAAAACATGCAAATAAAATATCAACATATTCTAAATTCAATGAATAATATGCTCAAAAATTTTCATAAAAACCCGGTCGTGAAAAACAAAAATCCGGTCGGTACATATTCAAAACCCGGTCGGTCTTGGTCTCAAAACCCGGTCACTATTCCTCAACCCGATTTTGATTTTAATATGAAAACCTTCCTTCTTTTAATTTTTTATTACCATCTTCAAATATTTTGAGCATCTTACTAATTGAAGTTGTTTTGAAATATTAATTATTCATTAACCATATATGTAATAGAGAAACGTTAAACATTTAGAAGATTTAAGCATGGGCAAAATGGTCTTTTTGGGCATATTTCCAATGAATTTTAGGAAGATGACATTTCCCATGTAAGAGTTACAAAATAGGGCATTTATCATAATTATGCCTTTTTTAATTCCATTTATAAAATTATATTTATTATTTCACTAATTTATAGATTTACAAAATTTATATTTTAACAAGTTATAACACTTTAAATGAATATATATATATATATATATATATATTTGCACTAAATTCATATATGAGAAAAATCCATCTAAAAATTTTACGAGACAATCGAATACGGGGATTAAAATAGTCAACCCATCTATATACATGCACAACATAAATATCAATTAAAATTCATTTTCAATGGTTATTTTGTAAATAGAATATTAAAAATCTTTAAAAATTTTAAGTTTTTTATAATTAAAAATATTAAAATATAACATTAAATAATTAAAATTAAAATATTATTTTTCCAATATTTGATATGATTAAAAATATTTAATGTACAAAAATTATTAAATTGATTAAATCTATTAAATTAAAAAAATATTATTGCATGGACTAGTAAAAACAATATGCCCAATAGCTCATAAAGGGCCGAATTAAGTCTTATATTTATATAGGTTCAATTTTTTTTTGTAAGTTTGGACGGGTTTCAAAACCGTAGAAAGTCTGATCTGAAAATTTTGACAGTTCTAATCACAACAAGACATCTGTAATACATTATTAAAGATTTCATTAAGCCAAATACTAAATAACGTAAAGATAAAAATATTTCAACGTTTCGAATGCACATGAAATACAATAACAAAAAACTTAAATAAATAAATATAATTACATGGAACATGATAAAAAAAATATTTTATATAAATTATATAAGTTATAATTATTTTATTTCCAATGCATTGCACGAGACACGTATGCTAGTTTGCTTAAAGTACTAATTATAATTGTAATTGCTAGTATATCATATGCAATAATTTGTATGATTTAAATTTAGCCTAATTGTTTAATAAATTAAATTTATTTGCTACAAAAATTAAACAGTATTATTAAAATTTATCATTGGAAATTAAATTTATTTGCTATATTAGATCATTAATGAATATTAGGTCACATGCTAGAATTTATATACACGATTCAAATTTCATGTAAATTTAAGCATTATATAAAATTTAGGTTGGAAACTAAACAGTGTTCAAAAGTAGAGGCCATTTTAAGCATTATGTAAGTTCAGACCATAAACTGAACGCATTCCCAAAAATTTGGGCCATAAAGTATAATTTACCCTAATTTAAAACAATAGATTTTTAAAAAATATTAATTTATTGTTGCCTTTAACAAATTCGTTATTATCTACAAATAATAAAAATATAGTTAAAGAAAAATATTTGTAATAAATTTAATACTTCATCCGTTCCACTAAGCATGACATCTTTTTTCGACATGATTATTTAGAAAAATGTATAAAGTAGTGTAAGAGTGATAAAAATGGTATGATCCACATCTTTTTGATAAGATAACTTTTACAATTTTTGGAATGTGTCATTTTTAGTGGATGTCCCAATAAGGAAAGTGTGTCATGCTTAGTGGGACGGAGGATCCGTCTCATTTAAGATGACCCATTTCTTTCATTTTCGTCTGCTCCATTTGTTGTCCTATTTCCCTTTATAACAATTCTTTTGTGCTTTAAGTGTATTGGTTAAGCAAAAAGAAGGGGCTATCTTGGTTTGCGTGCCGAAAAAAAGGGACCATTTTGAATGAGACGGAGGGAGTATACTTTTTTGGCATTTTCACGGAAGGAGTACAATTTTTTGGCATTTTACTATTTGACTTTAACTTATATGTTAAATTTATGTTTATTATTTGTTTTTTGCTTTCTTTTTTAAAATAATGTGTATTAATGGGTTACAAAAATGGCCGCTCGTCCCTTGCATACATGTTTGCACTTGATATACATATCATATAGAAATAATAATTTTATAAAAAAAGAAACATTTAAAAAAAGAGAAGCAAAAAAAAAAAAACACATGGTATAAAATTTTAATATTTTAATTTCTAGTTACAAGAATCAACGTCCTATTCAGTAATTAGAAATAGATGGCAGAGAGGAAGGGGCACATATCCATGATAAGGGTGATGAGAGAGACTATTCGTCGGCTTCGAAGTCCACTTGCCACCTTTACAACTACCCACCCTCATCAGTCATTGCTATAGCTGTAGATCTGAATTTATGGTATCACTAAACAAATTCATGGGTCGCCCAAATGTACTTATCCATGCTCTTATTCACGTGAAGAGAGATCATGATTCATAAGCGCTCTAAAACCACATAATATTGAATGCTTTCTTATTCTTACTCCTTTTTCTTAGCACCTAACTTTGAGGGCAAAAACACAATGAATTCCGGAATCTATTGCAGTTCGTTCAATCATATAGTGCCATGCCACCGACTTGTTAGATTTTGTAAATACGATTATATTGAAATCGAACAATAAATTTAGGTTTATGAATGCATTCATATTGGGCTATTGCACATAAACAGCAGCAGGATCGAAGTTGAACCGACAACTAACATTATATACTCCTCCCTATCCTTTTTGATTGTCATTCTACACTTGATGTGCCCGTTTTAACCTTAATACTATCTCTATTCAATTTCATTAGTCCCAATTTATATTAAACTGAATATATTAAAATAATTAAATGATAACTGAAAATAACTTAGTATTAACTAAGGTTAATTTAGGAATTAATGTTTTTTATTAGTAAGTGTGAAAATATAAAGCAACAATTAAAGTGAATAAGAGGAGTATATAATACTTCTTTCATTCAAATAAGGATGACACAAAATTTTTGAACACATTTATTAAAGAAAGTGTATAAAGTAGTGTAAGAGTGATAAAAGTGGTAAGGTCCACACCTTTTTTATGAGATAACTTTTACTATTTTTATAATGTAACGTTCTTAGTGGGACGTCTCAATAAGAATATTATATCTAGCTTAGTGAGACGGATGAAGTAAGAAATTAACAATAAACCTAATCTCATTAGTCTTAGGGATAACCCACCCATGTCAATTGGCAAGGCTAATTCTCTTATTACATATACTCGATTTACCCACGCGCGGTGCGCTGCGTATGCGACAATAGTATCTTACTTTTAATGTTTGAAAATTAATAAAATTATTTACATCATATGAAATAATATATATAATTAAGCCGGTTACCGGGAATCGTTTTTTCGGGAAATAAGCCGGTTCTCGGTTCTCAACATTTACAAATAACCGGTACCGAACCGGTACCGAACCAGGTACCGGTTAATTAAATTAGTTTAGAAAATTAAAAATATAATATTAGTTTAGAAAATTAAAAATATAATATTAGTTTAGAAAAATTAAAATTGTAACAAATAAAACTAATTTTCATAATTAAATGTTAATAAATTACTAATTAAATATGAGACTAATGCTTTGTTTTATGTCATGATACGTCATTCTATTTAAAATTGTAACAAATAAGACTTATTTTAATAATTAAATGTTAATAAATTACTAATTAATATATTAACAATTAACAACCCACATGCTATTTTGTATTTAGATTAAAACCTCCTATTTAAGAATAGTTTCATTAATTAAATATTTAAAACCTCAAATTTGATAATAGACTAAGACAATATGGATATTTAAATAATTAATTAAATACTTAACGTGGAATAAATATTCAAGAAAATTAAAATTATAAAAATATAATACATAAAAATACGATTTTATAATGTATTGATTAAACATGAAAATTATTTTTTTAATATTAAAAAATATATATTTAAATTATTTAAAAAAAATAAAATCGGTACCTTAACTGGTACCGAACTGACCGGTAACCGGTTTAATTACTGGTACCGGTTCTTGAATTTAGCTATTTTCCGATTCTGGTTAACCGGTAACGTACCGGTTGACACCCCTACTCCCATACACTTGAACTAAATCCTTAATCATTATTCTAAATCCTCACTAAACCCTTGAACTGGAAACAACTTCGACAAAGTGTGGACTTTAAGACCATGTTTGATAGCCATGTTTCGGCAAGTTATATTAAATTAAATTGCCGAAACATGCATTTGGTAGTCTTATTTGATTAACTTGTTGACCCGGGTTTAAACCCAAACCCGTTCCTATTTACTAATTTGGCAATAGATTTGGTGGGTTTAATTATCTTGAGTTTATTTGCTTCAAACAGTCAAACTCATGTCTCTCTCTCTTCAACCCCCCTCCCCTCCATTTTCTCTTTCTTCTCAATCAGCGCCGCAACCATGATTTTCTGCAACCCCTCCTTTTTCTCTTTCTTCTTCAGCACCGCCGGCGCCACCATCTTCTCTCGCCCTATGTCTATTCTCTTTCATCCATTGTTTCTTCTTTTTCGATAGTCGAGCAACAACCATGCTGCCTCGATTTCCTTTTTCTTATCATGTCAATCAATGTTCTTCTCTCCCGCCCACAACACTCACCTAAAGAAGGAAGATGGAGGCAGCGCCTCCTTCATTTGATTTTTAGGCGAAGCCCTTTGCTTCCACTGATCCTAAAATCGTTTCTTCTCATCTTCAATTAAACGAGGATTCGATTTAGGGAGAAAGCCCCAATTTTGTATTTCGTAATTTTCAGAAGAAATCGCACTGAATTTGCATAATTTCACTAAATTTGATTTCTTTGATTTGCATGCGCAAATCTGATGCAGGGATCATCGAGAAATTCTAATCTGTAGACATTTGCTTAAGAATGTTGATTTGCAGAAAATTTTTATTTGTTTTGCAACACTGGAATGTGGTAAATTAATCAATTGTTTTTTGAATTTTGGATTAATATGGGGTTTGCAATATTTGAGATTTTAGAGATTTTTTTATTTATTTTTGAATTCGGGTAAATTAATTAATCTGATTGAATTGATTCACATGAAACTTGAAATATATTGAAAAGGGTATTTGGTAACAAAAATGTATTTATAAGGACAAAGAATGTAAATTTACAACAACAAAATAACAATCCTGTTTAATTTTATCTCATGCATCTTGTTAAATTTAACCTAACATGAAGAAGCCTAACAAGACTACCAAACGAGGCCTAAGCCTTCATTATAGTCAATAATTTAATTAAGCTTGGACTTGGGGCTCTTATGGGAGAATTAGAACAAGAGCGGGACCTAGCTCTTGCCTTACCCGCTCCAGTTCGGCCATCATGTATGACCATTAGTGAAGAGGCTGGTCTTGACCATTCATTGACTGAGATTGAATTTTGAATCACGCCATTCGTGTTTCGGTCTGGGTCTTGGTCGAGAGGCTGATCGAGACTGCTCACTGAGTCCACCTCTTCTTATCTTGGTTGGCCTCTCGGTTGAGAGGCTGACTAAAAGGCTCACCTTGTCGCAAATCCTGAGTCCTTCTCATTCCTTTGCTCATTTTGTCATCGTTTCCTTTGTCACTTCCTTCGCCTTGGTTGGTTCGGCCTTAAAATGCCTCAAAAATATGCAAAAACATGCTAAAACCATACCAAGGGTAATATTGCTCGACTTTATGTAAAACAATCAATTCGTGAGCATAATCAACACAAAACATGGCAAAAAGATACCAAATTAATAGGCCTATAAAATTATGCAAAACGAGTTATCATATTAGTATTTTTTGACGACATTTTGATATAAATCATTCATTGAAAGATCATATATATGGAACATTTGGGGCATATATTCCAGATAGAATCACTCATTGGTTATTAATCCGAAGTAATGCTTGTTAAGGAACCAATTAATCCGAAGTAATGCTTGTTAAGGAAAGGAGAAGTGAAGTATTAGGGTCACATTGTTTCAGATCATGGGATGCAAAAGAATCCCGCAAAAGTATCAATCGTTTTGCAATGGTATACTTTGACTTCTGCTAGGGGACTGAGAGGGATTTTGGGACTGACAGGCTATTAATGTCGCTTTATTTGTAACTATGATCTCTCTTTCTAGATCTCAAGCACGCCTTGACGATGACACCTATTTTGCGTATGCTCAAAATTTCGAAGGATTTTGTGGTGGAATGCGACGCATGAAGTAGAGGTATATGGGCAGTACTAATGCAGGAAAATCGACCCATTGCTTATTTTAGTAAAGTATTATCCCCAACTGTTAGCGAAATCGGCATATGGGAAAGAATTGATGGCACTCATTTTGGCAGTACAACATTGGCAACCATACCTATTGGGTCGTCGATTTATTATGCGAATTGATCAACGTAACCTACGTCACTCATTCAACCAGCCATTGACGATCCCGACACAATATAACTGGGCAACTAAGCTACTAGCCTTTGACTTTACTGTGGTGTATAAGGCGGGAGATCTCAATCGACCAATTGATGCCTTATCATGCTGCGATGAGCAAGAAGATTTAGCAGCAATCACCCTTCCTCGATGGGTGGATTGTGCTACCCTCAAGCGAGACGTTTTCACTGATTCTTATTTATCCCATATTTTCACGAGTTTGGAAGGTGTCTGCTCCAAAGCACTATACACTGGCCATGGAATTTTATTTTACTAAGGGTGATTTGTCATTCTGGAATTATCTAATTGGATCCCAGAACTTCTCATGGAGTTCCACTCCACTCTGTCACGCATTCATTCGGGGGCTTTTCGCACCTATCATCTTTTGGCTGTGAATGTCTACTGCAGGCGTGATGGGATGAGTCACGCAATTTGTGAGTGCGTGCAAGGTATGTCAACACAATAAGTTTGAAACAAAGTTCCTGGTGGATTTGATCACACCTTTACATATTCCATTGGTGGTTTTGGAGGATATTAGTATGAATTTTGTATCTAGATTTCCACGTTCTAGGGGAGTCGAATATGTGTTGGTCGTGATGGAGTGGTCCTCCAAATACAACCACTTCTTAGTTCTATGACATCATTTCACAGCTAGGTACGTGGCGGAAGTCTTCACGCGTGAAATAGTGTGGCTACATGTTATTCCCAGTTTCATTGTGTCTGACCGCGACCATATTTTATTAAGTTCCTTTTGGAAGGAGCTCTTCTCTCTAGTTGGCACGACTTTGAAAATGAATTCCCCTATCATTCTAAAATGGATGGACAGATTGAGGTTCCCAATTGTTGTTTTGAGACTTATCTTCAGTGTTTCTCGTTAGAGCGACCCAAGTAGTGGGGAAAATGGTGGTCATGAGATAAATATATTTACAACATCGATTTTTACACCGCGGCAGGTACCACTCCGTTCGAGGTGGTTTATGGCTGGCCCTACCTACTCCGCTATGTTTCCTACCTGGAGAGATACGAGTTCAAGACTTGCAGATTCGCTGCATTCTTGGTATGATATTTTGGACCATCTATGGTTCTACCCCAAGCGTGCTCAGCAATGCGTGATCATGGATGCAAATAAAAATCTTCGAAACATAGAGCTGCATGTTGGTGATTTTTTTATTTAAAATTTTGCTCATATCGTCAGTCAATTTTTTTCAAGTATGACAACCACAAATTAGCACCACGTTTATTGGAGCCCTTTGCTGTTGAAGTGCGTGTTGGTTTGATGGCCTATCGTCTAAAACTCCCTCCATCTTGTTGAGTTCACCTTATTTTTCATGTGCTCCTCCTGGAGAAGGCTAACGCAACAACATAAAGTTGAGTCAAACCTGTCTATTGATCCCCCTTACATATCATTCTATAAGGTGTACTACAACGTCGAATATTGGAGCTCGAGGGGCATGCTATTGATAAAGTGGAGCGATTTGTATGGTGACAAAGCTGCATGGTTGGATTTTGCAGATGTTCGAGGCCAATTTCCATATTTCAACCTTGGGGACAAATATGTTTCGTTTAGCGGAGCATTTGATAGAGCACAACGAGAAGCGAGATGTTGCACAATATCAGTCATTTAATTATTATAGTATTTGTTATTTACTTGTTTTGAGTTAGTTATTTAATTATAGCTATTTTATGATGTTGGGTCAACCCATTGTGTGTGGGCTTAAGGTTTACATAGGGTTGAATTAGAGTTGATATTTATTGCAAATTTATAATATTTTGTTGGGCATCAGAGAATTATGATTGTTGGACGATAATTACGATATGCCACTTTTGGGGACAAAGTTGCCGTATTTTCATATTTCATTATCACATATCCATAGAGATTGATTATTTAGAAACACACTGATTAATTAACACATAAATCTCATTACTAATTAAGTAACAAAACTTTGTGATTGATTTGGAATAACTAATTAATAAAAATAACTTAGAATAGAGGAATACATTAAACATGAGAAAACATATAAATGAGTATGTATCAACAGTAAATGAATTATGGAATTAACCTATTATATCTAATATTAGTTTTAATCTAATTCATGTAAAGGATTACAAAATATAATTGCAGAATTCCGCCATGAATGTTTATGACAATGAGTTATTCTAAACTTTATCTGGGTTAGGTATAGAGAGAAATAAACTAATTATCAAAAGCACGATAATTTTTTTCTGATACAGATATGTTTTAAGAGATCGTTTATGAAATCAATTTCTCTAGGATATCAACTACACAACTAGCATGAAATAATAGTGGTCAAATATTAAAACATAAGAATTAAAACCAAGAAATATAAATAATGAATTAAAAGGAAAATTAAGATTTAATATAAGAAATACATAAGTTGAAATAGGTCTTAAAAAATTAAAAATCTCAAAAAGTTTATCTACTCATACTAAGAATAAAAAATAAATAAAATTGGATTTAACATAAACCCCATTTGTTGTAAAAATTTTGATCTTGAATGTTAATATCCAATCTAAAATTCTCCATCAAAGTTTCAAAAATAAGTGCTAAATCCTAATCTATAATCCTAATCTATAGAAGATCTAAAAAGTGTATATAATAAAATAAGAAAGAAAACATATTTATAAGGTTAAATCTAGTAGGGTAGGGATTTACACAAAATAGGTAACAAATTTTTGCCCACGCTTGCAAAATCGGCAAGTCACCCTTGACGATTTTGTTATTGCATAAATAGTGGTCACAGTTTTGGTAATTTTCAAGTAGTTAATTTGGGTGACTGAAACGGCTGTCCATATTTATGCTTTACACGTTCTTCGACTAAGCCCGAGTTGCTGATTTGACTATTTTTTGAGCATGATGTGTTTTGCTCATGTCATTCCTCTTCGTGATCAACCCGATCCTCGACTCACTCATCTTTTGCTAATCTTTTACATATTTTTTATCATAAAAACCTTTAAAACACTAAAAACCAACAAAAAGTAATACTTCTTCTATCCCACTAAAGTAGACATATTTTGACTAAATATGTGAGAGTTTTTTAGTCGAATTAGTTCTACTTTAGTAGGACAGAGAATACATATCTATGACTCGACTAAAATCTAACAAACTAAACAAGACGATTCGATCTTAACCTAAGAACTTATTTAAACACAAACCAAAACCTATAAAAATTAATAAAAATGACCGTTTAAATAGAGAAGGTAAAAAATTAAAAATAGGTTTAAAAAAGGAAACTGAACAATTGAGAAAAAGAAAAGAAAAAAAATGAGTAGTCATGCTCGAAGTCCATGGACGTCCGAGTGAGGATCAAAGAAGGATAATGCCACATCATCCTCAAAGAAGTCTCGATTTAGTGTATGCTACCTACCGAGAAACCTTGTAATTTTACAGACCTTCTTTACTATAACTGGGGGGGACCTCTACCTCCACAAAGAATTTCACAAAACTTAAGTGTGGAATGAGGGAGATATGAGTGTTGGGAACCCCACGAATTTATTTATGTTTTGATGATATTTCTCGAAACAACACTTAGTCATTTTATGATCTCATAAAACCAAGTAGTCAATGTTATCTTTTAAGGAACAACTTAACTATAAAAGAAGCAGATCGTATAATTTACCGTCTGTATTATTCTTGCAAAGCTTTCCGAGACACATTGACCACTAAGATAACAAGTATTAACTAAGTTGTATAGACAACTAGCTTTAAGTTTTGAGCAGATCGTTTTTAATAAAAATAACGATCTGTCTCTCACACTTACAACTCGCTGTCCACCTTTATTTGTCTTGATTTTTGATATCTAGAATTATTTTTCACAGATCACAATTGTAAAAGAAGTTTGAAGTTTCAAACTTACTTATAACGATCTGTCCCTCTAGAGTTAGTTTAGAAACAGCTATAGTGTAAAAGGTACAAATGGATAAGTTAACCATCTGTCCTTATAATCAAGCTGTGACTAGGATAGAAGAATTCTATACTTAAAACATCAAAAGAGGAAGAACAGCTGGAGTTAAAATCCCCAGCAGCCCGCTGTCCAAATACAACAGGTCGTTCTACCGAGAACAATCTATCCCTCATTCTTCCTCTACTATCAAAATGTGTTCAACATGAAGTTATGAATGTTAATTGAGAATCAAACCAATTAACTTTTGGAAGAACAACTCGACACACAGCAACCTGTTCGACCAAAAACAAACAAGCTGATCCTCATAATAACTATGGTGGATTGCCGACATACCTAAATCTCTCATAAGTCAACCACTCGGTGTCTTGTCACATAAACAACATATTTTTAGGAATGAAGTACGAGAATATGAAATTACAGTACGATGAATCATTCTTAGTATGACAATGCACTGAGAAATCGCGTGAAAAGTGGAACAAGACGCTCATATGGCAGCGCGTGTATCAACAACACTGCCATGCAATTAATGCAACTATTAATGCGAGGAAGAAGGACTTCTCTTTCTCTCTAATGGATAGTTCCAGCCATGGATCTATAAATACCACCTTCACTTCCAGAAATGAGTACGAGAATTTAAGCATTCAAATCACCATTACTCTGCTAAAAAATCTTCAAGCTCTCAACGTTCAAAAACACTCTTTTACCAGTCAAAGAATTCTCTTGAGTGTTTGTAGTTTTGAAGGTTTATTTTCTGGAAAACAGTTTACAAAACCTCAAGTTAAGATCTAGTTTTGATTATGTTGTAACCCTAGTTTGTAGTTATCAATCTTAGGGAGAATAAGTGTAATTACAAGAAGTTATCTAGTTTTGATAATTCTTGTGGTTCGTACTCAACGAGTAAAAAGAAAGGAGAAAGTTTAGTGGATTTTCAATCTAGTGTTTGATTGAGCCGTGGACGTAGGGAAAGTTTATCCCGAACCACGTTAACTACTTGTGTTCTTTATTTCCTATTTACTTCATATTTATCTTCTCCATACTCTTGCATTCTAAACTGTTGTGTTAAAGATCTACGAGTAAGAAAATGTTTTTTCTCATTAAAAAGAGCATTAACCACCAAATTCTGCACACAACATTAATCGAGATTAACTTGTAATAGTTATTTTTGATTATTTTTCATCTTCACATAAGGTTATATTTGAGTAAGATTAAGTCTTCCTAATAAGAAGAATTATCTTACTACTCTAAGCTATCTTATTTATTAAGTGTGCTTAAGCCTTATATTTTAATCTTAAAAAAGAGAAAATCTTAAAAGTTTGAATTGATGTATTCCCCCCGCCCCCCATACACCAATCTAGTTCTTTCCGGACCAACAAGTGGTATTAGAGCAGTGGTTTCATTTTGGCCATTGTTTCTGTTAACACAAGAGTTAATCTTTGTGTGGTCATCTTGGATTGATCTTGAAAACGTTTTCACAACATAAAACACTTACATTAAACTAATCATCTACCTTAGTCATGGAAGGACAGATGGTTCGCGCCTGTGAGGACTTCTCCATTGCAGGCTATGATGATTAGAGCTTTAGAATTGAGATGTGTCTAAGGGCACAACACATCAAGATGTGGAAAGTCATCACTGATGGACCAATCAAAATTATGAACAAATGAAGCGCATAAATCATAAATCAAAGATGGAACTGGATCTACTCCCTCTTTGATCATAGTTAAAAAAGAGAAAACAATTGATCAATACACTGCAGAAGAGAGAAACGAAGCCGGACTTTATGACTATGCCAAAGGACTAATCTCGAGCACAGTGAGAGGCATATACTTGGCCAAAATCAGGCATCTCCAAACAGCCAAAGAGATGTGGGATGTGCTAATGGAGATAAGTCTTGGATCAGACATAATTCAAGAAAACATGCTGTCTATCGCTTGTAACAAATTTGAAGAGTTCAAGATGAAGTCTGGAGAGACGATATCTCAAATGAAGAACAGGTTCACTGAAGTTCTCATTGAAATTTCCATGATTGACAAGAACAAGTACTCTCAACGTGAGAAAAACTTGAAAGTCATTCGAGCTCTATCTGCTAGCTAGGAAATCTACTCAGCCATGCATCCCATGATGCCAGAGTTCAATTCTCTAACCACTGATTCATTATTTGATTTACTAATTGGAAATGAGTACGAGATCAATCGTATTCATGGTTCATCTAACCCGTCTTCTAGTAAAGCATCTTCTGCAGGAAACAAAGATAAAGAAACAGCTTTCAAAGCCAAGACAAATGACAAGGAAGCTACCAAACAAACACCAACTGTTGTTGTCAAGGAATCATCGAGCTCAGATGATGAGAATTACCCAACATAAAATTATTTTGAGGAGTATTCTCTCATGGCAAAAAGATTCCAAAGAATGGAAGTGAAAACAACAACAGGAGCTTCAAAGGGAAGATCGATTTGGTGATCGACCTGATCGTAAAAATGAGGTAAAATCAACCTCATATGTTAAAGCTGACCTCTCCGAATATTCTTGCTTTAAGTGTGGCAGGAAGGGACACTTCAAGACTGACTGTCCTGATATATCAAAAGCGGAGAGAGATGAGCTTCGTGCCAAAAAAAGATAAAAAGCTCAAAGAGCAAAGAAAAACCATGCTAGCTGAGGAGCAATCGTCTCCAAACCACCTGTCAGACAGCTCATCCGAAAACAATGAAGTGTTCATAGCTGATGAAGTTGAAGATGAATGGGATGAGTGTCCCATGGGCCATGACAACGGACTCGACAATCAAGAGGTAAATTATCAAGATTCTATTTCTTCTAATCCTCCTGTATATGATTCTGGTGATGAAGAAGAAGGTGAAGACGATCTGTCAATCGAAGACTTTACCAAACTCAATGGAAGATCATGCAAGATTCAACAAGATGTTCAAACATGCAATAAAAGAGAATGAAAGAATGGAAACCACCATTCAAGAGATGAATGACATTAGCAGCGTGTTCAATGACAGAGAGAACACACTGTTAAAACAACTCAAAAGCAAGAGTGAGGAGAATTATACCTTGAACGCCAAGATATCAGATCTAATAGACCGGGAAACCTCTGCTCAACGCAAGATCAATGCTTTGAGTGCCATATTCAACCACTCAATGCACAAAAAGGAAGATCAATTTCAACTTATCAACGATATGCAAAGAAGAGCTGCAGATCGTACTGGACTTGGATTTGATGGAGTTGACAAAGGTCCACCAACGGGCAAGTTTGTCAAAGAAAAAGGGAAAGAAAAAATAGTTAATCTCAACAACAACAATGTGAGACAAGCTCAAGCTATCTTGATCAAGGAGCAAACGAACCATCAACAAAAAATCCATCGACAACAAAAATATACTACTCAAGGAGTTGGGTACCAACAAAGGAAACCACCTGCTAAGGGTAAAAATCAACCTGGATTGAAGTTCAATCAACAGCGAGCTGCTCCCTCACTCAACCAGAGAAGACAACTACCTGCTCCCTTCAAACCATCTGCTCCTAAGAAACAAGCTGCATCAGCTCAACCACCTGCAAAAAGGAAACAAATAGTTTACATTGATTTCAGTGGCAAACAGACCAGGCCATCGCAGAATGTTTTCATTATTAGACAAATTTTGGTTCCTAAAGGAACTTTGTCTACTAACAAGGCACTCTCTATCAGTAGGGTAGCTAAGTAATTTTTCATTGCAGGATAAGAGATCGATGAGAAGAAAGCACACAGCTCGGGGCACGGTGTGGATACTTGATACGGATGCTCAAAACATATGACGTGCAACAAGGATCTGTTGATCAACTATAAGAAGAGCATTGGACCAACATATCGTACAATGGGACGAACATATCGAAACCTGTCTAGTATCAAAATCAAGTACAGAAACCAACTGGTTATGGCACAAACGATTGAGCCACTTAAACTTCAAATCCATCAACAAGCTGGTAAAAGACAATCTGGTTGAAGGTCTACTTAGTCAAATTTATGACAAAGACCACGTTTGTGAAGCTTGCCAAACTAGAAAACAAATAAGGGCATCATCTCCAACAAAGGCAGCTCACTCAACATCAAGAATTTTGGAACTTCTACATCTAGACCTTTTTGGACCTGTATCTCCATAAAGTGTAAATAGTAGAAAGTATACTCTTGTTGTAATTGATGATTTTTCTAGATTTACTTGGGTTGTTTTCATGTACAAGAAAAAGGAAACTCTAGAAAAGCTACCTGATCTCCTAAACAAACTGTCAAATCAAAAGGAGATATCCATTATCACCATTCGATCTGATCGTTTAACTGAATTTATCAATCATATAATCAAATATTACTGCTCAAGGATGGAAATTCAACATTAAACATCAGCAGCTCAAACACCATAACAAAATGGAATCATAGAAAGACGTAACAGATCGTTAAAAGAAGCTTCCCGAACAATGCTCAATGAAATCAACCTTCCAAAGAAGTTTTGGGCAGAAGCAATCAACACAGCATGCTACATGCAAAATCGATCTGTCATCACAATACGTCACGGGAAAAATCCATACGAGTTGTGGAATAACAGGAAGTCTCGAATTACTTATTTTCGCTCATTTGGTTGTAAGTGTTAAATTCACAACAATGGAAAAACTCAATTAAAAACATTTGATAGCAAAAGTGATCAATGAATTTTCTTAGGATATTCTGATATCAGCAAAGCTTATCGTGTTTTTAATAAGAGAACTCTTGTTGTGGAAGTAACACCACATATTGTATTTGATGAAGCTAATTTTGAAGTTTCAGGAATAAATGTCTCTTCATCAAACGATGATCTTACTCCATCTACGTTAAGAAACTATACAGATAGACTAATTGATGAAATTCTTCGATGGAGTCCACGAAAAGAAGGAGAAGAAGAAGAAATTAATCAACCTACTATAGAAGAATTACAGCAAGGGGGAATAAATCAAGGGGGAACTTCACATGAAGAATGTTCACAACCATCTGTTGATGAAAAACATATCTCTCAATCTGTTGCACCTTCGAATCAACAGCCATTTGTTCCAAATTTGGTAACTGAAGTATCTAATGTTGATTTAAATACTGACAAACTGTTTGATGTTCCTATCACAGATTATCCCGAATTTGAAAATCCACCTGATGAGCTTGAAATAGAAGTGTCTGAGGAAGAAAAAAGGCGAAGAAAATGGGTAGATAGTCATCCAACTGATCTCATTGTTGGGAACCCGGCAGATAAAGTCAAGACTAGACGTATGCATGGAGAAAGTGCACTACTTAGCTGCTATCTATCTCACACCAGACCCAAAGACAAGCCTTACAAAATGCAGATTGGACCAATGTCATGCAAGATAAGTTAAATGAATTCAAAAGAAATGAAGTATGATATTTGGTAGATCGGCCTAGACATCAAGGTGTGATTGGAGTCAAATGGATATTCAAAAATAAGAGGGATGAAACAAGTGAAATAGTTAGAAAGAAAGCAAGGCTAGCCGCCAAAGGATATTGCCAACAAGAAGGGATTGATTTCGATGAAACTTTTGCACCTGTGGCACGACTAGAAGCTATCAGATTGTTTCTCGCCTACGCTGCTTACCAACGCTTCAAGGTGTTCCAAATGGATGTAAAGAGTGCTTTCCTAAATGGAATTCTAGAAGAAGAAGTTTATTTGGAACAACCACCTGGTTTTGAAGTTGAAGATGAAGACAAGGTGTACAGATTGGTCAAAGCAGTATATGGACTAAAACAAGCTCCTCGAGCTTGGTATGAAATATTGTCCACCTTCTTGCTACAATCGGGATTTAAATGAGGATCGGTGGACAAAACACTGTTCACCATCAAATTCCAAGGCTATATATCATTTTGGTTCAAATTTATGTTGATTACATTATTTTTGGATCTAAATCTGAATTCCTTTGTAACAAATTTAGCAAGCTTATGCATGACAAATACATGATGTCAATGATGGGAGAAACAAATTTCTTCCTAGTATTACAAGTCAAACAATCTGTTGATGGGGTATTAATCAATCAATCCAAATATATCAACGATCTCATCACAAAGTTTGGAGTAAAAGACAACAAACCAGTAAAAATTCCCATGCAAACAAATGGACAGATCGGTCATGATGTGCTTGGGAAGGCAGTTGACATAAAATAGTATCGTGGTATTATCGGATTACTATTATATGTAACTGCTAGTCGACCTGATATTACGTTTGCTGTTGGTGTTTGTGCTAGGTATCAAGCTAGCCCAAGAGAATCTCACATGGAAGCGGCCAAAAGAATTTTACGCTATCTCAAAGGAACTATGGAAATAGGTTTGTGGTATCCTTGTGATGATAATTTTGAACTAACAGGTTACTCTAATTCTGATTATGCAGGTTGCAAGCTTGATATAAAATCTATATCTAAGATTTGCCAATTTCTTGGAAGCAAGCTTATCTCATGATTTTCTAAAAGCAAACTTCTGTTGCAACCTCAACAATAGAAGCAAAGTACATGGCAGCAAGGAGCTGTACACCACAAATTTTGTGGCTTAAACAACATCTAAAAGACTAGAAGTCTACATGGATGTTGTGCCCATCTTTTGTGATAGCTCCAGCGCGATTGCCATCACACAAAATCCTGTTCTTCACACTCGCTGCAAACATGTGGACTGCCTGTCCACAAAAATTAGCACTATCATTGTCGGATACTTTCAAAAAGACAAATGGCACAAATCAATGTAGTTTAGCAAAGATTGGATATTGCCTAGGACTAAGCATCAAATCGAGATGGCTATTGGGACATCATCTTAGATATTTTTGAAGGTTACGGATGACAAGATAAAGCAGGCCATGATTCGAATTGGACAATTAAATAAGGAATGAGTGATTCCTACAAAGAAGCCAGAAACAGTTGGAGAGGCAGCAGCAGTCCAAGCGCAAGAAGAACGCCCTGCTAAGAGAAAAGCAGCTGGAAATCCGAAACCAGCTGCTGGAGCTAAGAAAGTAAAGAAACAACCAAGAAACTATCTCCTGTGGTCAAACAACAGAAGAAGAAGACACCAAAGAAAATGGCCAAGGAGGAGACAAAGAAACCCACTGCTCGCAATCTGGCGAACGAGCTGGATGAGACAGTGTTTGAACATGCTAAACCAATCACAACCATCCCTCTACACAAGCCTGCTGCTGATCTCGATGAAAAACTGCGAGGAGCATAGTTAATCTTTCAACAATTAAAAGAGAAAGCCACCGCCTTGGTTGTGAAATCCATGCCAGGCATCGAACTGACTCCCAATACATTTGAGATGGCTCAACGCTTGCAGACCTATAAGTTGCTAACTTAATTTGGATTTTTGGATGTGCGAGACGCTCGCCAATATTTTCGCACATATGTGCTAACCAATATGAAGGAAGAAGCCGTTACATTAAAGATCGATCTGGCTCCATATTATGAGAATGAGCAAGACTTGTATAATTTTGCGGTGGATTAACAATTCGGTGACTTCGACAATGTCTTCAACTTTGAAGAACACACTGTAGAGAAGAAAGACACCTCAGCTGTTGGTGAAACTTCTAATGTACAGCCCGCTGATGAGGTTCACATGGAGGAACTAGCTGATGAACCATCTACTCATTAAAAAGAATCAATTGCTATTGTAGAACATGCAGTCGATATAAATATTGTGGAACCATCTGCTCAAGCAGAGCCAGCTGTTGAAGTCCCAACACCAAAGAAGATAAAGAAGGGGTCGATCCCCACTGTTGTCGGGCCGTTGGTTGACACTGAACCCACTGATGAAGTATTCACACCAGGCACAACTCCAGATGGATTTAAACAGCATGACTTGGAATATTTACTCACTGCCTCATTGGGGCCACTATTGCCACAAGAGCAGTTGAACGAGCTCATCCATCTTTGCATCAACAATCGATCTGCTGCCATTGTCAATTTTATATATGTTGAGTTTTGAACGGTGGAAATAAGAACAATAACAATAACAAGTAAAATAAGAACACATGAATTACGTGGTTCGGCTCAAAATCAAGCCTACGTCCACGGGAGAACAGAGATCAATTCACTAATTTCAAAAAACGAAAGAAGTTACAGAGATTACAATGAACACTCAAGGATTTACTCTCTTTCTTTCCCCTCGTGTATCACTCTCCCTCTCTCTCTAGAAATTTATAAGTGAATATGAAATTGCAGAAGTTAGAGTCTTCAATCACTGAGCTTCGAGCTATATATATAAGATACAAAAAATAATCTCATGGAAATCACTAGAAAGATGTAGATGGCAATTCCTGAATATTCCAGATTGATTCCGTTAGATGCAACTAACTCCCGTACAATCCAGATGATTCCTGCCATTCACTGCCACATCTTGTTGTAACAAACTCCAACAAACTCTGATAGATTCAATTCCCCCCGTTAGAAACGGTTAAAACCCTTTCTAGAATCCCCGGGAACATTCCCGTCAACAACAGATCGATGGTTGACTTCCCAGACCAGATCGATGGTCAAAATCCCAGAACAGCTATCTGCACTTCACTGTCTGCTTTTGAACAGATAGTTATCACTTTCTGCTCACTCCAACAGATACAACACTATCTGCTTTCACCAACAGATAGTATTACTATCTGCTTACTCCAACAGATAGTATACTCCACAACGCTATCTGCTCTCACCCAACAGATAGTGTGCTGCTGCTGAACCACAGCGGCCTGCTCCTGCTGAACCACAATCTGTCCTTTAACGATCTGTCTTATCACAGCGACCTGTTCCCCGGCAAACAATCTGCCAGCTTTCACATGGTAAACGGCCTGCTCCTCCTGCACTTCACTGCAGCGGCCTGCTCACCAACATCGGGCTGCTCTAGGTGAACGATCTGCTCCTTCAGCTGCTCATCAACCAATAGTCTTTTCACACCACATCACTATCTGCTCTCATCAACAGACAGTATCACTATCTGCTCACCAACAGATAACACTATCTGTCCAATCCTTCAAGCTCAATCTCAGCTCATGTGATCACAATTCTCAACAATATATGCTGCCACTGAGAAAGCTATACGAACTGTTGAAGAAAATTTCCAGCTAGCTCATGACAACATATCAAACGAGCTGCACAACGACTTGAATAGTGACAGAGAAGTTTTTGACAAATTCAATATTGAAACAAATATCAAGATTGTTGACTTCCAGGAAGAAGTCACCAAGTTTGATCAAAAAGATGAGGGATGCAGGGGGCAAAATGGTGGAGGAGGTAAAGAAACATGTCGAACAGCAGTACGCTGACATGGAGATGACCACCATTCCTGCAGTTGTCAAAAACGAGCTGCCATCTCTACTTAAGAATACACCTCAAGCCTTGATAGATGCTGATGTAGCTTCTGGCGATGAGATATTCAAAATGAACAAGACCATAACCGACATGAAGGTAGCACACATCGATCTGCCTGTCAACTTCAATACTCATATCAAGGACTCAGCAAAACAATTCAACGAAATCACTGGCAACATCTCTACCTTTATGCAATACAAAGAAGATGCAGAAAACAAATTCAAAACGCTCCATGATGAACTTTCTTCCCTCCGACTTATCATCTCCAAGGATTTCCTTGATGATGTCGAAAAGGGGGAAGGAAAAGAAGTGTTCCAGCCCGCTGCCCAAACAAAGAAGAAGCCAGCTGCTGCTAAGAAGAAGTCAACAAGGAAAATAACAGCTAAACAGGCAGCTGATGCTAGACTTTTGCAGCGAGAGAATGAAGACAAAGCAAAGAAAATTGAGGAAGAGGCCAAGAAGGAAGGCAAGAAAATTGTAATAGACATGGATGAAGAGGAGGAGATGTTCTTGGCCGGCTACAAGGCCGAACAGATTGCTGATCCTGAATTTAGAAAGCTATGGAGAGCTGAAAAGGAAAGGCAAGGGGAGATGGAGGCAAAATTTGATGATGATAAAGTGGAGACACCAGATGAAGATGCTGATGAGCCAACCAATCCGATGTTCAAAATCTTTGAGAAGTTCTAGCTGACTGAGCCTCAAAATCTCACTTGGCTTCACAACAAAAAAGCATCACAGTGGAACAAAATAGTTAAAGATTTTATCATGCAACATTACTACCTGCTTGAACAAGATGTACAAGGTGGATCAATAGATGATTTGTTCTGAGAGTTATTAAGCCAACACAAGAATCAAACATTCATCGAGTATCTTCACAGACAATCTGCGATGATGAATGTCTCTCTCAATGCTCCAAAGAAAACTACCTTGCTTTATCCAAGGATACCAGGAACAACAGAGGTTGATCACACTGCCATTTTGAATGCCATCAACCATTCTGCTCAACTCATGAACTATCCCATTGATTTCAATAACAAGGACTATCGAAGAGTATTCAATGGGATATATTCTAGCTTTGGTGTGCCTTCGGAATTAAGGCAAAAGGACATGGTTGAAAAGAGAAGAGCTCAACTAGCTGAACAACAATGACGTCAATCACAATCTGCTGAGAAGGAACAAAGACATCCACCTCCACAACAATGAAGATGTACTCTCTATTTTTTTGTTCAAACTTTTTGTATATGCAGCTAGCTGTCATGAACTTAATTTCTCTATATGTACTCAACTACTCTATCAATAAAAAGTTTGAAGTTCTTGGTTTTGAAAAACAACCTGGTGACAATATCTCTTTGTCCAGGCAATGTTTTATGCTTATTATTTGACGATTTACATTTCTGCATATTAACTGCCTGCTATATTCAAACTGTTGTATTCAAAACTTAAGAAAATTATAAGGTGTGGTTTCGACATCATCAAAGGGGAGAAATTGTTGGGAACCCCACGAATTTATTTATATTTTGATGATGTTTCAGAAAACAACACTTAGTCATTTTATGATCTCAGAAAACCAAGTAGTCAATGTTAACTTTTAAGGAACAACATAACTATAAAAGAAGCAGATCGTATAATTTAACATATGTATTATTCTTGCAAAGCTTTCTTGGACACATTGACCACTAAGATAACAAGTATTCACTAAGTTGTATAGACAACTAGCTTTAAGTTTTGAGCATATTATTTTTAGTAAAAATAACGATCTGTCTCTCACAGTTACAGCTCGCTATCCACCTTTACTTGTCTTGGTTTTTGATCTCTAGAATTATTTTTCACAGATCACAACTGTAAAAGAAGTTTGAAGTTTCAAACTTACTTATAACGATCTGTCCCTCTAAAGTTAGTTTAGAAACAACTACAATGTAAAAGGTACAGATGGATAAGTTAACCATCTGTCCTTATAATCAAGCTGTGACTAGAATAGATGAATTCTATACTTAAAACATTAAAAGAGGAAGAACAACTGGAGTTAGAATCCCCAGCAGCCCGCTGTCCAAATACAATAGGTCGTTCTAACGAGAACGATCTGTCCCTCATTCTTCCTCTACTATCAAGATGTCTTCAACATGAAGTTATGAATGTTAATTGAGAATCAAACCAATTAACTTGTGGAAGAACAACTCGACACACAGCAACCTGCTAGACCAAAAGCAAACGAGCTGATCCTCAAAATAACTATGGTGGACTTCCGACATACCTGAATTTGTCATAAGTCAACCACTCGGTGTATTGTCACATCAATAACATATTTTTAAGAATGAAGTACAAGAATATCAAATTGCAGTACGGTGAATCATTACTAGTATGGCAATGCACAGGAAAATTGCGTGAAATGTGGAACAAGACGTTCATATGGAAGCGCGTATATCAACAACACTGCCATGCAATTAATGCAACTATTAATGCGAGGAAGAAGGACTTCTCTCTCTCTCTAATGGATAGTTCCAGCCATGGATCTATAAATATCACCTTCATTTCCAGAAATGAGTACGAGAATTCAAGCATTCAAATCGCCATTACTCTGGTCAAAAATCTTCAAGCTCTTAACGTTCAAAAACACTCTTTTACCAGTCAAAGAATTCTCTTGAGTGTTTGTAGTTTTGAAGGTTTATTTTCTGGAAAATAGTTTATAAAACCTCAAGTTAGGATCTAGTTTTAATCCTATTGTAACCATAGTTTGTAGTTATCAATCTTAGGGAGAAGAAGTGCAATCACAAGAAGTTATCTAGTTTGTATAATTGTTGTGGCTTGTACTCAACGAGTAAAAAGAAAGAAGAAAGTTTAGTGGATTTTCGATCTAGTGTTTGATCGAGCCGTGGACGTAGGGAAAGTTTATCCCGAACCACGTTAACTACTTGTGTTCTTTATTTCCTATTTACTTCATATTTATCTTCTCCATACTCTTGCATTCTAAACTGTTGTGTTAAAGATCTACGAGTAAGAAAATGTTTTTTCTCATTAAAAAGAGCATTAACCACCAAATTCTGCACACAACATTAATCGAGATTAACTTGTAATAGTTATTTTTGATTATTTTTCATCTTCACATAAGGTTATATTTGAGTAAGATTAAGTCTTCCTAATAAGAAGAATTATCTTACTACTCTAAGCTATCTTATTTATTAAATGTGCTTAAACCTTATATTTTAATCTTAAAAACAAGAAAATCCTAAAAGTTTGAATTGGTGTATTCCCCCCCCCCCCCCCCATACACGAATCTAGTTATTTCGGGACCAACAATGAGCAAGACCCCAATGAACTCCCAGGGGGAAGTAACAATTAAATAATTCTTATACGATAATTAATCCAAGATCTTGTATTTACCAAAAATGTTCACATATTACATGAGTGAACTAAATATGGATGGAATATTTTTTGATGCGGTGCATGTTAAAAATATTTCAAAACCAAAAAAAGTTAGTATTATGTGCAAGGAAATGGATTTATGAATAGAAGATGAGGTAAACATATTCAGGAGAACCTAAATTCTATTGGAGATATCTGTTGTGTACAGGGAAATAGGAACACAAATGCGAGCCCCTACCTGTTTTCTATAGAAAATATGGAATATGTCTTGACAAAAAGAGGAAGCTCCCCAAAATTGGGTGAGAGGAACATTAAAAAATAAGGTGTTATCTAGAACTTCATTATTAGGAACATTTTTTATGATTGTGGAAATTTTTATTTATGTGTTTTAATGATGCGAAATCATGATGTGTGCATGAGATTATATATTGTGCTTGTGATTTAATGTTTATTATTGCTTAGGAGTTTATGCTTATTTGTGTCTAGATTAATATAAACTTTACTGAATGACTAATTGTTAAGGACAGATTGATGAAAGACAAATCGAGTCCATATGAATCATCTGTGTTTTTAATAGCAGATGAGCTAACTTGTAATGACATATTGATGAAATAATAACCTAGTCAATAGAGATTGATCTTATTTAGTCTATGTATTATAAGGGAGATCACCTTGTAAGGCCAGATGAAGTTAAAGATTTGTGCCATAGGATCAACCTTGTTGTTTGTAGCATGTTAAGTCAAAATGTGAGAACAGATCGATGTAATGATCTATTTGTAGGACCAACCTGATCTTTCTAGACTTAGGTTTTACAAGCATTTTATTTATTGCAATAAGTTATCTTAGCAGATTAGTAACTGCTTGAAACAGATAACTTGGAGCAGCACAACTCACTGCTTGGAGTAGAACAATTCACTATCTGGAACAGACCAACAGATTTTATGAAGCAGGCCAACACACTTATTATATCAGGCTACTAGACAAATCGATATACAAATTGCTAGGCAGATTGAGAAGCAGACCACTACCAACAAACTATCAAGTTGCACAAAAAGCAGCATGCTGGAATCAACCTTGTATTAAACAGGTTGATATTGACCTGAAATATCTAGCTGTACAAGAAGCAGCTCAATGGAGTCAACTTGTGTCTAACAGGTCGACATTATATGATCAACAAATCGTGGGGAGTTAGCTCAAGATATATTGGAGTCGACCTGCCCTCATGCAGATTGACATATCAACCTGACCTTATGGGGTCCAGTGAGCTGCTCAAGACCTAGGTTGGAGGAAGCTATAATCTACCTAAACTGATAAACTAACCTGTCCTATGCCACCTAATCATGTCACGTAGGACTAACTCCAACGGATATAAGTACAGACGACATCAACAACTATATTGTGCATTTAATGCTATAATCATTAATGCTGCAACAACTAGTTTTCAAATGCTATGAATATAAATACTTCAAGTCTTCTTAAAAAATGGTGTTCGTGATATTGCCCAAAAAAAGCTTCAACGCTACAAGATTCTCTCATATTTCCATAGCTATATTCAATACAATTTAGATCAAAATATACATTCTTGAGTGTTTTAAATTAGAGAGAAATCACCATATTTCTGAAGATAAACCCACTAGAACATACATTAGATTTGAGCCTTCAAAGCGAATAGTTTTAGTTTTCTCCATAGCCAAAAGCTTCGAGAAAGAACAATTATAAACCCAAACCCGACCTCGTACTCAACGAGTTTAAATAAGAGAGTTATAATCTCGTACTCAACGAGAATAATTAAGATTTTGAGCACGTACTCAACAAGGGTAAACAAGAGAGGGATCTAAGGTTAAGGGATTTATCGATCTAGCATTAATCGATTGTGGACATAAGGGGTTTTCCGAACTATGTTAAATAATGTGTATTCTTTTATGTCTTGCATTGCATATCTTTGATTCCTTGTTTTCCACTCACCAGTGAGCTGTTACTAACAAGGAGTTGTGAATCTTGAATCAACCTCCTAAAGAACACTCGCTATAAACAAAATATTTAAGCATAAGAGCATCCAACATGTTACTATGCTTCCGCACACGATCTGCTCTTGGACAACTAACTTGCTCAGCTCCAGCTAGCTGGTTAGGTGACCTGCTTCTTAGATAGATCACTCATGCTCTGTGTTTACATGAGCAGTTTACTCTTTCTCTCTATATCAGAGGAGGTCATTTTCTATTCCCAGTGAGCTGACCTGCGATAGTTAGCGAGATGATCTCTCAACCTGCTGTTCTAACAACCTAACGTGAAAAGTTAAAGTGTGTGTATTCCTCCCACCCCCTTGCACCACACCTGCTCTCCCAGAACCCAACATTCATGAATCTCATCAAGATCTTGAGAAGAAAGAATAAAAGGACTAAGGTCACTGAAGTTACGGGAAGACATATTTATTTTTTCAGAATTAAATATCATACCTTAGCAGAATAAAGGCGAAGAAGATATTAAACAAGAAATTTGAAATTCTCAAGAGGCAATATAATTTTTGCTCAGAAATTTTTTAACTCAAAAAATTTGAAGACATAAAAACACCCTGAGTTGATCAAGCCTCTTATTTATAGAGGAATGAGGCATGTTTGGGGACATGGTGATTAGACATGTTACTACTTATGGGGCACATGTTGATAGTACAAACTTAATTTTTTTCAAAGATATGATAAGACAGAGATCGCATTTTATTTCACATCTGGTAAGACAAATGTATGATTGACCACGCAAGGCACATCATGTAGCAATATCTGGCATTGTGCGGGGACCAAGTTACGTGGCAATCAATAATTGACAAACTCTAGAGCACTAAACATTCATTCCTAGGGATCTTGTTCCCAATTGATATCGACACATTCGAGATCGCCAAGTGTTTGAGAATTCCTCTATTCAAATTTTTTTATTTTTCTTGTTGCTGGATATCACTTTCATAAACGAATACATATTTTTTAGTGATATTTCATAATCAAGATAATTGGTTGAATCCACCGATATCAATAATTATGATTTTAAGTAAATGCTTTAGAAATATATTATAAAAATACCCGATGTCGTTTAACCTAGATTAATAGATCACTTCAGAATGACATATACATCACACATCTTGGATCAAGTAAAGACTTTGGGGTTGTTTGATTTGTTTGATTAAATGGATTGGATTGATTGATTTACTACTCTTCAAATTCACAATTCTCATTAAAAATCTCATTTTTAATCCATTCTTAATCACCTCACCACTTCTTATGCTATTATTTCTACTCAAATGTGTGATTAAATAATTACATGAATTTTAATGTGATTATCTAATCACACGTTTGAGTAGAAAGTGAGACATAAAGTAGTTGAATGCTTAAGGAGAGATTAAAAATGAGAGATTTTGAATGAAAGCCATGAAATGTAAAGAGTAATAATCCAATCAATCTAATCTATTTAATCAAACAAAACAAAAGCCCCCTTTGGGTTTTCAAGATGATACTGGTACATCCATTTTGATTAGACATTGATAATCTTTTCATAATACCCTCCAAGAAATGACTAGTTCAAGATGCTAAATAGCAAAGTTTTATTTTAAAAAAAACACCATCATTGTGAGAATGTATGTAATATAGAAAAATTTCTTCAATCCATTAAAATATGACATGCTACATGAATATTTGGGAGAAAAAAAGAATTTGTTAAACCTAAATTGTGTAAACCTAGGCTCTAGCAAATATAGAAGGTCAATTGCACGTGGTAAGTTAACCTCGGTCGAATCTCAACGAAAAGCTTAACAGAGCGATTCTAATCCTAAGTGTCATCAAGAACAAATAAATAGAAATCCTAAACACTCTAATCACTAATAAGCATGAGAAAACAAGAAATAAATAAATAAACAAAATAATAAAAAGGTGGGATTCCGAATTTAAGGGCCTAGAGTTAAGAAACTCTAAACTCAACTAAACCATGCTCCTACAGTCATGTTATTGTACGTTCATTAAAGGTTTCTTAATACTTAGTCTAATTAATTACTTACGTATTCTTAATTAGACAGTAATCACGACTCACATATTAGATTACCCTAAGAAGAATTCCTCAATTAAGAACAATTATTCGAAGTTAATTAATGATTTCCTATAGTTTCTTAATTACTAACTTACCTATTCGATAATTAAGCTGCAATTCTAACTTACGTAATCGAATTACACCATAGGAAAAATATAAATAACAACAAATATAATTCCTACGTCTCCGATTTGGAATCATTAATGATTTAAACCAAGTTCTATGTTGGAATTATCTCTCGATCTCAACCAACAAAAAATTAATCAAAAACGGTGACCAATCGTCTCAATTAAATAAGCACAAGTTAAATCATGAAGTATGAATCAAGAAAAATCAATAAATAATTTAAAATTCTAAACCCTATGTAGAGAATGACAAATCAATCCATTCATACAATCAAAGATAAGAATAAATAAAATTACTAAGAAAGAATCTTGGATTGAGCTTCAAATCTCCCCTCAATCCGTCGTCCCGAATCGAAATTACAATAAATTAAACTAAAGAACGTGTTCTAGTGTTTTTAAAAAGAGAAAATATGAAAAGAGGTTCAAAGAAAACATCTAAAAACGAGCTTAAATAAAAAAATTTGCTTCAAAAAGTTGCGCCCAATGCCCGCGGAGGTTCCAGCGGGCGCTGGACCCAACGCTCTGTCCTCCGTGCGCCACAGCTCCAGCAGGCGCTGGGGGTCCAGTCGGTGCTGCTTGCGCGGCACTCGCGGTGTGGTTCGTGACACCTCGTGTCACGCCCCGGACCTTCTTCGTACCCCCGGATCATCCTCGGCTCATCCTTTATGCTTTCTTGCTCCAAACTTAATTTTTACGACTTCGTTTCACGCCATTTCCGCACCAAACCACCTATACACAATATTTGAAACCCGGCATGAAAACGAACTGTTGGGAACCCCACGAAATTATTTATGTTTTGATGATGATTATCAAAACAACACTTAGTTAATATAAGTTCTTTAAAACTAAGTAATCTATATTATCTTTTAAAGAATAGATCGCTTATAAAAGGAGTAGGTCGTTGGTTATAAGATATGTATAATTCTTATGAGCTTTCTTGGACATATTGATTATTAATATGATGGGTATAAGTTTATTTTAACAGTTAGCTAAAAATGTAAAGGAACAGATCGTAGCTAAAATGATTTGTCTCTATTTAGCAGCTAGTTGTACTTCCTTGTTTAGACTACCTGTCATGGTTTAGACTTCGTGTTTTCCCTAGTATAGTTTTTATCAGATCAATGTTGAAAAAAGAAAGTTTTTAGTTTCAAACTTACTTTTAGGAACAATCTGTTTATTTAGTTCTTGAAGAACAGTTAGATAGTTGTAAAAGAACATGTGGATAGAAAAATCACATGTCCTATAGAACTAGTTGTTCTTTAGTATATGATCAATGAAGACTTGTGTCATCTCGAGTAAACAATCATGGAACAAATAGGTCATTTATCTCATTGCAAATAGCACGTTGTGCCTCAACAGCGGATCGTTGTTAAAACGATCTGTTCCAATATTATCTCACTGTATAACTCAGTATGAGCTCAGGAATCAAGAAGAATAATCAAAGTAATAATTTGGTCCCAGAAAAATTAATACTTGATTGGACAACTCAAAGGACAGATCGTAGGAAACGATCTGTTAGCTTAAGAAAAACTAGTTCCATACCATAACTATGGTGGGCTACCGACATACTTAAATTTGTCATAAGTCAACTACTCAGTATGTTGTCACATCAAAGAGGATATTTTAAGGAATGAAGTACAAGAATATCAAATTAGATGTACGGTGAATCATTCTATGTATGGCAAAGCACAGGGGAAACGCGTGAAAGGTGGAACAAGACGCATTACAGGCGGCGCATGTAACATCAACCATACCATGCATTTAATGCTGCCATTAATGCAAAGAAGAAGGACTCTTCTCTCTCTAACGAATAGTTCTAGCAATGGTGCTATATATACAACCTTCACTTCCGGAATCAAGAACGAGAATTCATACGGTTACATTGCTATTACTCTGCTCAAAATCCTTCAAGCTTCCAACGTTCAAAAACGCTCCAACCAGCCCATAATTCTCCGAGTGTTTTACAGTAGCTTGAAGCTTTGTGATTCTAGAAAACATACTTCCAAAACCAAAGTTTAGGATCTAGCTTAGATTTAAGTTAAGATATTTTTTAGATTGTAGTTATCAATCTTCAAAGAAGAAGTGTAATCACAAGATAATATCTAATTTTGATATTCTCTTATGGCTCATACTCAACGAGTAAAAAGAAAGGAGAACTTAGTGGATCATCGATCTAGTTCTTGATCGAGCCGTGGATGCAGGGACAGTTTATCCCGAACCACGTTAATTACTTGTGTTCTTTACTTTTCTTGTTTACTTTATAGTTCATCTTCTTCATATCATTCTCTAAAACTTGCTAAAGTTCTTAAAAAGAGCATTAACCACCAACTTCCGCACACAACTCAGTTTGAGTTTAACTTGTTTAAGTTATTCTTAATCTTAGTTATTCACATATCAAGGCTTTATTCGTGTGAGTTTAGTTCTTACTAAAAAGAAGAACTTGACTTGCTACTCAAGCTATCTTAATTTATTAAATGTTTTTAAGCCTTATTTATTAAACTAAACTGAGAAAACCCTAAAAGTTTGAATTGGTGTATTCTCCCCCTCATACACCAATCTTGCTCTTTTCAACACTAACCAAAATACAAAATAACATGAACTAAAATCTATGAAACGAGACTCGAAAAGACGTGTAAAACACGACAAAAACGTACCAAACAGAATTCTCTTCTGATTTCCATAATTACTCATTCAATGGGTAGATGTTATAGATAATTGTTGTTATGTGGACATTACTTATTGCATAAACTAGGGTTTCTTCTCTTTATTTAGTTGTATATATATTTGGGAACCCTACTTTGTAAAGTGAACAAAGACGTGGAATAAGATTACAATTTATTTTCTCTCCACCCTTCTCCTACAATTTCTTCTTTGCGTCCTTTTCCATTTCTTCTCTCTTCACTGATTTACACAATCAATTGGAGAATTAAACTTATACTACAACACATTATCAACACGAGTCTTTGATTTTCTTTAAATCCCCTAATTATTATTCTTTCCCAGCTTTTTCGATGCATGCTTTGACTCACCCGAGCAAGGGAACCATCCCATTTTTTGCCGCTCTCTCTCTCTCTCTATATATATATATGTATGTATATATATCTATAGTCTACACACAGTTTTCTACGATGATGGCGAGAGGGAGAAGTGTAGAGTCAGAGTAAGACGATGAAGGAGAGCGGAGTAACAGTAAAGAAATTGTGATCAATGACGGATGCCCACTCTCCACGCTGCCACCTCTGGGCGTTCCGCCGGCGATTAGGTCAAATTAGGAAGCTTCCCCCAATTCCTACCCACCCTAGGAGCAAACCGATCTATATCTTCGCTGGGTATATCCGCCTCTGGGCTTAGTTGCGATTTTTGGTTAGAGTATTTCTCTCTCTAGAAATTTTCTCTCAACATTGTCCTAGAGTTCCAACGCTATTCTTACAATCTGCCTACCACACTCTTTGCTCAATCGATCGATTCTTCCAACACAACAATATCAAATAATCATAGATTCTAAATCTTTGTTTCTCGGCGCACAATTCCACAAATTACTTCACTGATTTGTCTCCCTCCTGGTGAAACCCTAGTGGCCACCGCTGCCACTGGGCGCACCACGGCTGACTCTAGTCGACAAATTCGAGCCTCCCCTGATATAATTGAGGCAAATCTAAGGGCGATTTGAACTGAAAAGCAAGACCTTTAAACCGAGATTTCCACAAGAATATCGGAATATTCTCGCTCGATTCCAACCGGAATTTTATAGGTGACTCTCTTGAATCAGCCGTGGCCTCGATTCGAGCGTTACCCATTGACCAAATCTCACAAATATTACACACATCTAGTTGGGTGGAATCTTTTCTAGGAGTTTAATATTACTTTGAATTAATCATCTCCACTCCCTCTGATTGCTTCTGTGAATCGATTGCTTAACCTTATGATTTTTATCCTTAATTTATTTGATAGGTTTGCAATCTACTTTCACTGTTACATTGATTACTGTTCATTTCTGGACATTTTATTTGAGATATGCCGATAGTAATCTGATAAATAGCCAGTAATTTGTTCTTGCTTGTTATATCATAAATGTATGCTCTGATTTTATTTATTTCGAATTACTGAAAATTGCACTGAGCATCTTACTTGTAAAATCTAATCTTTAGGCCTCTGTTGGGAACCCCAAGAATTTATTTATATTTTGATGATGTTTCTCGAAACAACACTTAGTCGTTTTATGATATCAGAAAACCAAGTAGTCAATGTCATCTTTTATGGAACAACTTAACTATAAAAGAAGCAGATCATGTAATTTACTATCTGTATTATTCTTGCAAAGCTTTCCTGGACACATTGATCACTAAGATAACAAGTATTCACTAATTTGTATAGACAATTGGCTTTTAGTTTTCAGCAGATCGTTTTTAAGTAAAAATAACGATCTGTCTCTCACACTAACAACTCGCTGTCCTCCTTTACTTGTTTTCGTTTTTGTTATCTAGACTTATTTTTCACAGATCACAATTGTAAAAGAAGTTTGAAGTTTCAAGCTTACTTATAACGATCTGCCCTTCTATAGTTAAGTTAAATACAACTACAATGTAAAAAGAACAGATGGATAAATTAACCATCTGACCTTATAATCAAGCTGTGACAAGGATAGAAAACCTCTATACTTGAAACCATCTCGACAGGAAGTACAACTGGAGTTAAAAAAACCCCAGCAGCCCGTTGTCCAAAATACAACAGGTCGTTTTCACCAAAAACGATCTGTCCCTCAATTTTTCCTCTACAATCAAGATGTCTTCAACATGAAATTATAAATGTTAACTGGAAACCAAACCAATTAACTTGTGGAAGAACAGCTCGACTCACAGC
>JAPKLX010000080.1:300499-344808 GCA_026898415.1 Leonotis leonurus
CTTACGGATAGTTCTCGCAATGGTTCTATAAATACCACCTTCACTTCCAGAAAACAGTACGAGAAAGCATTCAAATCGACATTACTCTACTCAAAATCTTCAAACTCTCAACGTTCAAAAACACTCCTTTACCAGTCAAGAATTCTCTAGAGTGTTTATTGTTTTTGAAGGTTTATTTTTCTGGAAATTAGTTTACAAAACTTCAAGTTAGGATCTTGTTTTGATCCAATTGTAACCCTTGATTGTAGTTATCAATCTTAGGAAGAAGAAGTGTAATCATAAGAAGTTATCTAGTTTTGATAATTCTTGTGGCTCGTACTCAACGAGTGAAAAGAAAGGAGAAAGTTTAGTGGATTTTCGATCTAGTTTTTGATCGAGCCGTGGACGTAGGGAAAGTTTATCCCGAACCACGTTAACTACTTGTGTTCTTTATTTCTTGTTCACTTCATATTTACCTTCTTCATACTCTTACATTATAAACTGTTGCGTTAAAGATTAACGAGTAAAAAAACGTTTTCTCATTAAAAAGAGCATTAACCACCTAATTCCACAAAATCATTAATCAAGCTTAACTTACAATAATTATTCTTGATTATTGTTTATCTTCACATAAGGTTATAATTGAGTAAGATTAAGTCTTCCTAATAAGAAGATTTATTTTACTATTCTAAGCTATCTTATTTATTAAGTATGCTTAAGCTTTATATCTTAATCTTAAAAACGAGAAAACCCTAAAAGTTTTGACTTGGTGTAGCCATTAAATCAATCAAAGTGGAGAAACCAAACGTTAAAGGCATATAATCAGTCCAGCCTTTTGATGATGAGGAAGCTAATGACATATGATTCATTGGAAGAATCAACAGAGGTAATGAACACTTAAAATGGGTAAAAATCTTCTAAGTCTTCCTCATAATTTGTTGCATTTTGATATATTTATGATTACTTGAAACTGAGTTGAACTTGCAAACATTTAGTTCATCTTATTCTAAATATTTGAGTAATTACTCTTATTTGGATAATTTTGAATTTGTTAAAGTTTAAAGAATACACGAGTTGTGTAACACTAAAATATTAAAAGTTACTATCATAAAAATTGAGAAACAAGTTATACATATACTTCTCTTACTTGAGAACTTTGGAATTTCAATTATAATATATTGTTTGGATATGGGTTTTGACAAGTCTTTGATATTGAATGACATAGGTATGTTTTTGCAGCCCTGCTTATTTTTCTTTAAAGGTTTTAGTTTCACGTCTATACGACTTGCCATTATAGCCTTTACCTATGTCATATTTTTAGTACGCCTGTCATTGACATAAATTGAATTATTTTATTATTTCCTCATGTACAAGTGGATTGACTATGTTGGACGAATATAACTATTTTACTATTATATGAGTTTCTAGAACTCGTAAGGATGAAACTATATAGAAGTTGAGGTTTGTAGAATCTCAAAAATACTATATTCTCATTGAATAATGTTGCTCTCATGGAAAGTCTATAATATAAGAAATTTTTGGGATTTCCTCATATTAAATATCTGATAATTTTGAAGATTATCATAAGAAGGAGCATTACAACTTTTACGATAACAATAGTCAGATTATTGGCTTCAGGAGAGCTTACTTAATTTATTAAAAATTATCTTTATCCAAATATTTGTATGTCGTGGTCAACGAGAACTTATAATCAGAGATCGAAAAATTCACTACAAAAAAAACACCTTCTGGCGACGGAAAAATCCGTCGTTAGGAGAAGAAATCCGTCGTCCTGGGGGCTTAGCGACGGACTGGCGACGGATATTTTCCGTCTGTATTTCGTTTGTCGTTAGCCCCCCGGACGACGGAAAATACAGTCCGTCGTTAGCTAACGACGGACTAACGACGGAATTTATCCGTCGTTAGCCACGACGGACTAAAATCCGTCGTCAGAGTCTGCCGGAGACCGTTGACGGCGCCGGAAAGCTAACGACGGATTAAATCCGTCGTTAGTGGCGACGGACTGCAGTCCGTCGCCAGCCACCTTTTTTTTTTAATTTTAATAAATAATTTTATTTTTTTATTATTCATTACCTAAAACGTGTCATAACAAACAATACAAACATAATCTAACATTGAACAATAATTTAAAATTGAACCAATCAAATGAAATTCAAAATAAACGCGGATTTCATATAATGAACAAAATAAATAATTCATGTATCAGTAACATCCCACGACAAATCATAAAATAAAATAATTGTATCAGTAGCATCTACGAATCGTAGTCATCATCTGGAGGAAACTGGGGAGGGGCATCAGACGGGGGAGGCTGATAAGAGGGAAAGAAGGGTGCACTACCTCCTCCCTGCTGAGACTGCATCCAGCGCATCATCTCGGCATGCTGAGCCTGCATGACCGCCATCTGCTCAGCCAATCTCTGCTGCTGAGTAAGGTACTCACGGCGCTCGCGATCCTGCTCCTCGACTCGGCGCCGCAGCTCCTCAACCTCGTCTCTGGATGCGCGTGATGTGGACGAGGATCCCCCGAATCTGGATGCTCTGAGGGCCTTCGCCGCGCCTCCCGTGCCGAACATCCTCTTCTTCTTGTCCGGGCCGCCAAGAACCTCCAGATACAGCTCGTTGATGTCGACTGCATCGTGGTCCCCCTCGGGTAGCTGGGCCCGCTCCTCGTCAGCACGGCGAAACACCTCAGTCTGCATGCATGTAGACGTCAGGAAACAAACAAGTGTTAGTATACATATTATAAATATTGAAAATCTAATACATATATATATATATTAGATTTAAATTAAAACTTACCGCTATCGCCTCAGATTTCGGATCGGTGTATGTCCCGTCCGCGTATCGATGCTCGTCCAGAAAGGAGTCGAACATGCACGAAATCGGAGCTACTCCCCGCTCACGACCCTATGCATCAGATCATCGATGGAGTTGTGTCATTGAAACATATGTATATGAATTAAAATTGTACCACATAATTATAATTATTATTTGAAGTATATTATTACCTTTTCCTCAGCTCGTTGCATGACTGACTTGGACCCTCCCCTATGCTTGATAGGACCAGTACCCGGTCCCTGGGGCTCAGACAACCGGTTGCGCCTCGCTGCCTGGGATTTGGCCACAACATCATCCCGGGACCAGTAAGCGAGCCAACCCATCCAGACATCATCAGTCCACCACCCAGGCTTCCCACCTCTGGGTGGCGGATCATTCTTCCTCCTCTTGATCCCGCAGATATAATCCTTATATCTCTCCCGGATCTTATCATACCATAACTCCCGAATCTTGGCATCGAGTGCCGGTTCCCAAGTAAATTTTTCTAGCATTGAAAATGTATGTTAGAAATTGTAGTTATAAGTTATAATTAAGAATGAATTTGAAAGTTTTAGTAAATTTTCGAACCTTAAACTCCTCCCAATATCGCTGTCTCACGTCCTCAGGCGTGAGCTTCCAACTGTAGCCAGTCGGGTTGGGAACTATCTTAAATAGTTCCCAAATGTAATCTGTCGGGTCGGCATGCGGGTAAAATCCCCTGCATAAGTAATTTTAGATTGATTTATGTTAGATATTTGAATAACTAATTTATTAATTGTCAAAATTGAAGATGGGATTGCATTTACGTACCCCAGCTCACTCACAGATAGAACAACGTCTCCTGTGGGTCTACGCTCCAGCTGACCATCACCGTCAGAGCTAGAAGACGGACCGCCTATGTGTATGCCACCAATATGGTGGCTGAGACCGCCGGTCCCAGACTCATATCCAGAGGATGAGCTCGGGGAACTACCCCGTCCAAGGGATAGCTGTGATCGGCGTGTACCCCTACCACGAGGGGTCCCCACATCCTCTCGCCGACTGTAAGACATCTATTATGTTGAAAATAAATAGATAAATAAGATTCATGATAGACATATCACGTATACGTAGAATGTTTATATTTAACATATAACATGTTGCATTTATAATTAATAAATTGAAATTCGAATGTGTTAAGCTTTCTACACAAAGTGCTAAGGAGAATCCTCTTCATCGTTATCATTTTCATCTTCCTCATCCTCATCTTCATAGTCATCCTCCTCATCTTCATCTTCTTCTTCGTCATCTGAAGCTTCATCCTCTTGATATTCATCATCCTCGTCATCTTCTTCTTCTGTTTCGAGGACATTATCAGAGTCCACGTGTTCATCATCATCTTCAATTTCTACATGTTCACCATCTCGGTGAACTGATGTAATATCATCTACATCTACAGTAGTTATCACAAGAGCGTCATCATCCTCCTGAAACGGTGACTCCAACGTAGACACATCCGCTCGAGACTCATCGATAGTGGCCCTTGCCTTTATAGAACAAGCTTCCCACCATTCTCTACACTGTTGGTTCATACTCGGATATGAACAGTAATACACTTGTGTAGCTTGAATGGCTAATACAAATGGTTCATATTTTCTAAGTCTGCGCGTATGATTTACAGACACTAATTTGAACTGTGTATCAACCCTTGTACCGGCCGGAGAGGTGTCGAACCAGTCACACTTGAAGAGAACGACCTTCTTATTGTGTAATCCTGGGTATGTGAGTTCGCACACTTCGACTAATTGTCCATAAAAATCCGTCTGACTCGAGTCCCCATAGTTACCCGCTTTTATGCACACACCATTACTCATAGTTGCTTTGTGAGTTCCATGTGATATCGTGTGAAATTTGTAACCATTCACCAAATAACCATGATATGATGTAATCATTGGTGAAGGTCCACGTGCAATGTCCCACATAACAGGATCAGTTACACAATTTTGTACCTACATCACACATAAGTTTATACTTATCAAGTTATGGAGTTGTATGTCCCTTATATAGTACTTAATTAAATAATTTCAAGTATCTTAGTGAAAATTTGACTCACATAGGAGCAAAACCATTCAGGGAATTATGTAGACATTTTCTTGTCAATGTCCATGTCAGTTATCCATGGATTTGAGTGTCTGAGATGTGATTCGTATTCCCTTCATAGAAAAGAACATATTAGTTGATAAAAACCACACATTGCATTAAATAGTCGTATAATATGATTTGTGAAAGCTTACTTGATATAAGGATCGATCTCCACGCAATTATGGAGTACATATAGATGCGCAGCTCTATATTCCCTTGGATCCAACGATCTTTTCGTTGTTTTTCCAAAACCAGTTCCAGCAAGTTTGAATACAGAAGGCAAGTCTGATTGATCTTCTACCCCACTAGTAGAACATCCTCCAACGTAGTTGCGAGGCACCTCTCTATGTTTCGTACTTACATGATCCTCAAAATAATATGAACAGACAGCAGTGGCTTCCTCCACTAAGTATGCATTGCATATCGATCCCTCAACGCTTGATTTGTTCTTCACATTATTTTTCAGTTTTCTTAAATATCTGTATTGAAATGATTCATTTAGAAAGCATGAAACAATAGTTAAAATTCAGGAAACATTAAACACAATTGATTTTGTTTGATAAAGTACCTCTCAAATGGGTACATCCATCGATATTGTACTGGTCCTCCATCTCTTGCCTCGTCGGCTAGATGGATAGGCAAATGTTCCATTGAGTCGAAGAAGCTTGGTGGAAATATTCGTTCAAGCTTACACAAAATCAGTGGGATGTTATTGTTAAGTGTCTCCATGTCGTCACTCTTTATGTTTCGTGATGTCAAATCACGAAAGAATAGACACAACTCAGTTATGGACTTCCAAACAGCTTGTGGGAGTAGTTCTCGAAATGCAATGGGTAGAATGCGCTGCATGAAAACGTGACAGTCGTGGCTCTTCATCCCAAACATCTTAAGTTTACTCATGTCTACACATCTACCCATATTTGAGACGTAACCGTCAGGAAACTTAAGGGTTTTCACCCACTCACACAAGACTTTTCTCTCCTTTTTGTCAAGTGTATAGCATGCCTTAGGATATTTATTAGTGTACTGGTCACGCATCAGCTCTATGACAATAGAGGTTCAGTTCCTCCCTCGACTTTGTCGTGTCTTTTGTCTTGCCTTGAACATTCATAACAGTATTGAAAATGTTGTCAAACACATTCTTTTCAATATGCATAACATCTAAATTGTGTCGAATGAGCAGAGAACTCCAATACGGAAGGTCCCAAAAGATGCTCTTTTTCCGCCGTCCAGTGGTAACTTGTCTTAAGATGCGCTTGTTATTATCATCATAATCTTCGGTTACCTTTACTAGTCCCAAATCTTCAATCTGATAAAGTATCTCTTCCCCTGATCTCCTCTCCGGAGGATCATCTACAACAATCTTATTCTTTCTAAAGGCCCTCCTATTCCTCCTGAACTGGTGATCGTAAGGTAGGAACTTGCGATGTGTATCAAACCATGACTGCTTCCGGCTATGTGTTAAGGAGAATGCTTCTGTTTGTTCCATGCATCGAGGACAAGCTAATCTTCCGGCTGTACTCCAACCAGACAACATCGAGTACGCCGGAAAATCACTAATGGTCCACATCAATGCTGCGTGCATCTGGAAGTTTTGTCTTCTTGAAACGTCATAAGTATGGGCACCGACTGTCCACAATTGATTGAGTTCAGATATAAGTGGCTGTAGGTAAACATCAATCTTATCTTTTGGATTTCGGGGACCAGGAACAAGCACTGTGAGAAACATGTGTTGTTCTTTCATGCACAACCACAGAGGTAAGTTGTAAGGAGTAAGGATAACAGGCCAGGATGAGTACTGTTGTCCCGACTGCCCGAATGGTTGAAAACCATCTGTTGACAGTCCTAATCGTATATTCCGTGGCTCCGCTGCAAAACCCGGGTAAGTCGCATTAAAGTGCTTCCACGCTGGCGAATCTGCAGGATGACGCATAACACCATCATCAGCTGAGGTTGAATGCCAGATCATGTCGCCGGCCGTAGCTTTAGATGCATACAACCTTTGTAAACGAGGTGTTAAAGGGAAGTAGTACATCTTCTTAAGGGACACTTGTTTACGTCCCCGACTCCTATCTTTGTATCAGCTTTCATTGCAAAATTTGCAATTCACAAGATGGGAATCCCCCTCCCAATAGATCATGCAATGATTCCTACACGAATCTATCTTTTCTACAGGTAAACCCATTGCCCGTAGCAATTTCTGTGTGCTGTAGTAATTCATGGGCACTTTGTGGTGATCTGGGAATGCCTCATTCAATAACACACACAACTCGTTGAAATATTTTTGTGGCATCCCAGAACGGGCCTTCAAAGTCATCAGACGAGCCACAAAAGCCAACTGAGTGTGGTTCTTACACCCAGGGTATAACTCTTGATTGGCAGCGTCCAACAACTCGTACAACAACTTTGCTGTAGCGTTTGGATCTTCCTCTGTGTCTGGGTTGTTGAAAGAGGGACCCCCAAGATCATGAACCATCGCGTGGTATGTCCCGTACTCTTCCTCGGGTTCTACATCTACGTCGACACGTGTTTCTTGAGCATATGAAGGTATTTCATTTTCACCATGAAACCTCCAGATCTCGTAACCCCGTGTGAAACCCTTTTTAGCCAGATGAAGCTGTACAACATCTGTACTTCTAAAGTATATATTCTTACACTTCACACACGGACACTTGATTTTTTCTCCATCCATTAACTGAGGCTGACTACTTGCAAATCTTAAGAACTCGTCAAGCCCAGCAAGGAAGTGCGGATTAAATCCCCTGTTCGGAAGTAAACGCAGATACATCCAATCTCGACTCATTTTTATAACCCTGATTAATATTAATAATTATTTACATAGTAAAATAAAGATTCATTAGTTACAGAGAGGGCAAGAATATATTAGTGGTCGATTAAATTAGACATTAATTTAAATGAATATTGCACATGTGTAAACATAGACTCACTTAGGAAAGTGTTAAATGAGAGTTGAATTATTTGAGGTTAAATAGAGGAAGACAATTATAAGTTGATTTGGAGTAGAATAGTGGACGACAATAGAGGACGAGAATTATGAAAATTACGGTCCCAGGTTGAGAATTATGGTTTGTCGGCGAATATTATAAGTTCATTTGCACTTGATTGCATTTGGTTATTTTCGGTCATTTAATTTGGTCATTTTTGGAGATTTGCAGTTGATTGCGTCCAAATTAATATATATCCCATATCACTAAATCTAATCAAAACTGCCAGCTGACACAATCATGAAAATATCCCAACATACATTTCATAATCAAAACATTCGTACATAATAATTAAAATATCACAACACATGCATCTCATCAAATCACCACAACATAATATTACACATATTGGGAGAAGATCCTTAAGACATAATCAAAATCTATCCCAAAGGGAGAAGATCCTTAAGAAATTAATTATGTCTATCCCAATGTCATAATATATATATATATAAATATAACATGAATCTAAATTAAGATAATTAATAATCTTAAACAAACTTGACCTAAACAATTTATTACGTCTAACCAAATATATTTAATTACCTAATTATTTACATATAATTAACCTAAGTAATTAAATAAGTACATTATTATAATTTAATTACCTTTCACCGAAGTAGAGAGCGCCGGAGCGGCAAAAGGCGGCTCGGAAAGGCTGAGAGAGGAGTCGGGAGGCGACAGGCGTAATTGAAGAAACCCTAATTAAACAATTTAAACATATAATTAAACTAACACTCAATTAACAAATTAACTAATACTAATTAACAATTAAGTAAACATATTAAGTTAATCTAATTAACTAATTAAATTAAACAATTACCTTTCACGAAGGAGGCGACGCCGAAGGGAACCGTCTGGAAGGCAGCAAAAGGCGAAAGGCGGGTCCTAAACAAATTTAATTAAAGTAATTACATTCTAATTAACATATACTAATTAACAATTAAATTAAACTAATTAACAATCTAAACTAATTAAATAATTAAACTAACTATCTTATATATACTAATTAACAATCTAAATTAATTAAACTAATTAAACTATGTTATATATACTAACTATCTTATATATACTAATAATTAAACTAACTATCTTATATATACTAATTAACTATCTTATATATACTAATTAACAATTTAAACTATCTTATATATACTAATTAAATAATTAAACTATCTTATATATATTAGTTGGGAACTATCTTATATATACTAATTAACAATCTAAACTAATTAAATAATTAAACTAACTAAAATAATAACTCATTAAACAAATAAATTAATTAATTAAACTTATATTAATTAACATTCTCAACTAATTGAATAATTAACTATAAAGTTAACTTAATTAAACAATTATAACACTAGCTAACCAATTATTCAAACTAATGCTAATAAATTCAAGAAAGCCAATTAAACATAATCAATTATTCAAACTTATAATCCTAATTAATTCAACCATATTCTTAATTACACATAATTATCAAATTAAATATAAATGACATTAACTAATTAACAATTAAATTAAAGTAATTAAACCTACCTATATAAAATTAATTAACAATATAAACTAATTACATAATTAACATATTTGAATAACATAATTAAACCATAACCTAATTAATTAATCTAATTAAACACTAAACTATAATAAATTAATTAATCTAATTAAATCATAACATAAATAATTAATCTAATTAACTAATTAAACAATTAAACTAATTAAAAAATTAAACACTAACCTAATTCTAAATTCCGGCAGCGAGCAGTGGTTGGCGGCGGCGACGGGCAGAGGCTCGGACTGGTGGCCGGTGGCGGCGACGGGCAGTGCTGGGGCGCTAGGGCTGGGCTGGGCTGGGCTGGGGCTGGGGCTGGGGCTGGGGCTGGGCTGGGCTGGGGGCGCTGGGGCTGGGCTGGGGCGGCGGCAAGGGCGGCGGCAGGGGCGGCGGCGGGGGGTCTACGCACGGCAAAGAGAGAGAAAGAGTAAATAAAGGGAAAAAAACACGAAAAATAGAAGAAATTAGAGTGGAAGGAGCAAACCTGGAGTCCGGTGGTGGAATATCGCCGTTGGTGGTGGGAATCGCCGGAGGTAGGGTTTAGATTGGGGATATTCGACTGATTTCAGATTGGGGAAGAAGACGCGATTTAAATTGAACTAGCAACGGACCTCGCGACGGATTTAATCCGTCGCTAGGTATTAAAAATAAATAAAAAAAAATTAAATTATGGGACGACGGACGCACGACGGACGGAGCTAACGACGGACTCGTCCGTCGTGACGTCCGTCGTTAGTTTTAGCGCCAATATGCGCGCCAAAAAGTCCGTTGTCAATCCGTCGTCGACCATTTTCGTTGTGGTCCGTCGCCAGTCCGTCGCGAGCTAGCTACGGACTTGAATTCCGTCGTCCCATCCGTCGCCTGTTCCATATTTTTTTGTAGTGATTGGGAAAACAACTATTGTTATCAATGTCTTATTAAACCAAAAATAATTGAACTTAAAGGTCACCTCTAAGAGTCAGACATGGCATTGTGTCTATGAAGCGATTGGACAGAAACGTTCAACTGTGACAAAATTAGTTTAAATTAGAATATTTAATTCTTGTAGCAGTGACCGTTTCAGATCTTGCTCCTCTGAAATTTTTGGTCTCATATTCTGGGTGTGTCATGGGGGAATATTTTCGTGATAATGGAGTCTATATGAAAAAGAATAAGAGGTTCCCCTTAGTTGATTAGCTGATTTAGCTATCTCGTATCATGTTGCGAAAATTATATTTTTAAAGACCCAAATTATTCTCAAATTATAAAGGCATGAGTGTTTGGGTCACCCATTTATATAATTAGTGTGTGATATAAATAAATAATATCCCGTCTGGTATTTATTTATCATCACCAAAACGTACCGAACAGACTCTAGAAAAATAAATCATACCCCATCGAAAAGGATTATCTAGAGTCAATAATTGAGGATCAATTTCTAAATGGTACGTTTATTCTCTAATACAACAAAAAAAATATTTCCGGCATTAGGGGGAGAATATAATATGATAAAAGAATGTCATGAAAATATTGTTGGACTTAATTGTAAAATACACACACTAATGAATGTGAACCAGAAGTTTAATATATTCTTAACTACCAAATGAGTGATTAAATCTTTTATGATAATTATAAATGCACCATTAAGAATCGAAAATCTCTGAATGAGACCATCTCCTATATGCAAGTATGCTACTACAAGCGTGAGATATGTATATCTCTGAATGAGATCATCTTCTATATGTTAGAAGTATAATACTAGAAACGTGAGATATTTATTGGTGCTAAAGATTATAACCCGCAGAATATAAAGTTAATAAATCACTTCACTCCAAAAACCTCTTGAAGATGATCGTTTTGAAGACGAGAATCACATTATATTTGCATGTGCATTGAATAATCATAATACTGTGATTACGGAACGACCAGATCTAAATATCATGGGAAATGAAATAAATCTGGTTTAAATTTATATTGAAATTGATTTGAAATTAGTCAATATGAGGAGAGTAATAAACATATTATAGTTGTCGACAACAAATTATGCCTCAAGAATTGATTGCGAACTGATTATTTTGATCCAGAAGCTAAATCTTATAGAATGGTGCCAGAAGCACCAAATAATCTGAAAAGAGCAATTCAGACAGAGTTAACTCGCTAAATAAAGAAAAATCCTTATAATACATGCACTGAAAAATGTGGTCCCAGTAGCACATATATAAATGTTTGTACAATAGAAAAATAAATAAGGTGGTCCCTGTAGGACACAATTGAGTGCTTGTACAAAAGGGCAAAATAGATGAATGAGTTGGTGATAAATAAGCGAGGTTGACTCAATGATTTTAGCAAATATCATAAATTAATTACATATACTCTCCTGGTGAAAGAAATGTTCCGTTATCAAATATTTATGACAATAATTATTGATATAAATATCCATTTAATATAAGTCGTGACTATAATCTTGCGTCACTAAACAAATATCTATATGATCGTCCTTGATGGACACGAGAATTCTTATGATTAAGAAAAATAAACTCGTAACATGCAATTTCTCAAATAATATTACTATATTTTTATGATAGTTGAAAAATCAACTAAGTAAATTCTTCCAGAAGAAGATATATGATACTAATAAAGCGTGTCTTTACGTATTTACCAATAATCATGTTAGTGAATTTTCGTATTATTGGAATACATATAGCGTTTGAGAATATTAAATTCATGCCTCATGACAGAGTTTTTGAATATAAAGTCTTGAGTAAGTCTAAGTATTATCTCGACCCGCATATCGAGAAGAAATGCATTTTTATCAGTCAACCTATTTGAATTAAGTTTCATAGGTAATTGATATTTGATCAATTGCATTCGCGTAGCTCCATTGATTGTCTCATCACTTGAAGTGAATAAACTCAATTAGACCAAAATAAGATAACGAAATAATATTAGACTAGAAGTTTCTTATTTTGATGTGCCAGAAGCACTAATATATCAGGCATGATACAAAGTTGAAAGTTATTTTGCAAGCAAAATATATTATTTATCTCCTTGAAGGAGATTTTGAAATGATAATTCTCTATATTATTGGTTTACGTTCAAGCTACACAAGATGTTGGTCTAGTTATTATAAAGATTGAGATTGACATTGGAGTGTTACTCGGATGATAGTTATTTATGTGATCCTCGTGTAATTTGACTTTGTACTAGTATAACGATATGTAATCTATCCCCACTATTTTTATAAGGAATAATATAATGTGCTGCACAAATGAGCTCTAGAAGAGTATCCACATATATGTCTACTCAATTTTCTCCCCATAATTACATTTAGTAATATATTGAGAATATTGATATTCTTATATTTAGATTATTTTATTGAGGGGGAGTGATAATTTATATATAATCTTGAAGATTATGTAATATCATATAAATGATCCCGAAGATTATGTTCTGAAGACTAATTGATTGTATTCTTTTTCCTTTACTAAGTTTTCCCACGAGGTTTTCTTATTTAAGGTTTTTAATGATACAACTTGTGCAATACACATATATATGTATGTCATGTACTCTTTATTTTTATCGGAATATGTTTATGATATTAAAATTCATAGATTTGGAAAATCATTATTTTCAGGGGAGCGAATATTTCGAAATGACTTTGAAAATTAGACCTGAATGTCTATACTAGGCGTTGAAGGTCATATCATGTTGTACTCTTTTTCCCTTATCAATTTTTTTCCCATTAGATTTTCTTGGTGAAAGTTCTTTTAATGAGACAACAAATAATGAATATGAATATGTATGACATGTATTATTTTCCTTCAGTATTTTTATCCCACATGGTGTTTTAGCGAAGTTTTTAACGATATATGTACATCATACAGTAATGTACAAGGAGAAGTGTTTTAAATAATTATTATTATATGGACATTACTTATTGCATATATTAGAGTTTTTTTCTCTTTATTTAGTTGTATATATATTTAACTACCCTACTTTATAAAATGAACTAAGATGTGAAATAAAATTACAATTTATTTTGTCTCCGCTCTTCTTCTACGGTTTCTTCTCTGGGTCCTTTTCCCTTTCTTCTCCTCCCTTCACTGATTTAGACAATCAATTGGAGAATTGAACTTATATTATAGTAAACTGATTTTATACTCACAAAACAATATTTGTCCCTTGAAGTAAGAGGATTGGTTTAGTGAATTATTTGATGAATTTTTGGGGGATTAAAAACCGTTTCAGCTGAGTATGATAAAGTAATATATGAGATGGATTGACGAGGAACGTGGACAAAACCATCGAAAATGGTAATGGTGTTGAGATCTCAATGGATTTCTATCCACTAGACGAATATTATAATAGTATACACTTTCTTTTCCGATGAGATTGAATCACGTGATAATTATCCTAGAATACTTGAAAAATATTTACTTGAATTATATTTTCCGAAATTGATATTTACACTAATATTAAAGAAAAAGTAATTTTAAAATACATAAATTTTTCTATTTTATTAATTATAACACGAATTTTAAAATATTATTTAAAATACATGAACTTTAGTACTTACCTAATTTTTGACATAATATTGATTTTACGCAAAAATAGAAACTAACATGTCACAACTTTTCTAACATTGACTTATGACGTGAATTTTAAATTATTTAAAGTACATGAACTCTTCGCATTTTATTAATTTTAACATGAATTTTAGAATATTGTTTAAAATACGTGAACTTTATTTACTGTATTTTTGACATAAAGTTGATTTTACACAAAATCAGGACTTATGACATGGATTTTAAATTATTAATATTATTCTAGAAAATAATTTGTGGATTAATGTGTATCCCTAAAAAACACACCCCTCCCTAAAAATATTCAAATGAACTTCCATAGCTACCCAAGTTAGAGTTAAACAATCAACTTTATCAAATAATTAAATTTAATTACAAACGAGCATCATAATCCATTTGGATTACACGCTATTTGCATATCGAGAGGTGAGGTGGCAGAACCGTACTCGAGGACATGCTCGGGGAAATTGAGGTTGACAATGAAGCCGCAAAGGTGGAATACGCGATGTCGTAGTCACGCGCCGCTGCGAGGTGGGAGGACTAGGAGCCAAGTCAGATTCTAGAGCACTTGTTCGGCTCCCTGACCTCCGCCACTTATTTTCCCAACTCCCTAATTTTTGGAGCCGAATACCCAATCTTAAATGTTAAATAATTAATAAGTGAAGTGAAAGAAAAATATTAATAATTTAAAATCCACGTCATAAGTCCCTATTTGTGTAAAGTCAATTTTATGTCTAAAATCTAGTAAGTATTAAAGTTAATATATTTTAAATAATGTTTTAAAATTCATGTTAAAATTGATAAAACGTGAAAAGTTCATTATTATAAATAATTTAAAATACACGTCATAAGTTTACGTCAGATATATTGTGCCATGTCAGTTTCAATTTTTGTGTAAAATCAACGTTATATCAAAAATTGAGTAAGTATTAAAGTTCATATATTTTAAACAATGTTTTAAGATTCGTGTTAAAAATAATAAAATGTGAAAAGTTCATATATTTTAAAATCATTATCCCAATATTAAATTGCAAAATTGTTATTAACACGAATATTAAATTGCAATATCAAAATCGTTCAAAACCCTTCCTTAAAATTATGAAAAACAAAAGATCATGTATATTCACATTCCACGTATTTTAAATTTTCAATGGAAATTTTTATTGTAACATCTTGAAAAATTTAGCTGGCAAATATCTTAACGTGTGTTTAGCCCGTTTTCGATCTCGTTTCTTGTGCATATTAGATTGATAATGCTTCGATTTCTATCACTTTTCGTCTTTGTTGTTCCATTTGATCCTTTTGTTGCCATATTTTCTTATCTCAGGAAAAGAGTCGAACAAACGGAGCTATTGAGGATCGAGAAGAGAAATGAGAGCGAAATGGCATGAAAGAGAGCTACCAGTGCACCAGGGAAGCGGGCGCTAGCCCTCGAAATTGCACACATCAGGCATAACGTGAGCCTAGCGACCGCTAGCCCCTAGCGGCTGCTAGCTCACCACACGGGAGCTGAGTGAGAATGCGAGCCTAGCGACCACTGGCTCGCCCAAGATGGAACAAGACATATTGTGGGGCTAGCGAACGCTGGCCCCTAGCGAGCACTAGCCCTGGTTGTTGCTATCCAATACAGAACGTGGGGGTAGCGACTGCCACCCCCTAGTGAGCGCTAGCTAGGCGGGACTTCTTCACTATTTAAAGACTCCTTGGAGTGAATTTTAACATCTTATCATTCTAGGGTTTGTAGCAAGAGAGAAAACACAGTAGATAGTTTTAGCACTTCAAATTCCATACTTTGTCATTTATTTTCGTTGTGGATTCGATCGTGATTCAACCCAGAGAATATTTCTATTGCATTCTTTTCCTATTTAATTTGTGGGTTCTTATTACTTTCTTAATTTTTTTATCGCTTTTACTTTCTTGTGGCTTCCTTCTTGATTAAGTTAAATTATTAATTTCTTTATCTATTATTCATGTTAATCAACCATTCGAAACATGTCAAGATTTATTTCATTTAATTCCTCGTTCTTAGACTTAGGATTTAATTGCTTTCTCAATTCTCGTCATGATAATTCATTTTTCAATTCATTTAATTTCACTCGTCTAGATAATTAATTAATTTAGGATAATAATTATTTAGACCACATTTAGAGTATTTAGGATTTTAATTGCTTTTGTTAAACAACGTAGATGAAGTCTGTTAGCCTTCCTTGAAAATACGACTTGAGTTAACTTATTAATTTATAATTACCTCGTTCTCTTCCGAGTAACTTAATTAAAATAAGTTGAAACAACATGTACTAAACACTTTTATTGATTTTAAATATTATGGTTGTTCATAAATTTGTTACCTATTTTATTATTTTAATTTGTGCATAAATTTATTATTAAATTTTATTTCATTAAATAAACTTTTCTATTTTATAAAACAATTAAATAAATGTTAAAATAAATTAAATGAGACTAAATTCTATTCAATACAGAATATATTTTCAATCAAATTATTTTCTCCGTACCATGTATCTATATAACAAATTTATGAGCTGGAAGGAGCAACATTTTCAACCAAAAGTTAAGTATATACATGATCCAATTCCAATATAATGAGACGAATCTAAGTTAGCATTGACTTATCTATATTAAAGTTAGGTGAAATTGATAGTAATATATTCAAAATACTCCACAACTTTGAAAAGTCTCCGGTCAGAATTATCATTCTAACTTCTAGACCATATACTTTTAGTTAATATGCAAATCTGAAAACTGATGTCGTACTTTTCTGGTTGAATCGTCTGATATACTCTTTACTCTCGCTAAAATGATTTGTTTCTCTTTGAATTGTCCTATGTCTTGTTTACCAAAATAACAAAATAATATTATTCTTGTAGATTTCATTACCTTTTCAATTTTTACACTATTCTTTATTTTACGCGTAAAAGAAAATTAAAACAAATAATGGAAGAGAGGGATATACTATGCCTCCATATCCATCTTAATAATATGGACTCATAAAACGAATGTCTCGTTATTAACAAGATTAGACTTTACAATTTAAGCACTAGATTTTCAAAAGAAAACGAAGAAGAGGATATTTAGAAGAAAAACAAGCACATTAATAAGTAACAGGCACAAGTACAATCATGATGAGCAGACAGACATAGGCTGCTATCTGCTTTATTAATTTACCCATTCATCAACTAGTTATAATTAAGCATTTAATATTGAATAAATTATTTATCCTTTAAAGAAGCTGAAAGTAATCGGCGAAGACTTTCTCCCAGATGTTGACCTCGTCGGAGAAGTGGTAGAGCACCCCTGCATCGTCGAGGTCCGGCAGTGGCGGCAAGGCGGAGACGACCAACACCTCCGGCTCCGGCCCCGGCTCCCCAGCACCCTCGCTCGCTAAGCTGTCGTAGCTCTCGGTCTTGGGGAACACTGAGGAAATTCTCCTAGGCTTGGGAGAGTACACTTTATAAGTAGTTGTATTACTCTTCATCTCCTCATCTCCATCTCCATCTCCATTCATTTTAGGCTTATCAGCCTTTTTTGCAGTTGTCTTCTTTGATCTGTATGGTTTGTGAGGGGCGGCGGAGGAGGAGGAGTTGAGCTTCTTGAGGAGATGAGTGTTCCAATAGTTCTTGATCTCATTGTCGGTTCGACCTGGTAATCTGCCTGCAATAAGGGACCATCGATTGCCCAAGAGGCGGTGAAGCCTCACAATCAGATCCTCTTCATCCTGGTTTATGTTGCCTCTCTTGATTCCGGGCCGCAGATAGTTCATCCATCTCAATCGGCAGCTCTTCCCGCACCGCAACAGCCCTAATCAGTAGAGGCCGCCACCATATTTAAATATTCAATCGTCAAATAAATGAACAAAAATAAAAGAAATACGCATAAGTACCGGCGTTCTTTGGGAGGGATCGCCATTGACCTTCGCCGTGGAGTTGGATGTGAGAGGCGAGAAGGGAGTCTTCTTTAGCAGACCAAGGCCCTCTCCTCAACCCCACTTTTGAGCAGCAAGCAGATCTTCCCATTCGCTTCGCTTCTCTTCTCTTCTCTTATCTCCTCTTCTATTCTCTGTGTCAAAGGGTTTGAATCTATAAATAGACACACACTAGAATACCTCTCCCACTCTACCTCTCTCACACAGTATGCGCGGATCAGAGAGAGAGAAGGGATTGGTCACAGCAGCCACACGATGCTTCCCTGTGCGCTTCTTAATAGCCACAATTAAGCCAATTTCATAGTTAATATTATATGTATGGGAAAAAGAAAAAATATCGTAAAATACTAAATAAAAGTTACTCTATTCAAATATTTGCACACTTGGATTAGACACGAGTTTTAACGAATGTTATGAATGTGCTGTGAGTGGAGTAAGAGTCCTACATTATTTATTAATTAAATATGTGTATGTGAGTTGAAGAAAAATTAGTGGTTGATTGATAGTGGAACGAGGGTCCCGTATTATTTATAGTTAAATATGTAATGTGAGTGATTAAAAAGGTAATGGTGAGTCCAACAATATAAATATAATTATTAAAAGTAGAAGTGTGCAAATTTTTTATGGACTTAATAAAATGCACAAATGTGCAAGTTCTTTGTGGAGAGAAGGAGTATATCATTTCTGTTATGGTATGACATTGAATTGAATTTTTCTAAATACCGAATTATACTATTATATATTATATCGCCATATATATCGAAAAAATTGGTATATAATGTTGGATCATATAAGAAAGGATTCTAATGTGAGAAATGAAAAAATATATTTACCATACATTTTAATAAATCAATGATTGTGATATTCTCTGCAAATTAACTTACATTTAAAAATTATTTTTCACATTTAAAATAATGGAAAACATATAAATTTAATTTAATCAATCCCAACCATTGATTCTATATAGATTAATGACCTACGTTAATTCTCATTTCTCACAAATAATTTATTTTTCATATGAACCCAATCCTATACATATATTTACAATATTATATGTACATATATATATTCAATTTGAATTATAAAAAAAATATTTATTCATAAATTATATTATGAAAAATTATAACTATGTTATGTTGGTCCTGAAAGAGCAAATATTGGTGTATGAGGGTGGGGGAGTACACCTTTACATATATTTACAATATTAATTCTCATTTCTCACAGATAATTTATTTTTCATATGAACATAACACTCTTCATATATCTACAATATTATATGTAAATATATATTCAACTTGAGTTATAACAATAACATTTATTCAAATTATATCATGACAAATTGTAAAATATGTTATATTGGTCCCAAAAGAGCAGATATTGATGTATGTGGGTGGGAGGAATACACCAATTATAAAATTTTATGTTTTTCTTGCAAGTTTATTTGTAAAGTTAGATATCTTTAATAGATAAGGAATTCTCAAGGTGATCTATTCAAATACTGAACAAATCACACAATACATATAGTAACTTGACTGGTTATGAAGGTGATCCATTAGTTTACAGATCGTCTGTTGAATAAAAGAGTGTGCGGAATATGGTGGTTAATGTATTGCTCTTATAATTACCTTGCTTAGTTTAAGTATTCTTTAATCAATAGGTTATGGGTGATAGTGACAGTTAATATGGAGATAATAACAATGCAATACACAAACTAAAATAAGTAAAGAACACAAAAATTTTTCGTGGTTAAGGAAACCACATATGTTCACTATCAATCAACTGATTAATAATCCACTAACTTTGGATTCTCTATATGTAGACCGATTGAGTACCAATCACGAGTCAAATCAAGAACTACAAAAGGCTCGTATACAAGTTAATAGGTCGTGACCCTTACAACTTACAATGATTTTTAAGAATGAGTTTTCTTCCTTTTCGGAGCTTAACAACTAAGCTATGGAGGAAGAATTGGAACTAATAAGTTACAGTAATGCGTTCTTGATGCCATTTTTTGTCCTTTATACTCCTCCATTAATGCATCTTTTTTGCCATTTTTGGTATCGTTCTTTTTCAAAATCAAATTTGGTATTCCAAAAATGAGATGTGAAGACGACACTGACGTGGCACCTCAGAACAGATAGACTAATGATCTATTTAGATAGATCTAGAACTTTTTTCTCGCATTAGAACATGTCATTGTAAGACCTTAACATACACAGTTTGTTCCACTTGATATGTGCCTATACAGATCGCAATATCGAACTGTGTCCTTCTCTTCTTGATGTACCTGTACTATATACAAATGATCTTATAATACAAGTTATTAAGTTGATATGTTCTTTACATTTTGATCACCCCTTCTATGTATAACTACATATTTTAAACTTGATATGTGCCTTACATGTTGATCTATTTATTTCTATACTTAGAAAGTAAACTAGTTATAGTCTAAGTTGATCTCTATATGACATATCGTTAAATAAAATTTTCATTTACAACATAGATCAACTACTTTAACAGGTTGTAACTATGATATGTGCATCAATCTGTATAACCGAATATTTAGTAAATCTAAGTGTGTTTCGATAAACATCATCAAAATTACATTCAAAAGATCTCCAATAATTTCTTCCTTTTTGATGATGTAAACACCACACTTTCGAATTAAAAACATCAAAGTATAAAAGGTAAAGCAGATAGAAAACATTGATAGACTATTATAAAGGGGCCTTGAATGCCCTTCTTGGGACTCTTTTTGGCCACAACTGGGCCAACTTGAAGAAGTGGAAATGTGGGTTGGGGTGGAGAATCAATTAGAATTTCTTCATCTACACGCTTGGTGTCAGAACTTTCCAATTGAGTATGCGGGGGAACATAAGATGATTCATTTAGGAACGGACCAACTCTATGGTATAGTTCCCCCTCGAACTTGTAGTAAGAGCTCAAATCGATTTGCAGCTCTTCTGCTTCCAACCTCATTCTGGCCAATACCGGAACTTAAAATTCCGAGCGCAGATAGTTCAAGTCAATGAACAAAAAGTAGCTCATCAGATCACCTTCTTCTACCTTCATCTCCTCCAAGGTCATGACTTTGAGTTCATCGTCCAAGGTGTAGTATGGGCTGTCTCGAATATTCAAATAAGTGCGGAAACGAATAACCATAGCATTTGTTGAAGGTGTGAGCTGAATCCCTGACATTAAATCAACAATCTTGTCAGCAGCCGACTCCTTAATCTGCTCTAGGATGATCTGTGCATCCCTCAGCATAGGGTCCGAGCTTTCTCCTTCCTCCTCTGCAACATCGAAGTTGATGTTATGTGCATGCAAAATCATCGCAAGTGGTTGCAATGAAGAGAGTTGTTGTAGTGCTGGTGATTGAATCTGGATGATAGTTTGTAGTGGTTGTTGAGCTGCTGGATTTGATCGAATTCTGTTGACAGAGTTGGGAATCAAATTCCTCCTCTGACTCAAAAGGTATATATACTTGGGGAATGGATTGTCTATACTGCTTCAATTCCAGTTGAGTATCAGTCGGTGTCGCTTCATCATCTGATTCATCAGCAAGATGCAGGTCGAGTACTGGAGCATTCTTCTTCTTCTGTGTCTTAGCAGGTGTTGCATGCTTCCCCTTCTGTGGTGTCATTTCCTTCACCTTCTCTGTTGCGGGTCCCTTAGGCACGGTAGTGTTTCTTTAGGTTCCTACTACAGCTGTAGATGCTGCTGCTGCTGCTGTTGTCTTCTAATGGGCCTTTCCAACGTGGGGTTCCTCCCAATTGGGATTGGAATGGACAACCTCCAGAAGCTGTTTCCTTAGGATTGGACCAACTTTGGCAAAGGTCTGTGCAGTATGACCTAGAATCTTCTCCATCTGCAGCTGGTCTTTGGGCATAAGAACCATCTTGTTGAAAGGTTGTGTGTCCTTCCAAGGCAGAGTGGGGTTGGGAATGACATGCTAGATGATGTAAGAGAATTTGTTGGCTAAACTAATGGGGCGCTGCGTAGATACTCCTTCTGCCTTGTCTTCCTCATAGGCAATGCGAATGTGTTTAGGCGGCAAGAGAATACATGATTGTTTTCCTTGATTTGAGTTTAAACTCTGAAAAAAGGCATGCTTTGTATTTAATGCATGTCGTTTTCACCGCTTCAGCTACATGTTGTGGGGAACAAGATTAAATAACATAGAACATTGACCAATAAATGAGAAATTAAATACAAGACAAATGATTAAGCACAGAGAATGATACAGATTCTCTGGTTCCCCTTAATAAATGCCAAGTGTAATAAATACACTGGTCAAAGTCTTGAGACATAAGATGTTGATGTTCTGTGGTATTATGTCTTCTGTGACCTATCATCATCTTCTGGTCTGTGATGTCTTTTGTGCATTGAGCTTCTTCTGCTTCACTTCTATTTGAATGGTTGAAGAGAGACTTGAGTGCTGTGGAGATCGAGATCTGTGTTTCTACAGTCAGTGTTGTGCGATCGGTGTGTACACTAGTTTTGTTACATACGTCTATGTAACATAATCTGTGTTCCACGATATACTTATCATGTTCTGTGTATACACGTTCTGTCTCTAGACTGGACTTAGAAGTCCAAGCTTGCCACACAACATCTTGAATCTGTCTTCTGCCAGGGCTTTCGTTAACAAGTCCGCTCTTTGCACATCCGTGTGGATCTTTACGATCTGCACGTTCTTTTTCTCCACATGGTCTCCTGATGAAATGATGTCTCACATCTACATGCTTGCATCTGGTATGAAGAATGGGATTCTGTGTGATAGCGATGTGCTTGAGCTGTCACAGTAGATAGACACATTCTGGACAAATACTTCGTAGTCTCTGAGTTTTTGCCTTATCCACAAAATCTGTGAACAACAACTGCCAATGGTCATATACTCAGCTTCTGTTGTAGAGGTTGCCACATAAGTCTGCTTCTTGGAGAACTATGATATTAACTTGCTGTCAAAAAATTGACAGGTTCCAGAAGTTAACTTTCTTTCTAGTTTGCAACTTGCATAATCTGTATCTGAGTAGCTAGTTAGTTCAAAGTTATCATCACAAGGATACCACAAACCTAAATTCGTAGTGCCTTTGAGATAATGAAGAATCCTCTTTGTAGCTTCCATGCGTGATTCCTTTGGATTGGCTTGATATTTGACACAAACTCCTACTTCAAAAGTAATGTCAGGACAACTAGTTGTTAAGTAAAGTAATGAAGCAATTATACCCCTGTACTGAGTTATATTGGCCGGTTTTCCTTATGTATCTGGGCAAATCTGGCCATTGGTTTGCATTGGAATTTTAACAGGCTTGCTGTCGTTAACTCCAAACTTCTCAATGAGCTCCTTCACATACTTGCTTTGATTAATGAAGATTCCTGTGGGTGATTGCTTAACCTGAAGGTCTAAAAAGAAGTTCATTTCATCCATCATAGACATTTTATATTTGTGCTTCATTAAATCAGAAAATTTATCACATAAGTATGGAAATTTAGACCCAAAGATAATGTCGTCAACATAAATCTGTACTATGAGTATTAAGTTTATCACTTTGATTGGGAACAACGTCTTATCCACAGAACCACGCTTGAAGCCATATTCCAGCAGGAATGTTGACAGTGTCTCATACCACGCTTTGGGAGCTTGTTTAAGACCATACACTGCCTTTGCTAATTTGTATACTTTGCTGTCATCTGCTTCTTCAAACCCAGGCGGCTATTCCACATAGACTTCTTCTTCGAGTATTCTATTGAGGAATGCACTTTTGACGTCCATTTGGAACACCTTAAATCTCTGAAACACTGTATACGCCAGGAAGAGTCGAATTGCTTCAAGTGTTACAACCAGTGCAAATGTTTCATCGAAGTAAATTCCTTCTTGTTGACAGTATCATTTGGCAACTAATCTAGCTTTGTTTCTGACCACCTCGTCTGATTCATCTCTCTTGTTCATGAAGATCCACTTGTCTCCGATGACTCCTTGATGAGTTGGACGATCTACCATATACCATACTTCGTTTCGTTTGAACTTTCTCCGTGCGTCCTTCTTGTCTTAAAACCTTCTTCTGAGTTCCCAACAATGAGTTATGATGGATGAACATCAATCCACCTTCTGCGTCAAATCATTTCTTCCTGAGACACTTCATGTTCTTCCTCAGGAGTTGGTTCCTCAAAGTCAGGATGTTCTGTAGAAGGAGTAGAGAAAAGGTTATCAGAAACATCACAATTAAGATCAAGGTTACCCAGTTTGTCTGGCAACAAGTCTAGGTTGACTGCTTCAGTGTGATCTGCTTCTGTTGGTTGAACTTGTGCTGAATCACCAACTAATTCTTTATGTGGTTGTAGATCAACAAAGTCTGTGTTAGGAACAGCTTCTGTGCTAGCTGGTTCCACTTCCGCAGTTGGTGGAGCTATGTGGTCTTGTTCTGTGGGCTCTGGAACAAAATGCACTGATTATGTTCCCACTTGATTCGAGCACTCTACTTCTGCAGTCTATTCTACTTCCTCGTCTTCTGTGGGACTCCATCTAAGGATGTCATCCACCATCTGGGAAGTGGAACTCCTCAATCTTCGTGCATCTTCTGTGTTTGCTTCTTCTGTAATCCTGTGGAAGATAACAGATTCATCAAAAACAACATGAGGTGTTACCTTCAGAACATGGGTAGTCTTATTAAAAACTCGATAAGCTTGCTAATCCCAGAATATCCTAGAAATATTCCTGGATCTGCTTTGCAATCAAAAGTTTTTAATTGAGATTTTCCATTGTTGTGGACGAATCACTTGCAACCAAAGGCACGAAAATATTTGATTCGAGGCTTCCTGCTGTTCCATAACTCGTATGGAGTTTCCCTTGATGAGTGGTAACCGCTGATCTGTTCTGGGTGTAGCATGTTGTGTTGAATGCTTCTGCCCAAAACTTCTTCAGCAAATTTGTTTCATTGAGCATAGTCCTCAATGCTTCCTTCAACGATCTGTTGCAGCGTTCTACTACGCCCTTCTGTTGTGGAGGTCTGGTGGACTATTCCCATCTTTGAGTAGTATTCGTCAATCATCTGGTTCAGGAATTCTGTTCCACGATCTGATCTAATTGACATAATGCTTGACTCCTTTTGAATAGTGAGCTGGGTGAGCAATTCTAGCAACTTCTCCAACGTCTCCTTCTTCTTAAACAGAAAGACAACCTAGATGAATCTAGAAAAATCATCAATAATAATGAGGGTGTACTTTTTACAGTTTATACTCAGGGGAGTGATTGGACCAAACAGATCCATGTGGAGAAGTTCCAGAGTTCGACTTGTTGAATGTGCAGTTTTGTTGGGAAATGAAGCTCTGGTTTATTTCCCTGCTTGGCATGCATCACATATGTGGTTTATGTCGAACACTTGATCTGGTAATCCCTCCACCAGCTTCTCCCTAGCGAGTTTGTTGATGGTTTTGAAGTTCAAGTAGCTCAATCTCTTGTGCCACAGCCAGTTAAGTTCTGTGGTGGTATTTGTTACCAAGCATGTCCCTTGTTCTGTATTCCACTGAAAAATATACAGCTTGTCCTGCAAAATTCAGGTAAGGAGTGTAGCTCCTTCCTCTTCTTTAACCACACACATGTTAGTTGTAAAACAACTTGTTTTCCAGAAGCACATAATTGGCTAACAGAAAACAAATTGTGTTTAAGACCATCTACAAATGAAACATTGCTTACCATGGTCTTACCAACTTTGAAGTCTCCATAACCTTTTGTGTATCCTTTGGTGTTTCCTCCAAAAGTTATAGTTGGACCATTTCGCTCAACTTAGTTGGACAAATTCTCTCGATCACACGTCATATGCATCGAGCATCCACTTCGATGATCCAGACAGCACCTCCAGTAGCGATGCTTCTTCTTTGGCTTCTCCCTTCCTACAGATAACAATAATTAGCAACCCATTATAGAAATGGGTGCTTTGTTAGTAGCAATATTTCCAACTGGAACCCATAAATGACGAGAGAAATATGAGTTAGAGTTAGATTTGATCTATCGATGCATGAAGTTAACAAAGATTTATTCCTTTTCTGTTGTGTTCTGTGCTATCTTCTATTTGGGTTGAATAACCTTCTATGGTTTTCGCTGCTTCGTTTGTTATGTTCTTCTTATGTTCTGTTGTCTTGGAGTTTTGATCTGTGCAACTAGTTTCTTTTATGAAGCTGTTGTTCTGGAAGTCGAAGTCTCCTTCTGTGTATGAGTTACCTTCTTGTACCCAACACCTTACTTTCCATTGAAGATCGTAGCAAGTTCTGGTTGTTTCCTACTGTTTTGTTTGATTAGGATAGATTGAGGTTGTTTGACCGAGTTCTATAACTTCATGATCTGATTAGGGCCTTCCAGTTATGTTCTATCATTTTACCTTTGCCCTTCCCTTAAGCTTTCACAAAATTACCGTTTGTTTGCTGGCTTGTCTTATGTGCATCCAATGCCTTTCAAGTCAGCCTTTCTGTATCTTTCAGTGATATATTCCCTAATTATATTACCGTTTCGGTGGAATCTGTTGATGTACTTCTTTTCTTCCTCAGTCTTCTTCTCTAGTGCATCATACCTTGCTAAGAGATCATTGATTTTGGCATTTAAAGTAGTGATCTCCTTTTCCTTTTCTGTGATCTGTTTGGATAGATCCTGTTCACGTTATGTAAAAGCTTTGTTGACATCCTTCATCTGTGTGAAGGTTGTTTCCAGAAACTCATTCCTTTTTTGAGGACTCTCAACCATTTCTCGAAGTCTCTTACAATCTTCGGGAGTCTGTATAAACTCTTCCCATGAGATTCTTTCTGATGGTTCTTCATTATCATTTTCTTCTTCTTCGCTTTCTTGATCTGTGTCTTCTTTGCTAGCAAAATCATATATAGGTAAGTTAGATGAATTAGATGAACATAGATTTATCTCGGATTGTTTTAATCCGATTTCCATCCCGACGTAACATTATCCATCAAGTTCTACAATGACTTCTTGAGCGAAGTGAGCCTCATCATTATCTGATGAAGAATCAAAGAAGTTCCCGCTAGAGCATGCTGTATTCTATTCAGCAATCATAGCCTTTCACTGGTCCTTGAGCTTTCTGTCATTTTTGGCTCTGAGCTCTTCACGTTCTGTCGGCTTAGTTCTGGACAGTAGGTCTTGAAGTGACCTTTCTGATTACAACCAAAATATGTGACATCATCAAGATTGGCTCTTGGAATATTCGTTGACTTTACCTGATCTGACTGGTCAGGTTTGTCCTGTTGTTGTTTGCTGAAAATCCCTTTATCTTTGTAGAATCTCTGGTGTTTGTATGCCCTAGATTCCAGCTTTTCCAGTCGTTTTACCATCATGACAAAATAAAGGGCAAATTTGTCTTTCCCTACGGCTCATCATTTGATGCAGACGCCTTAGGGTTTTCTGCTGGAGCTGCTTTGAAAGCTGTTTTCTCTTTCTTCTTCTCGCTGTTTTCTTGAGGAAGCTTCAGTTGCTTCCTGAATCTTGCGTACTTCAAACTCGTTTCCGTAAGGGCATTAAATAGCTCCTCAGAAGTCATAAAGTTGAAATCTAGGCACAAGATAAACAACAAAATAAACATGCCAGTTAGGTGACATGGCACGAATAACTCGAAGGTTTAACTCCCTTTAGGTGTATTTGCTTTTATTTATTGTGAAGATCTCTAGGGTGATTCTGGTGAATTCGATCTTCATCTGTTTGATGGTTTCTGACTGTAGCATCCTAAATTCTCTGAACTTTTTGCATGCTTGAGACAGCTTGTTCTCAAGAATCTCTTCTGATCCGACGCACATGGCCTCGAGGCGTCCCACATCTCCTTTGCTGTTTTATGATCTCCGATGGTTGCTAGATAAATCCCTTTCACAATGTTAGAGATTATCCCTGTTGCATAGTTATCTAGGCCAACTTCTTTTCTGTCTTCCATTGTGTAGTCTCTAGGGTTCTTTAGAACCTTCTTGTAGACCACATAAGCTTCTGGTCCTTTCCATCCTTTGATCATTGTTTTAGCCGTGTTATAGATAGGAGTGGGTCCGTTCTCGATCACATCCCACATCAGGATGTGATGTGCTTCAAGACACATCCGTATTCTGAAACTCTAGTCTCTGTAACCCTGTAATGAAAATTCCTCACATGCTCTCGCAACATTGGAATCCATTATCAGCAGATGGTTAGTGAATGAGATGATATGAATGAATGATTTTCATAAGATCTATCAAGAATGATCACAGATTGTGAAATCTGGTGAAACAAAAACAGTGATCAAATTAGATACTTGTTGGTCCCGATTGAGTTTTCTCGATTTCTTGCAAGTTATCAAATACCGAACAAAACATCACACAGTATAAAAGATTGGCGATCTATAAGTCAAGTTCTGTGTTTTGGAAACACAGAAGATGATGTAGATATTTGTGATCTGTGAACGTGTTCTGTTCTCACAGAAGGAGATACAGAATATGCGGAATGTGGTGGTTAATTTTGTAGCTCAATTAATGAAAACATTTTGTTTTAAGCCAAATGTTCTTAAGATGATAGTTTACAGATTATGGTGATGAGATAAAGTGAAGAAAGTAAATATTGTAAAACGAAGCCTACGTGGCACCAAAGAGTACAAAGAGACAGATAATCCATTTAGGCAGAACATCTGTTCTTAGCATCTCACATAGCACCTCAAGTTCTGTGTGCTGACCAGATCATTTCATGATCTGTTAAATCACCTACTGTGATTTGGATACTTCATTGTTAGATAGTATCTGGACAGAACGTTGCATACGTTTTGTGTCATAAACAGAATGACTCCTTCATTTTGTGTCTTGAATGTCCTCCATAACTAGTCTAAGTAAGATGCTCTATAGATACAGAACATGAATCACGTTCTGTTCTTTACATGTCAACATCTCAATAATTCTAAGTCTAGTCACGATTAAGATGGGACCAGAATGTGACTCACTTTATGTTCCTTTACATTGTAATCTGTAAACTAACAAAGAAATAAAACCTAAGTCTAAGTTGATCTTCTATAGACATATCTTAACACAGATTTTAACATCTTTACAGAACTAGATCAACTTCATACACAGAACATATTATGTTTTGTGTTGGTAAAACACTTAAGTAAAATCTAAGTGTGTGTTTCAATAACCATCATCAAAACTATTACACAAGGTTCCCAACACTAGCTCCACCGGTGAAAGCATGTCCAGATCGAGAAGATACATACAGATGTTCAACGTGCTGATATATTGACAAAGTCACTTCCAGAAGAAAGATTCAAGATGCTATGTGGAAAGCTAGGATTACTAAACCTAGATGACAGAACCGGATCGACACCAGATCGATAAACACCAGACCATATAGCAGATTGATAATAAACAGATCACTAGTTATGGTAGTCCATCAGATTATGAAAACCAGACTGTCAACCAGATCAACATTTATCATAATGTGGAGACTACAAATATCAAATCACAACTTTAAAAGCAGATGATGTATGAAGTCAACACCAGATGATACCAGATGGAAGTGAGAACTAGAAGATGTTATCAGCAAGACCAGATTGATCACAACATACACGTGTCAGAATTTGAAGAATCTATATCATACCAAGTGAAAATTGATTTTCCAAATATCTATTACTTAGTCAAGGGGGAATTTAGAAATTTGTATCGTTTTTCTGACCTAATTACTGCCCTAACTAAGGTCTATAAGGTTTATTTTCTGACATAGATTTGCTAAATCTTCCATAATTGTGATGATTAGTACAGATTTGGGAAATGTGATCGAGGAATATCTCTACCATAAGAGAGAAAGAAAAGTTGCAGTGGTTAGAAAGATTCACACGCTCCATCCTATAACCCTAGGATCCAGCGCGTGCATTTGACGCGAGGAGAGACGGCAAGTCAAAAGCTGAAGTGGGAAAATCTAAAAAGGGATACTTTCATCTAAACTTTAAACATCTTATTGCTTTCATCTTAGCCGTTGGATTATTTCCTATATATATGTATCGTACGTGCATTTTACTATTCACCTTACACTTTCAACTCACTGCGCACTACTCCTCTCTAAGCACTTAAGCTTTTTTTTAGTTCTCTTAACTATTTTCGAAGCTTGTTAAAACTCAACTTCTTTGAAAATGGCACCACAAACATCCTTGTTTTTACATGTTGTTGAAGTTCAGAAATTCCTCTCACCTGAACCATATGCTGTCCTTGATACTCATGGTTTTCAAAAGCTAGAAGAGATCTTCGCCATCGTTAAGCATTGCAAAGGTTTTTCATCGGTTATTTACATTCAAACTGCTTAAGCATGATTATATAGAAGTTTCTCTATGAGATTTGGATTATGACACACGACTTAATCTTTTTGTTGATATTCACTGGATATATGTTAATTTCTGGAAATTTTGGTCATGTATATATTTGTGTTCATACTCATAACTGTATTATGGGGCATATATGTTGTCAATATAACTGGAAATTATATGTTACTTACTGCTGGGATTTCTATATTTTGTAGGATTTCACAATATAGTTACTGCTCACCCTAACATGTACCTGACCAAACAAGCTGCTACATTTTATCTAACATGGCACGACGAAAAGGATGGCCATGAGGCTAACGTACTGATGCCTATTGGAGATAGGACCAGTAAGACCACCTATGATGTGATTTCCATGATCAACCAGGCATACAGACTGAAGGATGAGGGAATGACCCTTGATGAGATCATTGTGGAACAGCTTCAGGAAGCTGTGGAGAAAGTGATGGTGATTCCCATTGCCTACACGAGAAGAATGTTCCAGAGGGCACTACTCCAACCAGGCTACAAGCTAGTCTTCAAGTTTGTGCAGCGCATATTCATGACGCACAGTGGATCATACGATCAAGTCACCCCGGAGAAGTTCAGGATCATGACTGCAGTGAGTCAACTAGAGCAGAGTCCTCTTTAACTTTCTGGCAAAGGAAGCACGTCTTGTGAAGTGGAACATGGATGCCAATGACAATGCTGTATCCGTGGAAGTCAGAAGGAATTTGAGACACTCCACCAAAATAAGCTTCATAGTGGAGAAGTTTTTCAAACAACAAGTTTGGGAAAACGCTGTGGAGTTCAACTCCAGGTTCACCATCCCTAAGGATCAACATCAAATCAAGATGTCCTTGGGAATTACTCCAGCCCTATTCAACAAAGTTACTAATGAAGTGCACCACGCTGCACTACTGGAGATGGGTAGCTCAAATCCCATCTGGGTGCCACGTACCAGAGAGATAGAGAAGAAAGAGAAGGCACCAAAGGAGAAGGTGCAGAAAGAAAAAGCCCAGCGCAAGCCACCTACCAAGAGGGCAAGTTCTATAGATATTGACACATCTACCACAACTCACCAACCCAAACAGAAGAGAAGAAGGCTGAGGAAAGTACATGAGTCACCATCACCTACTGAAGAGGCAAGTTCTATAGATATTGACACATCTACCACAACTCACCAACCCAAACAGAAGAGAAGAAGGCTGAGGAAAGTACACGAGTCACCATCACCTACTGAAGAGGCACAACCAGAAACTGCCACACACCAACCAGAATAAGACATACTACAGCAAGCAGAAGAAGCTCATCAACCAGAAAGCTGCATTCCTCCACAACCAGATGAACCATAATTCGTGGAATCAGAGTCAAGCATTGACCCCAACCAGGGCAAAGACTTCTGACCAGCACGTTCTGTCACTCTCTCACCAGACCGTATGCAGAAAATTAGTGAAGAGGATGAGGAAATCGATGAGGAGGAAGAAAAGAGAAAGCAAGTTGCCGTTGTCATTCAATTACTGGAGAATGAGGCAGACCACTCCGTGCGCAAAGACTTTCCAGGTATCCATCTGCTGCCTGAAAGCCTTGGAGCAACAGAGAGAGTAAAATTTTACTTGCTGGTTAAGGACAGTGAGTACTACATGTTTGATGCTCTCCTTCATACCATATCTATGGAGGAACTGAAGAAAGAGGAAGCCACCTTGTTGAGCCTACTACAAGCATGTTCTGTTAATGAAGTCAAAACAAAATACCATCAGCTAATACTAGCTATGATGAAGCATGAAGCCAGACTGCTGCAAATTAACCTAAAATCATTCTACGCTGATAGAATGGATTTTTACACAATGGTTAAGGGATTAGATGATGAAGCTGACCTAGATGTGGATCAAGGAGGTGACCAGATGATGAAGCCAACCACATCTGGAGCAGCAAGTCAACCACAACAACAATCCTCACCAGCAACAACAGACCAACACCCACAACAAAAAGAACAACCCAAGAAACGGAAGAAGAAGACACCTATCATCCATCTGGACTCTACTGATGTCGAACCAGAAGGTCAATTCATTGAAGGGGAACCCACAAATATGATTTACACTTGTGGAGTTTCCCAGAAGCTAAAGAAGGATGTTCGATTCTATGACATGGAGGAATTGCTGGAGAGAGAGACCAAGACATTTAACAACCACCAGATCAACAAATTGATCGCTCTCAGAGTTGAAGATCACATGAATGATAACTACAATGTCATACAAGAGAAGGCTACTCAAATCCTTGTTGATTTCAATCAACACCAGAAGGATTACGTCAACGATATGGATAAAGATCTGCGCCGCAAGTTGCAATATCTCAACAAAGAGCTGAACAAAAAGATTGATGACTACAGAGAAGCTGCTGAAGGAGCTCGACAAAAGACTGACCAGAGGGTAGAGTCAGTGGAGACCCAAACCCTGAATATTCAGGCTCTGGTCACCGATATGCTTGCCAAAGAGCAAGAGTGCATTTATGCAGCTGTGAAGAGTCAAACTGTTGCTATCACTGCTGAGGTGAAGGAGGCTACTACCATCGATATTCATGCCCAACTTGCTGCCTTCGAGAAGGAGAATTTTGTGGAACTTATGACGACAAATCAAATCAGTGTGGTGGATGCTCTGCTCTACCCAAATCCTACAGAGTATGAACCTCAGAACACTAGACTGACTAAGATAGAAGACCTCCAGCAAACTTATGATGCCACGCTCTCCACGATGAATAACTGCCTAGAGAAGAAGCTCGATGCCACGCATCAGATGGTTAACTTACTAATAGGCTCAAGGAAGATTCTGAACAAAAGATGGAGGAGATGAAGGCCAAAATTGCCTCCCTTCGTACACTCATCAAGTCCGTATTTGATGATGTCAAAAAGGGAGAGAGGTCGAAGTATGGCAAAGGTGGAGATGGCAAAGGCAAAGGAAAGGATGCAACAGAACAAGGTCAACCAGATGAAGGTCCACTAGAAGGATCACAAAGAGAAGCGCCAATACAACAAACCAAGGAGAAGCCCACGACGCCACCTAGGGCAGATCCTACGATTGAACTAGAGCAAGAAACCCATGGACGAGGGAGATCAAATTGCTGAGCTGCTCCTGTTTGGAGTAAGAAGTGAACAAGCATGTGACCAAATTTTTCGGGCACAATTTTACAAAGAACAAGCGGAACGAGAAAGGAAGCTGATAGCACAAGAGGCCAGAGAGAAGTCATTTCAGACACCATTTTCTCAATCGTCATCAGAACGTTCACAACAACAATCATCACAATCCACCACCTAATCAAAGAGAAAGAAAAAGAAGTCGTTCACTGCCAGGAGCTTCTCACTACAGAAGAAGACGCCCAAAGATAATTGGGTACTAGAGGGAGACCAGAAGGATTGGGAGCTTATCAAGCAAAGATTTATTATGAATAGATATTTCCTAAAGGAACCTATCTATTCAGAGTCCACACCAGATGAAGACTTCAACAGATACATGGAAAATTTTGTAGAGAAGGAATTGATCTAGAGAATTAGGTTGGCAGCCAAGGATGCTAAAATTCAAATTAAGGCACCCGAGCGGGAGTACATGGTCTGTCCAATAATCCCATGAAGCAACATACCAGATAAGACTTATATTCTCAATTATATCAATCAAATGGCCAAGATCAAGGGCTACAAGATTGATAATCACGACCCAAATTACGTCAGAGTAAGGGACGAGATCTATGATAATATCCAGCTTACCTCCGACGCTCAACGCGAGAAGATGAAGAAGGGAGGTGTTGTCAGATGATTCTCTTAGACTTTCCTATAATTTTTCCATCAGTTGTTCTTATTAGGTTATCTATTTTTGATATCTACTTGTAATCCACTTGTTCTCAAACTCTTATATATATATATATATATATACATATGGGTTTTTTGAAGAAAAAGACTGTAAGTGTACGGATACCATCATCAACGATCAACAAGCTGTTACTCTGCTCAGAAATCAACTCACTCATCAAAGCATTTACTTGAAAAGATTTCTACACACAAGATCGTGTTCTAAGCCGTTTGTGACCGAAATCACACCAACTTGATTCAAGTCTGTCTTATCGAGAAGAATGAAGGATAACTTTACTAGCTAGTAGCTTTCTAGTGGATTAACATGAAGAGATCCGGTTACAGTAGTTTTCTGTAAGTTGTAAAGGGACACGACCCTTATTCGTGCATAAGTTTCAACCAGATTGTGCTTGAAACTTGTGGCTCGTTCTCAGCGAGTATAAAGAAAAGAGTATCCTAGTAGTGGATATCTAATCCAGTTTGGATTAGATCGTGCGAACCACGTAAAAACAACTTTGTTATTTACATTCTGCATTTTAATTTCAGTTGTTTATCTGCTAAACAACACAATCATTCAAATTGCATTTCTTAATCAATCTGTTAATCTATCTGATTAATCTTTTAGAAGGTTTTCTAAACAAGAGCACTGAATAAGTCCACCATATTCCGCACACAACGCTCTGCTCGAGATCAAGATCACTCTTGATATCTGCTAAGTGTTATCCACAAGAGAGTATCTATCTGGATAGATCAAGATCGATCTGGTTTGTTAAAGTTAAGCAATCTTCATTCAGAAAGCTTAAACACTCTAACTAATTAGTCAAGTAAACTGAAAAGTTTGCATTTGGTGTATCCCCCCCCCCATACACCAAACCTTGCTCTTTCTGGACCAACACTATCAGAACAGATCGTGGTACTGGGTTTCTTAATAAGAAGATTGAAGCAAATTGCAACCAGATGGGCATTACACATCAAATATCTGCCGCAAGGATACCGCAACAGAATGGAGTAGTAGAAAAGCAATAGAGATCGTTGAAGGAAGCAACACGTACCATGCTAAATGCGACTAACCTGCCGAAGTAGTTTTGGGCAGAGGAAATCAACACAGGTTACACTCAGAACAAATCAATTTTCACTCTCAGACATGGAAAGACTCCATATGAGATCTAGAATAACCGAAAACCAATGATTAAATATTTTCGTGCTTTTGGTTGTACGTGTTACATTCACAATAATGGGAAATCCCAATTGAAAACCTTTGATAGCAAAGCTGACCCTGGAATATTTGTAGGATATTATGATGTTAGCAAAGCTTATAGGGTTTACAATAAGAAGACTCATATTGTGGAAGTAACACCTCATATTGTTTTTGATGAATCTATTCTTGAATACAGGGACACAGGTGAAGAATAGTTTCACAATCAGATTACTACAAGAAGTTCAGGAAGCATATTACTAGAAGATGTTCTGATCTGGAATCCTCTAGAAGATGAAGAGATTGATATTCAACCTTCATCTGAGACCATCACACAACAAAGGGGAAAAACTCATATCGAGCCTGATCAGAACAGACCAGTTCATTCTGAAGATAGTGAACCGGCTCAGAGTCAACCTGATAAATCAAATGAGATCAACAATAGTTTGGATACCAACCCGGAGATTGATATGGAGAATCCATTCCAAGAAACAACTTCATCAGTACACCCAGAGTTTGAGGAACCAGCAGAAGAATCTAAACCTAAGATATCAAAAGAAGTGATGTCTAGGCGGAGAACATGGATTCAAGATCATCCACCAAAACTGATTGTTGGGAACCTCACAGATCATGTGAAAACCAGAAAGATGCATGAAGAGAGTGCACTACTACGTTTCTACCTATCTCACATTGAACCAACTGATGTATATGAAGCACTACAAGATGCATATTGGGTAATTGCTATGCAAGAGGATCTCAACAAGTTCAAGAGAAATCAAGTGTGGTATCTTGTAGATCGACCTAAAGACCAAAGAGTAATAGGTGTTAAGTGGGTTTTCAAGAACAAACGAGATGAGAATGGAGAGGTAGTAAGGAAAAAAGCCAGATTAGTTGCCAAATGATATAATCAACAAGAGGGTATAGATTTTGATGAGACATTTGCCCTAGTTGCCAGATTGTAAGCTATCAGATTGTTCTTGGCATATGCAGCTTACAAAAGGTTCAAAGTATACCAGATGGATGTCAAGAGTGCATTTCTAAATTGTATTCTGGAAGAAGAAGTTTATGTAGAACAATCACCTGGATTTGAAGAAAGAGATACAGAACATAAAATCTACAGATTGACAAATGCAGTTTATGGGTTAAAGCAAGCTCCAAGAGCTTGGTATGAGACGCTGTCAACCTTTCTGCTGGAGTCAGGCTTTCGACGAGGCTCAGTTGACAAAATGTTATTTATCATCAGAGTCAAGGAGCATATCCTTTTAGTACAAATTTACTTTGATGATATTATCTTTGGATCTCAATCTGGATATTTATGTGATAAATTCGCTGACCTGATGAAAAATAAGTATCAAATGTCCATGATGGGTGAGATGAATTTATTTATAGGTTTGCAGGTTAATCAGCTACTAGATGGAATATTCATAAACCAGGCGAAGTATGTACAAGACTTGATCACCAAGTTTGGAGTCAATGATAATAAACCTATCAAGATTCCAATGCAGACCAATGAGAAGATTGATCCAGATCCAGAGGGCAAACCAGTAAACAAAACTCAATAGAGGGGTATCATAGGTTCACTTTTATATCTAACTGCTAGTCGACCTGACATTACTTTTGTAGTTAGAGTTTGTGCAAGATACCAGGCCAACCCCAAGGAATCTCACATGGAAACAGCTAAGAAGATTCTACGCTATCTCAAAGGAACAACTCACATAGGTTTATGGTATCCATGTGATGATAATTTTGAGTTAACTGATTATTTAGATTCTGATTATGCAGGATGTATGCTAGATAGGAAGTCTACTTCGGGAACCTGTCAGTTTCTTGGAAACAAGCTGATCTCATGGTTTCCAAAGAAGCAAACCTTCGTGGCTACATCAACTACTGAGACTGAGTACATGGCCGCTGGAAGCTGTTGTGCCCACATACTATGGCTCAAGCAACAACTCAAGGATTATGAGATATATGTATAGGAAATACCTATATTCTGTGTCAGCTTGAGTGCTATCGCGATTACATAGAATCCAGTCTTACATAAAAGATGCAAACATGTGGATGTAAGATACCACTTCATAAGAGATCATGTGGAGAGGAAGAATGTGCAGATCGAGAAGATACATACTGAAGTATAGCGAGCTGACATCTTAACAAAGGCACTACCTGAGGAAAGGTTTAAGATGCTTTGTGGAATGCTAGGATTGCTAAGCTTGGATGATAGAAGCAGAATGCTAGAACCAGATCGATAAGATCCAGATGACTAGCAGATCACTAGATGCAGATCACTAGGAGATCACTGGATGTAGAACACCAAGCAGATTACTAAAACATGAAGTACATATCACTTCAAAATACCAGATCACCAGAAAAATAGATTGCTTGAAAAGTCAGCATATCACTGTGAAGGAATAGATTAGTCATGCCAAGTGGAAATTATTTTTCATCTACATTCCTTAATTAAGGGGGAACTCAGAAATTTTTGTATTGATTTCTGATTTTATTTACCACCTTAATCGTGTTTTATACGCTATTTACTGACAAATATGGTATATATTACATACTTTGTAATGATTTGTGTAGCTATTGGAAAGTATAATCGAGGAGAATGATTACCTAATATGGGAATGGAATTTACAGAGGCGAAGGAAAAATTGCACACACCTCCATCTATCCCTACCTATAGGGTGCGTGTACCAGACGCGTTGTAGAAGCAGGAAAAGGAGGAATCAAAGTGGGAAAATAAAAAAGGGAGGACTCAATCTCAACCCTTAACTTCTTAATTTTAATCATGACTGTTCATTATCTGTATATATATTTGTGTGTGTCGAAGATTAACTGTTCACCTTTCTTCCTCATTTCACCGCAACACTTAATCATTCCAGCCTTTAAGCATTTTCTGAAAACTCTTACAAACTCTTTCAAATCTTCAAAACTCTTTCGAAAATGGCACAATACATAATGAAATTCCCAGAGCGTGTTTCTGAGGTTCAAAAGCATATTTCACCAGAACCTTTTGTTGTTTTCAACACTCATGGCTTCCAAAAGCTTAAGGAAATATATGTGCTTATCAAACGATGTAGAGGTTCATTTTGATTTATGCTTATATGCGTTTGTATGACATCTATGTGAGAGTTTGATTATCTATATGTTATGTGTTTATCCTGCTTACTGTATTTAAAATTCTGGATTTCTTCGTATATATGTGTTCATGCTGAGTTCTTAATATTCATGCATATTCTTGCTGTGAATCTAATCGCGGATCATGCTTATGTTGTTATTAGATAATTTGTTCTGATTGCATGTTTAGAAATTGAACCTATTTGGAAATGTGAAGAATACTTGAATTATGTTTATATGATGTTCATCATGTTCTTGCTTAAAAATGGTGATAAATTGATATATTTTGATTTAAGCATTGATAGTTTTATGTTATTAACTTATAAATTTTGTCCAGGATTCCATAATATAGTCACATCTCACCCAAAGATGTATCTCCCGAAACAAGTTGCCACCTTCTCCTTGACTTGGGAAGATGAAAAGTCAGGAAATGAAGCGAGCATATTGATGCCTTTAGGAGAAAAGGCCAGAAAGACTACATACGATGTGTTGCAGATGATTTTGCATGCATACCGGTTGAAAGATGAAGGACTGGATCTATCTGAGACCACCAAGGCACAACTGCAAGATGCAGCATAAGAGATAATGGTCATTTCAATGAAATACACAGTGAGGATGTTCTCCAGAACGTTACTCACTCCCGGATACAAGCTCCTATTCAACTTTGTGCAGAGGATATTCATGAAGCACAATGGGTCTTATGACCAGGTCACTTCGGCCAAGATGAGGATTCTCACTGCAGTCGTTCTTAACCTCCCAGTGAACTGGAGCAGGATCTTGTTTGACTTGTTGGCGTTGGACGCCAGATTGGTAGCAGAAAACAAGAACGACAATGGACAAGTTGTTGAAGTATCTGTGAAGCAACATCTACGACATGCAACAAAGATAAGCTTCATGATTGAAGCTTTCTTCAAAAGCCAAACCTGGAAGGAGGCAGTACCTTTCAACCCACAACACTCTTTGCCTAAGGAGCAGTACCAACTTGAGATGGCCCTTGGTCTATCTCCAACCCACAACAAAGTGAAGGATGAGGTTCATTTAAAACACTTGTTAGAGATGGGTAACTCAAACCCAACTTGGGTGTCACCTTCTAAGGGGGAATCCAAGAAGGAAAGCAAGAAGGACAGTAAGAAGGAAACCCAGAAAGAAAAGAGAAAATCAGATAAGAGGGCGAGTTCATCTGAGACAGAAACATCATCACCTCCACCGCAGCCGAAACAAAAGAAGAGGAGGTTGAAGAAATAGCAACCTGCCTCACCAGCGGAGTCACAAGATAGGGAGATTCTGGAAGATGTCATGCCCGAATCTTCATATGATCCAAGGCAAGAGAAAGATTTTTCTCTAGCCAGGATAGCTACACCATCACCCTCACCAGATCATTTGGAGACGATTGATGATGATGAGGAGGAAGAGATAGATGAAGCTACTGCAAGGAAGAAGCAAGCTGAGGATGTGATCCAGTTTATTGAGAATGAAGCATATCAATATGTGCTTTAGGATTTTCCAGGTATTGCGTTGACACCTGAGAGCTACGCAGCAGCTCGTCGTGTCAAGATTTATTTGTTGATAAAAGACCGTGAATACTACGTCTTGGATGCTCTGTTAACCATCAAGTCAATTGAAGAGCTAAAGATTGAAGAGGCCACTCTTAAAAAATATTTTTGATGTGTCTTCGATCGTGGAGATCAGGGAGACATTTCACCAGATGATTTTGGCAATCTCCAAGCACGAGGCAAGATAATTGAATGTTGATCTGAGATCACACTACAAGAAATGATGGAATTCTTTGAGTCTGTACAAGATACAGATAATGAGGCAGAAGAAGCAAGGGAAGAGCCATCTGCTCAACCAGATGAGCTAGATGAGCTTATGGCAGAACAAGGAGAGGCAACAGCTGATCAGCCCAGTACTACAGAAACAACAGATCAACAAAAACCAGAACAATCAATAACAACGCAACATCAGAAACCATCTAACTCTACACCAGCATAACAAACAGATGCACAACCCTCTACCTCTCAATTTGCCGAACCAGAACAGCCTACTGCTCAACCAGAGAAAGTAACAGAAGGGAGACATAAGGAGACAGAGAAAGAATCTGAGATGGAGAAGGAAACAGAGAAAAAGAAGGAGATGGAGAAGGAGAAGGAACAAGAAAAGGAAAAGCAACCTGCTGCTGAGGAGATTGAAGAAGAGTCTGTTGTCCAGGTCGTCGGAGGTGAGCGTACAAATGACCTATACACACCAGGCGCAGCTACAAAACTCAAAGTTCATGTTGGTTTTACGGACCTGGAAGAATTACTGCAAAATGAAAAAAGGCCGTATACCAATGAGCAGGTTGATGACTTAATCAATCTGAGGATTCAAGATCATCTGACAGTCACATAAAATGAAATCCAAGAAAAGGCAACCAAAGTACTTACCGATTTCAACAATCATCAGAAGGAGTACGTTGACGACATGGAAATAATCTTGAGGAAGAAAATCAGAGACGCTGTTAAAGATATGACCAAGATGTTGGATGATGACAGAGATGCAGCTGATCTTGTTGAAGAAAAGCTGAATTTGAGACTGTAGGGATTTGACAAGAAGTTTGAGGAGATAACAAAGTCTATTGCTAACCTTGCAGACATGCAGCAGACAAAGATCCAAGAAGCTGTTAAGCAGAGCACAACCTCCATATCAGGTGAGATCACTGAAGCCACATCGCGTGACTTACACAAACAGTTTAACACGTTTGAGAAGGAAAGATGCTTGAAAATTTAGAAAACAAACCTACCTGATGCACTCACTGAAATTGATTTTCCAACTCAAGATGAGATAAGCCATCAGTTTAAGAAAGTTGACGATCTGGAGCAGACCCAAACCACCTATGATAAAATACTGAGTACAATGAACAACAGGCTCGGTAACCAGATCAGTGAAACAAATCAAAACATTACATTCCTACTAAACTTCAAAGAAACAACTGAAACAAAGCAAGCAAAACTGGAGAAGGAGATCGACTCTCTTCGCACACTCATCAAGTCTATCTTTGATGATATCGAAAAGGGGGAATGTTGAGGAGGTAAGCATGGTAGAGGAGATAAGGATGGTCGAGGAGGCAAAGGAAAGGAGACAGAAAGAAAGCAACCTGCCAAGAAACAAACCACCTCACCTACCAGGCCAGTCCAACAAGCTCAACCAAATCAGCCAAAGCTAGACAAAGGGAAAAACCCTATGGTGGTAGAGAAAGATGAAGGCGACCAGATCGCTGAATTGATGCTGCTAGGATTTATTTAAGAGGAAGTGTGTGATCCTATTTTTTGAGCTCAATTCTACAAAGACAGAGCGATACAGCTTCAGAAGGAAGCGGTGAGGGCAGAGCGAGAAAGAGTTTGTGATCCACCACCATCACCTCCCAAAGCAGCTCAACAATCAACACCAACCAGACCACAAGAGCAGCCAGCGAAGAAGAAATGGACTTTCAGAACACTTGCAAATGTGTTATTTTTGTAGAAGAGGACACCAAAAGATTTATGGGTAGCTGATGAAGACTCGGATGAATGGGAGCTCATAAAGACATGATTTATTTTGAACACATATTTTCTGAGAGAACTTGCATATTCACAACAACCAGCTGATCATGATTTCAAGAAGTATGTGGATGATTACAAAGAGAAGGAGCTTGTCGAGAGAGTGAAGTCAGCAACTCATGCAACTAAAGTGGAACTGAAGGCACCAGCTAGGGAATACATGTAGTTTCCATTCATACTAGGGAGCACGATGTCTGATAAGACTGAATTACTCAAAATCATCAATCTGATTGCCAACGCCCGAGGCTATAAGATCGATAATCATGATCCATATTACGCCAGAGTAAGGGATGGCATATATGAGAGTGTTCAGTTGACATCTGATGAGAGGAAAAAGAAGATGAAGGAGGAGGCGAAGTAGAAGAAAAAAATAGGGAGTAAATGGTTTGATTGAATATCTTGTAAACCTGTTATTTTCTATGTTTTATGTTATTTTGTTTTGATGCTTTGGACCACATCATGTAACCTGTAATGAACTGATCCGATATATATATTTCTGACGGGTTATCTGATGACAATATCTCTTTGTCGAGAACTCATTTTAAAGTCTTTATTCGTTATAAATTATAACGAGACTAACTCTTCTAATATTTAAACCAGATTGCTCTTATTGCTTTACTTAAGGTTATCTTGTAAAGTGTGGTTTCGACATCATCAAAAAGGGAGAAATTTTTGGGAACCCTCACAATATTTGGTTTTGATAATGTTCTTTCGAAACACACTTAGAGTTATTTTATGTTTTGCTTGTTTGATCTAGCTTGCTCAAAATTGTAACAGGGTGATCACTTTCTTTATATGTGAACCTGATAGGGAGCAAGCCTGTCTTTTGTTTTAGACCAGGTTAGCTGATGACTTAAAATGTAAACGACTCAAATATGTTAAGTATTATGTCATATATGAAGTCATCTGGTTTAGAAAGTCTTCTGTTCTTAGAAGCAAACCAGCGAACCTGATGCAAGCAGACAACCTATTGAAGGTCACTCAATCAGGACCAAATCTGTTCCACCTTGCTGGAGTGAACCTGTCCCTTACATATCACTAAATTAGAGATTATGTAGTGTCATGATATACAGTGCATCATTTAAAGTTCTACATAGTCATCTGATATTCTCTAAGTCATCTGGGTATATAATGCGTCACCCGATGAACATAGAGAGAATCTCATCCTTATGCCATGTCATCAAATTTGTCAAAGAAGGAAGGAGAATTAATCAGAGCTTAAAGAACGAAAAAGATCAATCAGCTATCTGTTTCCATAAGCAAGGAGATCTCAAATATCTTTCTTTACAAGGTAAGAGGATCAATTAAGGATTCAAGATTTGTGATTGTTGGGATGTGGACTCCAGCACCTCCTGGACGGGGGTCCTCCGTGTATCGTACCTGAGAGAGCTTATGGGAGTGCGGCCTGCCTCAGTCGGAAAGGGCCTGCACTACTCATACCAACATGGTTCATCATCTTTTCAGGTGACCCCTTAGTAGAAACTCCAAGGTTAAGCGTGCTTGGCTTGGAGCAATACTATGATGGATGACCTACTAGGAAGTGTCCTGGATCAGCCTGTCAGTGAGGACAAAACCGCAATCATACAAAGCTGAAACTCTACCCAAAAATCTACTCAATCATTGAAGCATTCAATGAGGAGATTTCCCATTCCAGATTTGTTCAAAATCGTTCGTGAACACAATCACACCAACCTCGATTCAAGTCTGTCTTATCGAGAAAAAGGATAGTTGATATCTTTGCTAGCTTAGTAGTTTTCTAAGTTGATTAACGTGAAGCTATTGTAGCAGATTTATCTGCTATTGTAGCAGATTTATCTGCAAGTTGTAAGGGACACGACTCTATTCTTGTTTGATTGTACCGTGGACGTAGGGGGCTTCCCGAACCACGTAAAAACAACTGTGTTCTTTACTTTACGTATTTATTCTTCAGTTTTTTTATTCACTAACCCTGCACTTGCACGCAATCTTGCATTGTTTTAATCAGCCTTTAATATATTCGACTAAGTGTTTGCAAAGGTTTTCTAATAAGAGCAACATATTAAATTCACCATATTCCGCACACTACACAATGTTAGATAACAAGATCACTCTTGCTATCTGCTTTGCATAACTCACGAGAGAGATTTTATCTGGACAGATCAATAGTGAACTTGGTCTGTCAAACTCAAGCAATCTCTTTTTGAGAAAGCTTAATCTCTCTAATTAATCTACCAAGTAAACTGAAACGTTTGTATTTAGTGTATGCCCCCCCCCCCCCCCCCCCCCCCCCAAATACACCAAATCTTGCTCTTT
>JAPKLX010000080.1:344908-361441 GCA_026898415.1 Leonotis leonurus
GGGGGGGGGGGGGGGGGGGGGGGGGGAGGGGAATAAACCAAACACCAACTTTTCTAGTTTACTTGACAATTAAATCAAAGAGTTAAAAACCCTTATTATATCAAGAACAACTTTTTGGTTGACTAGAACAGGTTCTCTTAGGAGAAGATGATCTGGTCCAAAGAAACTCTTGAGTGAGCTGTTCTGAGAGAGTTAAACTTCGTGAGAGGTTTCTCTTCAACAGAACTGTGTGTGGAAGATGGTGGATATAATTGGTTGCTCTTAATGAAAACCTTGTCTTAGTTCAAGTGTTCTTTAACGAGGCAGGTTAACAGAATACGAATGAGAATGAGGATACTGAGTTAGCGAATAAATGATTGAATACGCAGTCAATTTAACGTGGTTCGGGAAACGCCCTACGTCCACAATCTAAATCAATACTGAAAATCCACTACTAGGATTCTCGCTTCTTTATACTCATTCAGTACGAGCCAAGAATACAAGTCAAAACTAGACTGTATTCTGGGTAAATGATGTTGCTTTGAGAACAGTATGCAAGAACTTGATTTCTTCACTCTTGAATGCTTGAATATAGATGAATAAATCTGGGCAGAGTGATGGCTCTTGAGAGTTGAATTCGCGTGTATTTTGCATAGTTTTAATCGAATCTTTTATAGGTGCGAAATTAAAAAATATGACTGTTGGCATGATTGACTAATCATCAGTCCATAATCGTTGCTGAAGATCTTGTTTCCATAAAACGATTATTGCCATATAGAGTTGATTGGAATCTCCTTGATTGAGTTGATTTGATCTGTGATTGATCTCCTTCCTTTAATAGAAATTGTCGAATAGAGACTTGTTATCCGCTCTCTTCTTTTTTGCTTCTCTTCTGCTTGGTAAGCTTTCTTCAGAATAGAACTACCTAGCAAACATGATGACTCCTATAAATCAGAACTCCCATAAGGCAACCTGCCTTTTACAATGTGTCATCATCATAAGGTTTGATCTAGTTAGCTTGCCTCTGTATGAGTTAAGGTTCAGACAAGGTTACCTTTCTGCTACAACATATGTAAGTCAAAGCAATGAATGAAATGGAAAAATCTTAAGTGGGTTTCAAAAGAACATCATCAAAATTATTTCTAAGGGTTCCCAACATAATAAATTCCAACCGAGCGGGTTTCTTATGCAATAAACCTTTCTGAATGCCTCACGCGGATTTAATCAACTCGTGTCACTGAGACACGATTCTATGTGATTGACAATCGAGCACTTTTTTCTAGACCAATCACTACTGCTCAAGACATCACTATCTAGGGTTATGTAAAACCCGTAAGTAAAGATGAGTCAAAACAACGTTTAATCAGTCGCATATACTAATGTCATCATCACAGATTAAGAAATAACTAATTTCTGAGACCTCATTCTAAACAACAACATGTAGAACTTATCTCACTGTGAAACCTCTAAATATGTATACGCAAAGCATTTGTATTATCTTATACATACCGATATCATTTTGCGGGCTAAGGTCAACTCTCGCATCAAATGATACCGCAACCTTTACCGACTAGACTGTGAGCTTTATACTACAAAGGACCTAACTGTGTTACCTTCTGTGATCATCGATTCACCACACAGTCTACAATTGTAGTAATCGGACTCATTTGCAATTCAATATATGAAGATACTCCCTCTGTCCCATCTAGCTTGAGGTATACTTTTCGGGCACGGTAATTAAAGAGTGTATGATGAGTGTTGTTTATTGTATAAAATGATGATAGGAATATATATTATTTAAATTTGTATGTATAATAAAGATGTCCTAAAGAGGAAACGACTCAAGCTAGTTGGGACAGAGGGAGTAATAAATAGCAGACCAATGATAGAAACATTTGTTCTCATTTAAATGGAACTGAAAACAAGTTTGATACATCGTCTATGCATAAAGCATGTCTTGAGTTTTACAAACCCTAACAGAAGCAACGTGAAAAGTGAGATAGGAAAAAAGATGGAAATTTTACCAGCAACACAGATCGAACGGACAGCTCAGCCTCATGATATTCCCACTCAACCTCTTCCTATTCTCGAGCTGATGGAACCCGTATGAGGGGCTCACTAAACCGCAGGATCCAAAGTTTAATAAATTATACAAATAATTAATTCTTAAAATACATAGGAGAATATAATGCGGAATATAATAAATTATACCTCCACCTACCCAAAATCCTCCACTTGTGGAGAAGCGATTTGTATCCCTAACAACGATCACGAATCCACACGTACGAATCTCCTTCTTGAATCTCCACTGAATCTAACCCTAGGAACTTCTATCCTATTCCCGGTCTACTTACTAGAATATTGGGTTGGCAAATCTATCTAGTAATTGGAGAAAAAAAAGATCGAAAATTGGAGCGTAGAGCACTCCAAAATTTTCGAAAATTTTAAGAAAGAATCTCAAAGGGGGCGCCAGTTTGCACACTCAAGAGAGAGAAATTGGCTCCTTTTTATTCTCCTTTATGACGTAGTTGGCTATGATAGGGCTTCTAAGGAGAATGAATTAGATCCCAAATAATAGAACCATATCCCCACCTTTATTTCTTTTTCAGTTACAACTATAATTCAAATTCAATTTGAATTATATTAAAATTAATATGGGCTTGGACAAATCCATAACTTAATTAAATTAATGTCCAAGTCTCATTTGGGTCTAATTGAATTTAATTAGTTGTTTGGACCACCTTTAGAATTAAATTAATTAATTTAAATTAATTTATTCTCCAATTAATTACTCCATGTAAACGCAGTAAAGTGCAGTACTGTTATAAATATTTATTAACTCCACTATAGGATAAATATTGAACTCATCTTGATTCATTCGAATTATGGATGTAACCATTTTGTCATTAATTATTTCCCGCGTTTAAGATTTTCTAAATCCATTAATTAATTGAGTTTGCTAACAACTCACAATTAATTCATATATTTATTCGTGAGTGATCCGGTTCAGACCTTTAATATTACATATGGAATAAATTCCCAACCGGTCGAGTTTCTTATGTAATAAACCTTTCTGAACGTCTCACGCGGATTTAATCAACTCGTGTCTCCGAGACGCGATTCTGTACGATTGACCGTCGAGTACTTCTGGCTAAGCCAATCACTACCACCCAAGACATCACTATTTAGAGTTACGAAAAACCGTAAGCGTAGATTAATCAAAGTATTGTATAATCAACCGCTTATACTAATGTCATAGTCACTGATTACGAAATGAATTAATTTCCGAGACCTCGTTCTAAGTATCAGCACATTAGAAATTATCTCACTGTGAAACCTCTCAATATGTATACGCAAAGCATATGTATCCGCTTTTACATACCGACATCTGCGGGCTAAGGTCAGTTCTCACATCAAATGATATCGCAGCCTTTACCGACTGGACTGTCCAGGTCTGTCTAGACCGTTACTTTGTATTAAAAAGTAACCGACTGTGTTACCTTCCGCGATCATCAATCCACCACACAATTTACAATTGTAATGAATGGACTTGTTTTCAATTCAATATATAACAATAAATAACAAACCAATGATAAAAACATTTATTCTCATTAAAGTGCAATTGAAAATAAGTCTGATATATCGTCTAAGCACAAAACATGCTTTGAGGTATACAAACCCTAACAATCTCCCACTTATACTCAAACATGCTTTAGATTATACAAATATTTGTGTCGCATGATGTTGGTCCTGAAGGAGTAAGGATTGGTGTATTGGGGGTGGGTGGGGGGGGGGGGGGAGAATACACCAATACAAACTTTTCAATTTACTTGACAATTTAACTAGAGAAATTATATTTTCTCGAAAGGAGATTGCTAAGTTTGGGAGACCAAATCGCTGACCAGGTTAAAGACTAGGTCGCTAATAATCTGTCCAGATTGTGTCTCTCTAGTGATCTTGTTATCTAAAAGAGTGTAGTGTGCGGAATATGGTGGATTTAGTGTGTTGCTGTTATTAGAAAACCTTGATAAACACTTAGCCAAATATATTAAGAGATTTATTAAATCAATGCAAGCTTGAATGCAAGTGCTGGGTTAGTGAATAGACAATTGAAAATAAATGCGTAAAATAAATAACACAGTTGTTTTTACGTGGTTCGGAAACCCCCTACGTCCACGGTCCAATCAAAACTAGATCGGATATCCAATACTTAGGATACTCTCTTCTTTATACTCACTGATAACGAGCCACAAGTTACAGTCAAAACTAGAAAAAAACTTGTGCACGAATATGAGTCGTGTCACTTACAACTTGCAGATAAATCTGCTACAAAATACCTTCACTTTAATCCACTAGAAAACAAGTAGCTACCGAAGATATCTCTTTCCTTCTTCTCGATAAGACAGACTTGAATTGAGGTTTGTGTGATTTAAATCACGAACGGCTTGAACACAATTTGGATTGGGCAATCTCCTCGTCGAATGCTTCAATGGTAGAGTAGATTTCTTGACAGAGTTTCAGATTGTAAGTTTGCACGTAAGATCGTCAGTTCATCAGTACTCCTCCAGTTTTTGTTCGAAGCTTTTATAGATGCAAAATTTGAAATTCTGACCGTTGTGGTTGATTGGCATGTAATAAATGTTGATTGCCAATCAAAGATATGTCCCTGATTTGATCATCTTGCTTTGTAGGAATGGTTGACTGAATCTCTCTGATTATGGAAAGCATATAGCTGGATTGATCTCTTTCCTTTCTTTTAGATGCGATTGATTCACCTTCCTTCTTAATTTCTGATTTTTTTATCTTTCCATCTTCTTAAGATCTGATGAGGTGGCATAAAGGATATGATTCATTCTATGTACATCAGGTGACACATTGTATACTAGATAACTTAGATAAATATCAGATGACTAGGTAGAAACTATCAGATGACTTATTGCATATCTGAAGTTTTACTAAGTCTCTATCCAGGTGATCTGTATTCTGATGATCTGTTTGCTTTTAGGTGAGCTAGTATGCTTCGAATATCCAGAAGACTATCTAACCAGATGACTTCTTATAGGACATAATACTTAGTGTATTTGAGTCCTTTACAATATGGTCATCAACTAACATGGTCTCAATAAAAACAGGCTTGCTCTCTATCTGGTTCACTTGATAGCGTAGTGATCTGTTACATATTGAGCAGGCTGAGTCTAGCAAGCGAAAAATAAATCTAAGTGTGTTTTGAAAGAACATCATCAAAACTAAATTTTGTGAGGGGTTCCCAAAAATTTCCCCCTTTTTGATGATGTCGAAACCACACTTTACAAAATAACACTACGTAAGGCAATAAAAGCTATCTGGTTTAAAGTACCAGAAGGATTAGGTTTCGTTATAATTTATAACAAATGAAAACAGTAAATTGAGTTCTGGACAACATGTGATTGTCATCAGATAACCCTTGAATATATATATATATCTGATAAAGTTCAGAATGGGTTACAAAATAGTCCAGAGCATAAAAGATAGAGTACAACAAATAGAAAAAAATATGAGAATTTTAACTGAACCATCTGCTACCCTTAGTTTGCTTTCCCTCCTTCATCTTCTTTTTCTGAGCGTCAGAAGTCATCTGGACGCTTTCATAGATATCATCTCTAATCCTTGCGTAGTAAGGATCATGGTTGTCGATCTTGTATCCTTTGACCTTGACAATCATATTAATGCAGTTTAGAATGTAGGTCTTGTCTCGCATAGTGCTCCCTGGAATCAGATGGCACTCCATGTATTCCTTAGCTGGCGCCTTGATCTGCACCTTCGCTCCTTGAGCTGCTGTTCTGATCCTCTGTATTGCCTCCTTCTCCTGATAGTTATTCAAATATCTTTTGAAGTCTTCATCCGCAGGTTGCTTTGAGTAGGCAGGATCCTCAAAAAGTATCTAAGAATAAAACCGGTCTTGATTAATTCCCATTCTCTCTGGTCTCCTTCTGCTACCCAAGGATCTGTGGGTGTTCTCTTCTGTAAGAATAGAGACAAAGATTTGAATGGTTTCTTCTTCTTTTGTGTTGTCAACTGGGCTGGTGGTAATTATGGATTTGCTCTTGGTGGCGAGAAGGGGTCTGGTAAGCCTTCTCCCTTTCGGTTCTCTCTGCTTCTCTCTGCTCTCTGATAGCTTTGTTCTTGTAGTATTGTGCCCTGAAAACTGGGTCACAAGTTTGATCTGTGCTGACTCCCTGAAGTAATATTTCAGCAACTTGTGCTCTCTCATCTTCTGTTACAGGCTTCTTGCCTTTGTCTTGTTGTTGTTGTTGTTGTTCTGGTTGAAGAGTGAGATCTGGTCTGGGTGGAGTGTGCTGTCTTTTCTCCGGTTGTTTCTATGCTGGCTCCTTATCTTTGCCTCCTGCACCGCCCTTATCACCTCTTTTTCCTCCTTTATCGGATCTTCCTTCCCACTTTTCGACATCATCAAATCCACACTTGATGAGTGTATGAAGGAAGTCGATCTCGTTCTACATGTCCTCTATTTTCTGCTCGGTATTCTCTTTGAAGTTCAACAAAAAGGTGATATCCTGGTTTGTTGCATTGAACTTGTTTTCCAGATGGCTGTTCATTGTGTTGAGAGTTTTGTCGTAGGTTCTCTGAAGTTGTTCGACATCAATCAGTCTGGTTTTTTGGTGCTCATAGTCTGCTGGTGTTGGGTATAATAGGTCAGAGAGCGCCTTCTCCAGATTGTTCTTTAAAATATCTAGACATCTCTCTTTCTCAAAAACTGCCAACTCTTTGTGAAGCTCTCTGGTAGTGGCTTCAGTAACCTCACCTGATATTGATATGGTGCGCTTGCGAACAACTTCATCTATCAGCTCCTTTTCCTTTTCTGCAAGGTCGATTACCAGCTTGTGAATGCCTTCAATCTTCTTATCAACATTCTCCAGGCGTTGGTCTACTTTCTCCCTAGTTGTATCAGCTGCATCCCTATCATCATCGAGCTTCTTGGTTAGATCCTTGACTGAATCTCTTATCTTTCTCCTCTGGTCCTTGTCCATGTTATTGACATAGTCATATGATGATGGTTGAATTATGTCAAGGCTTTGGTTGCCCTTTCTTGGATTTCATTGCAGGTGGCTTCAAGATGATCTTGAACTCTCAGGTTGATCAGATCATCTACCTGCTTGTTTGTAATACCCCGAAATACTGTAGCCATAATTAAAACGTGATTAAACCTTAATTAAGGCTATGCATCCTTAAGAGAATATTTTTATGAGATTAAGAAGAGTTTGAAGAATCTATTATACGATTTAGAAGAGAGAATTACGAATATTCGTTAAGAAAGAAAATGGAATTTAATAATTCCATATTAGAGATAAAAGAAAGGGGTTGAGATAGAATAAACTCAGACGATGCATACCCCTCAGAAGAGAAAATTTTTATCTATTATATAATATAGAAAAATGGATTTAGAAATTTCATTAAGCTAGAAAACAGGCAAATTAGAGAATAAAAATTTATTATTACCATTTCGGTAATAATTAAATAAGTTTTCGATTAAAATTCGGATTGAGAATCCGACAGTTGTAGTAGAACCTACAAATTATGCTCAATTTTCTAAGATATATAGAAGAGATTATTATAAAGACTTTGTTAGAAAATATGGTTTTTAGAGGGAATTTATTTAATTAAATTTGTTCGGTATCTTAAAACTCGCATAAATTGTTCAAATGAACTCGGAATCACGAACGGTCTGAACCGGTGGATTCCTTGTGTCGAGATGAGTAATCCAGTATTAATATCTCGGAACCCAAAAACGGATGTTCTAGAAGGTTCTAGAAACCCCTAGAGTGATGTAGAATTATGTATTTAATTATTTAATTAACCAATTACATGAAATTACTTAAGAGATAAGAAATTGTCCTAATATTTATCATCTTCTACCTCCCTTCACCCCCTCATTTTCGAAAATTGCTCTTCCACCATAGACAAAAATTTCTTCTTCCATAATCAAGCTTCTAAGCTAGGTTTTGAATCCAAAATTTGAAGAAAAAGTGTCTTTGAGGTACTATCTTCTATCTTTACCTCTTTAATTTATAGAAATTGAAGAAAGTTTGCATTTTCATCTATGATAAATTATGCTTTATGATTCATGAAGATATGATGTTAATTTCCATATATGTGATATGAAATGAGTAGAGAATCATGATTGAAGTAAGAATTTGAAAAGAATTATAAGATATGAAGAGTAATTAGATTTGCCCTAAATCTTCACCATAAACCCTAATTTGATTTTGAAGAATATGCATGAATTTGCTTGAATTGGATATGAATAAGTATCATTAGACATCACTAAGCATGATTAGAGCAAGAAATTAGATCAAAAATCAATTTTCTAATTTTCTTCTTAAGGACCGAAAATTGCCCTTAAGTGTTCTATAAGATTTTGATTTTAGTTGTGTAATTTGAGATCATAATTGGAATCAATGGTATGAATAAAGCTTAGAATAATTAATTGGGAATTTTTCATGCACTAGAATGAGATTTTCAAAAATTTAAGAATGTATGAAGTTCATGGTTTATATATATGTTGATGGTAAATTGCTTAAGTGATGATGAATAGAAACTAATTAGATGATAATAAGCATAGATAAACTAAGAATTTGAAGATAGAATTACCACTTCATGGAGATTCATAAAATGCTTGGAGAAGGGGATGATCCAAAGGTACATGTAGAGGGTTTAATGGTTTGATCTAATACCATAGATATGATGAGGGAAGAATATGAAGTATAATGTGGAACTATGAGATTAAATTAGCCAAGTATGTAAAAGTTGGAAATTGTTAGTTTAGTAAGTAAAGAAGTGAAGTGATGATATAAGTAAGATAAATAATGAATGAGAGGTTAAATTTGAAGGATGCAATAACCGAATAAGTTATAAGCATGCGAAATGATAATCGAAGTAGATTATAAGAAGAATGAGAATTAAGTATGAGAAACTAATTAACTTTGAATCATTATAGAAAGAAGAGGTAGATGAGATCGAGGGGATAAAAGTGGAAGGAAAAGAGAGGATCTAGAAGACGAGGATAGATGGTGGTTATGAGCAAATTAGTTCCTTAGCTCTAAGGAACATCCAGGTGGGCTTTCTAACCCAAAAAGCTATGCACGTGCTAAAGATTTATTTATGCATTATGTTTTATGTTAAAGAAGTTGACTTGCCTGTTTTTAAGCATGTTGCATATTGCCTATCTACGAGAGAATTACGATATCGGCCCTATGCCGGACGAGCTGCCGGTAAGGGTTTGTGTACACATTTGTGACCGTGAGCCGGTGAGCGGATCGGCCGGTCATAGTGTTTGAGAGGGAGGCCTACCTCTCAACACAAGAAGTGCGTAGATATGGTATTACAGATTTCAGATTTATGTCTGCAGACACATTTCATGCATGCTCAGTTACATTATTTTCAGAAAAGAAAGATTTGGCAAGTCAATATTTTAGCTCTATGAGCAAGATTTTAAATGTTTTGGCATGTGTCCACTGAGTGCTTTATGTACTCACGCCCTGCATGTTTTCTTAACGTGCAGGTTGAGCTGGAGATGGCGATGGATTCGAACACTGTAGTTGTTTTGTATGCGAACCATTCAGTGAAATATAGATTGTCTTATTGTTCATGTTAGTTGTTTGTATGTTGAGTTATATGTCGTCATACATGTAGCTCAACTCATGATTCCGTTGCGATCCTATGTTTGTTGTCATTTGACGTCTGGCACCTATGTATTGGTTTAGTCTTTGGTATCCATGGTTTCACTTTCCTTTGTGAGTTATCATGTTCTATCTCTATCTCTTGGTTGCTTGAGTTGGTATTTTGATGTGTTGAAACTCCAAGTTCAAAAATTTAGTAAACTTTGATTTTGCAAGAAACAGGGCATCCTCTGTTTTTCCCATTTCTGCACGTTTCACTGGTCCGTTTTTTCTGAAATTGGTTTCATTTGAAAGATCTTTTCGATAGCTTTCCAACGCCTCTTTCGGATCTTAATTCGGAGTTCGTATGAGAAAGTTATGGGCTTTCGAAGTCGACGTGTCGGCCCTGCCCTGTTTTACGCGAGAACTTATATGAGTTTCTTTGCAACCAAACATCATTTGCTAGAGTTATTTCTAAGTTAAGTGAGTCATGGTCTAATCTCTTGACTAAGAAAGGGTTAAGAAATTGGGCTGTGACATTGTTGGTGAATGCTTTGTGTTCCTTTTCTAACAGCTGTTCCATATCAGTAAAACTAGTGTGTAGATTTCGTTTGAGGGCTCTCCGCCAATGACTTGACCAATGAGTTCTTCCTCGACGGGGTCAAGAATCATTGTCTGGGTCTTCTTCTTCTTTTTTATTTCTGCTGCTTCTCCTTATCACTCCCTCCAACTGCTTCTTTCTCAGGCTGATATATGGATTGATCTACTACAGCAGCTGACTATTCTTGTTCAGCAGAGGGTTGGGCTGTATCTACATGGGTTGGTTGGTGTTGTTCTGGTGGTGCTGATGTGCTAGGATATGCAGTAGATGGTGTTGCTTCCTCCGGTGCTGGTGTGGCTGAAGTAGTGGGCTATTTTGATTGATCTGGTACACCAGAAGTGCTGGGCTGGTCAGTATGCACTTCTCCTTGTTCCTCCATATTGGTGTCATCATTAGGTTGTGCATATGGCCCTTCCCTAGCTTCCTCTTCAGCTTCATCATCTGTGTTTGATACACTATCACAGAAATCCATTTTATCAGCATAAAATGGTTTCAGATCAACATTGAGTAATCTGGCTTCATGCTTCGCAATTGCTAAAATCTGTTGGTGGTATGACTCCCTTATATCAGTGACAATGGCTACTTAGAAGATACTCAGAAGAGTTGCTTCCTCAATCTTCAACTCTTCAATCGATTTGACATTGCTCAATGCATCAAAAATGCAGTACTCACTGTCCTTGATCAACAAATATGTTTTGACACGATGAGCTGCACCATAGCTCTCTGGTGTCAGCTGAATTCCTGGAAAATCTTGGAGTACAGAGTGATCTGCCTCATTTTCCAACAGCTTAACAACTTCTTCAGCCTGCTTTCTTTTCTTAGTTTCCTCATCAACTTCTTCTTCCTCTTCTTCCTCACTAATCTTTTCCAGACGATCTGGTGAGGGTGTTGTTGTCCTAGGAGGTGAGAAATCTGTTTCCTATCCCGGATCATAAGAAGATTCGGGCACCACATCGTGGAGAATTTCCTGATCTGGGTCTTGAGATTCTACTTAGCCTCCTCTTCTGCTTCGGTTGTTGCATAGTGGAAGAAGTCTCTGTTTCGGAAGAGCTTGCCCTCTTAGCTGATTTCCTCTTTTCTTTCTTCTCTTTGGGGTCTTTCTTCTTCTCTCCCCCCTTGACTGGGGCTACCCAGGTAGGGTTAGAACTCCCCATCTCCATCAGATGGCTCATGTTTACATCATCCTTAATTTTGTTGAACAGAGCAGGTGACAAACCTAAGGACATTTCAAGTTGGTATTGCTCCTTAGGTAGAGTAAGCTGCATGTTGAATGGAATGACTCCCTTCCATACATGTTGTTTGAAAAACTTTTCAATCATGTAGTTGATCTTGGTAGAATGTCTCATATTTCTTTTCACCACCAATGATATGATCTGGTCTGTATCATCCTTTGTCTCCAAAACCAATCTAGCCTCTTTAGCCACTAAATCAAACAGGATTATGCTCTAGTTAACTTTCAGATTAAGTATCACAGCTGTCAAAATCTTCATCTTCTCAGGGGTGACCTGGTCGTAGGATCCACAGTGTACCATGAAGATCCTCTGCACAAATTCAAACAGTAACTTGAATCCAGGTGCAAGGAGTGATCAGTTGAACATCCTTCCAGTATAATTCATAGGATTGACCATCATCTTCTCACTGCCTCTTGCAGTTCTGCTTTGTTAATCTCTATTAAGTCCTTCCCTTCGTCTTTCAGTTTAAAAGCATGATGAATCATTTGCATCACATCATAAGTAGTCTTACTGGTTCTGTCTCCGATAGGTATTAGAACGCTTACTTCATGCCCTTGTTTCTCATCTTCCCAAGTCAGGTAGAAGGTGGCGACCTGGTTAGGTAAGTACATCTCCGGATGGGATGTAACAATGTTATGGAAACCTAAATGGAGATTAAAACAATTAATAACATATTATTATCAACTCTGAAAGCAAAATATAACAACGTTATACATTTCCATCAAGAACATGATGAACATCATATAATGATTTCCAGAAATTCTGCATATAACAGTGTTCATAATTCTTATTCCAAGATACTCAATCAAACAGATAGAATGATAATAACATATACATTAATCATCATAATCTAAGCATGTATAGCGATAAGTATAGAACCAAAGCATGCAAAGGATAAACAGTTAAGTTAATTCCAGAAATCTTAAGAACTCATATCATGCTTATAAAACACCATTAAAACACATATAGATATCGGATATGAGAAAATATAAACATTAAAAACATTTGCATTTCTTGATTATGGCGAAAATTTCCTCAAGATTCTTAAAGTCGTGAGTATGGAAAACTACAAAGGATTCGGGATTTTTGAACTTCAACAACCCTGTCAGGAAACTTCAAACCGATTGGAGCCATTTTTGAAAGAGGTTTTGAAGATTTGAAAGAGTTTCTCAAGAGATTTGAAGACTGAAAATGCTTAAAGCTTCGAGGATTATGTAGAAGAAAGTGAATAGTTGCAGAGTAAGGTACACATATATATAAGTAAATAATGGACGGTTCAGATTAATAGATAAAAGATCAAGAGTTGAGATTAATCCTCCCTTTTTCATTTTCCTGTTTTATCTCTTCTTCATTCCCACCTTAGAGAAGCGTTCGACACACGCGATGGACATCTAAGGTTAGGATTATGCGCGTGTCATCTCTGTTACGCCTCTGTTACTTTCCTTCTCTTTTTTAGGTAATGATTTACCTAGAATAGACTTTTCAATACCTATAATAACCATTGCAATTATGTAAGATTTACCAAATCTTTTCAGATAAATAGCGTATACACTAGGGTTTAGTCGGTAATTATCAGAAATCGATACGAATTTTTGATTTTCCCCCTTAATTAATGAATCTTTTTATGGAAAATTATTTTCCATGTGGCATAACTAATTTGGTTTTAATCTTGATAGGTGATCTGTTACTGCATGTGATCTGGTAATTTAAGTAATTTGTATTCCTTCCTTCCACTGTGCTGCTTTCTCCCAATCTATTCCTAGTGATATGCAAATTGATCTGATCCTAGCAAACTGTATGCAGTTAACTGTTGAGTGATTTGGATTTAGTGATCTGCTATCGATATGCTTCTTTCATTCAAGCAGTCCTAGTTTTCCACATAACATCTTGAATCTCTCCTCAGCTAATGCCTTTGTTAGAATGTAAGCTCGTTGTATTTCTGTGTGTATCTTCTTGATCTGCACATGCTTCCTTTCCACATGATCACTTATAAAGTGATGTCTCACATCCACATGTTTGCATCTTGTATGTAAGACTGGATTCTGTGTAATAGGAATAGCACTTGAGCTGTCACAGAAGATATGTATTTCTTTCACGTTGATCTCATAATCTTTGAGCTGTTGTTTAAGCTATAGTATCTGGGCACAACAGATTCCAGCGGCCATGTACTCTAATAATGTGGTTGATGTAGCCATAGAGGTTTGCTTCTTTGAGAACCACGAGATCAACTTGTTTCCAAGAAACTGACAAGTTCCAGAAGTTGACTTTCTGTATAGCATACATCCTGCATAATCTGAATTAGAGTAACCTGTTAGTTCAAAATTATCATCACATGGATACCATAGTCCTATGTGTGTTGTTCCTTTGAGATATCGTAATATCTTCTTGGCTGCTTCCATGTGGGATTCCTTGGGGTTGGCTTGATATCTTGCACATACTCCAACTGCAAAAGTAATGTCAGGTCGACTAGCAGTTAGGCATAATAATGAGCCAATGATACTCCTGTATTGAGTTATATTTGCTGGTTTGCCCTCTGGATCTGGATCAATCTTCCCATTGATCTGCATTGAGATCTTGACAGGTTTGCTGTCTTTAACTCCAAACTTGGTGATTAGATCTTGTATGTACTTGGCTTGATTTACGAATATACCATCAGGTAGTTGCTTAACCTGCAACCCTAAGAAGAAATTCATTTCTCCCATCATGGACATTTGATACTTGTTCTTCATCAGATCAACAAACTTATCACACAGATAACTAGATTGAGATCCAAAAATGATATCATCAACAAAGATCTGTACTAAAAGGATATGTTCTTTGACTTTTATGATGAATAGTATCTTATCAACTAGGCCTCGTCGAAAGCCTGACTCCAGCAAAAAGGTTGACAAGTCTCAACCAAGCTCTCGGAGATCGCTTCAACCCATGAACTACTTTAGCTAATCTGTAGACTTTCTGGTATGGATTTCCTTCTTCAAATCTAGGTGGTTGTTCTACATAGACTTCTTCTTCTAGAATACCATTTAAGAAAGCACTCATGACATCCATCTGGTACACATTGAATCTTTTATAGGCTGCATATGCCAAGAACAATCTAATGGCTTCCAATCTGGCAACTGGTGCAAATGTCTCATCAAAATGTATGCCTTCTTGTTGACTTTATCCTTTAGCAACTAATCTGGTTTTGTTCCTTACAACTTTGTCATTCTCATCACGCTTGTTCTTGAATTCCCATTTAACACCTATTACTCCCTGGTGTTTGGGTCGATCTACAAGATACCACACTTGGTTTCTTTTGAATTCATTAAGCTCTTATTTCATATCAACGATCCAATCTGCATATTGTGGTGCTTCATATGCATCAGCTGGAGATAGATAACAACTCAATAGTGCGATCTCTCCATTCATCCTTCTGGTCCTCACATAATCTGATGGGTTCCCAACAATCTGTTCTGGTGGATGGTGATCTTGAATCCACTTTCTACGCCTGGACATCTCCTCTTCTGATATCTCAGATTCAGGTTCTTCTGTTTGTTCCTTAAATTTTGGGTGTGCTGTTGAGGTTGCTTAGAAAGGATTTTTATCTTTTAACTCCTGGTTGACATTCATGTTGTTGTTAATATCTCTAGATTCATCAGGTTGAGTTTGAGCAGGTTCACTATCTTCTACTTCCATAGGTTCACTACTTTCCGGAACTGGTCTGTCCTGATCAGGTTCAATATGAGTTGTTCCCCCTTGTTGTGTGCTGATTTCAGCTATAGGTTGAACATCAATCTCTTCATCTTCAAGTGAATTCCAGATCAAAACATCTTCAAGAAGTATACCTCCTGATCTTCTAGTAGTGATCTGATTATGTACCTGTTCTTGTCCCTGTATTCAAGAACAGATTCATCAAAAAAATATGAGGTGTTACTTCCTCAACATGAGTCTTCCTATTGTAAACTCGATAAACTGGGCAAAATAAGTCTAGATATAATAACTCCAATATTCTGGTAGATGAGTGAGCTGCTTTGCTAGTGAATGATGACTTGGTTTGCTTCCCAGCTTGGCATGCTTTACAGATGTGATCTTTATCATATACTTGATCTGATAATCCTTCGACTAGCTTCTCTCTTGCAATCTTGTTGATAGATTTGAAGTTCAGATGGCTAACTCGTTTGTGCCATAACCAGCTTGTCTCTGAGACTGTTTTGGTGACTAAACATATCTCAATCTGGTTTGTCCATTGCACAATATATAACTTGTCCTGCAATTTCCCATTAAGAAGAATTTTATCTCCTTCCTTATTTTTCACAAAATAGTTGTTAGCATAAAAAACAATCTGATTACCATTAGAACATAATTGATTGACAGAAAATAAGTTATAACTAAGACCTTCAACATAGGAAACATTAAAATTAGTGGTCTTGCCAATCTTAACATTACCACATCCTCTGGTATAACTTTTTGAGTTACAACCAAAGGTTACCTATGGACCTTGTTTCTCTTCATAGTCTGATAGCAGGTTCTTGTCACAAGTCATATGCTTTGAACATCTACTATCAATAATCCAGATTAATCCTCGTGTTACTTGACTCCTTCTTGCATTTCTTCCATCCTGCAATTACACAAACTTAGCAACCCTTTCAATGATTGGGTGCTTGGTTAGTAGCAAATGTTCCTTTTGGAACCCAAATCAACTTAGTGTTAGGAGCACAAATATAGCAAGTGATCTGTCTCCCTGAGTCATCTGTTCTCGAGATGGCTTTTAGACAAATGGATGATTCTTTTCTACATTGTCCATGTTGGTTTTGTTCTTTTTTGCTGATAGTTTTTTGGTAGGAGTCTTCTGGTTCTTGTTCCTATTTGTTCTGATATACTGAGCAGGTTCGCCTTTGATATGGTAATATCGTTTGTCTCCTGCTTCTTTCACACTACTAGAAAAAAGATCATAGACTACGGTTTTAAACCGTAGTCTATGTGCCACAAAAACCGTAGTCTATAGTAGCGTAGTGTATACCTATGTTCATAGACTACGGTTTTAAAACCGTAGTGTATGTAAAGTATAGACTACGGTTCAAAACCGTAG
>JAPKLX010000080.1:393550-414469 GCA_026898415.1 Leonotis leonurus
TTACGTGAATTGTTAAAACACACGAAACCCGCGACCTCGAGGTTGCGGGATTCGTGTGTTTTAACAATTTAAAATTAAGCGGCCGAAGGTGAACGGCGAGCAACCGGAGAAGGAGAAGGCGAGCGACGATGATTTGCCTACACCGACGACGAGCAACCGGAGAAAAAGAACGACGGACGACGATGATTTTTCAATATTTTATGGAAGAAGATGAATTTTCAAAATATAAAAATATGCAAAATAAAAGCAAAAGGTTAATTTTGTCTAATATTTTCAAAAAAGGCTATTATTTATCTTTTTTATATTTAAGGTTATTATTTATGATTCTTATTAAAAAGGACTATTTTTATTTTTCCCCCTTTAATTATTGTTAAAATTGCAATAATTAATTATTATTCTCTGTATCGGCTGTTTACTGACTTAATGAAATTTCTAATTCCATTTTTCTATATTATCTAATAGATAAAATTTTTCTCATCTGAGGGGTATGCTTCGTCTGAATTTATTTTGCCTCAAACCCCTTTCTTTAATTATTAATATGGAATTAATAAATTCCATTTTCTTTCTTAACTAAATAATTAAAATTCTTTCTTCTAAATTATATAATAAATTTTTCAAGCTCTTCTTAATCTTATAAATATTATTTTTTAAGGATGCAATGCCCTAACTAATATTTAATCAAACTCTAATTACTGCTACAGTATTTCAGGATACTACAGTGGACATAGGGGGCTTCTCGAACCACATAAAAACCTTGTGTTCTTTACTTTATATTTCCTCATTTCAATATTTATCTTTTGATTATACGTTGCATATTAAATTGCTATATTTAAAGAACACTTGGACATAAAAATGTTTTCCATTAAAGAGCAACACAGCTTAACCACCACATTCTGCACAAACTATATCTTACAGAGCATCTGTCAAAATCACCGACCACTCTTTCTGTCAAGTGCATAATCTGTGGAAGACCATCTGTTCTGTATAACAAAACAGAATGTCTCTTCATTTGTACGTCGATTTTATTTGACTAATGCACTTGATCTATTAATATGCAAGAAACATAAAAGTTAGTAATTGGTGTATTCCCCCGCCCCCCCCCCGCCCCCCCATCAATACATGCTCTTTCGGGACCAACAATTTATGTTTTAATTTCTTTATTATATACATTGTGTTTGCATTAGTTAGCTATTTGATTTGTAAAATGTCATAGTCAAAGATTTCGAGGAGATGCTGCCTGATTTTCAAGGACAACTCTTTTATATAATGCACACAAACACAACGCCCCCTTTCTTCCCTGTTTCTTTTCTCCCCGCCTAGTCATGCCCTTGGCGAGTGCCCCATCTCTCGGAATTTGGGGCGTGACAACATGTTATACACTTATTCATTTGAAAGAGTCGAGCATTCACTTATACACTCATACTCACCACATGTCTTGTGAGATTCTTAGTTCAAAAGGGCACTGATTTGAATGGTTTGACTTGTGTTGATCTTTTTCTTGAGGTATTGAGCATAATTAAGAGTATTTTATATATGTTTTTGTAGCTTTGAGATCGTATGGTTCAAACGTGGTCTTGTATCATGTTTATCTTCGTCACTTGTTTTTCTATTCCTTTCTTTTCTTGTTCTGGACGAACAAGGTGTAAGTTTGGGGGTATGAAAACTACAATTCTTAGACAAATTTCCAAGCCCATTTGGTATGCATTTCATCATGTTTTGTGTGGTTTATGCTCAATTTTTGATTGATTTTTTAAAGTCGAGCAACATTATGCTAGGTATGTGTTTTGGTGTATTTATGCACGATTTGAGTGATTTTATGACCAAGCCAACCTAGGAAAGGATAATGACGACTGGAACAAGGAGCAACGAGGTAAAGGACGAGAAGTAACAAGAATTTCCAGCGAAATAACCACCTCTCGACTGAGAAGCAAAAAAGTGCAAAACAGTGGAGCCTCTCAGTCAGGTTCTCAACTGAGAGAGTGATCGAGAAGGACTACTGTTGAAACTGAGATACCTCTCGGTCCAGGTCTCCACCAAGAGGGAGATCGAGAAGCTGCCGAGAGAACGACGTAAACCCTAACTTGAAGACCAATAATTGTTGATTTCATCCTGATTCCATACCATACTTGAGCTAGGGCATCCAATGCATTATTGAAACTATAAATATACCCCCTTGTATTCATTACACATCCTAGAATAATCATGTACATCTCATCTTTAGTTTCTAGTACCATATGAAATTAAAGTGATAGAAACTTGGTTTGCCTTACAACATTACCAATGGGCTTCTTGAACAACTTTGAGACCAAACCTCTTGAATTAATTCACACAATTTGTCCTTAAAATTCTTGGCTCAAGCTCATGTTATTGGAACATGAACAAAATCTTGAATCAACGATTCTTGGACCCCCATGATCAGTACAACATATCTCAATATCCAAACCATATAGGTAACATCAATAATGGAAAAAAGAAACATGACTTGTGAAAGAAGTATCTTCTCCAGTTACAGTGAATAAAATAGTCCACATGTAATATTTTGTTGATAACTTAAACAGTTACATCAAGGATTTGATATTTTAATTCGTGGCATTATTTCAGATGAAAATATTTCTAACACACCATGTTGCTCTGGTTTGATACTTTAATTGTTAGTTATACTTACTACAAAGATACAAAAATGTTGAGTATATATATGTCACAAATTTGTTTAATTAAGAAAAATAAGTTTTGTTACGTTTGTATATCATATGTGAGCAAATTATATATTCTCACATTAATCCTTAAAGGAAAGGTGACAGTTTTGTAATTAATAAAATTCATATCTAATATGAGGAAATCATATTTTCTCTATGTTATACTATATGTGAGGACCCTAATATGACGAATATGTAACTAAAATTTTTTCTTCACATATAATCCTATGTAACAAAATAATAGTATTTTGTAACGAAATAATTTATGACAAATAATCAGTTTTTTTTGTAGTGACTTCAAAATGAAAATATTTGTCAGAATTATAAATTATGATTTGTACATCAAAGCTGTGATAAAAAAAATTTCAAGAAATATGTAAGTATTTCCTTTTTATTTTCCCCATTTGCAATTTTCATTTTTAACCTATTTCTCCTGATAATAAATGCTGGACTTTTTTGTCACTCAACTGACAACTGGATCTGTTAAAGCTCGTTTATAGTGAATGATGCATAGTTATGGAACACATATATGGAATATAAAACCAAATTAAAACATTTAAAGCTAAAATTGATTAATTAGAAGAAGAAAAATGTCTGTAAAAATAAATATGATACGTGAGACCTTGAACATAAAACTAAGACATTAACAATAAACAAAATATTAAGTGTTGATACTCATAAGTTTATGATATATTTCTTTTTGAATATTATATCTCTTAGGAGTACAAGAGTTTCTCCATTATATAGAGAAATATTTAACTCTTGAACTGCATAACTTAATGCAAATACATGACTCTTGATAATTCTAGAACATGACTTTTGATATACTTCTAAAACATGACTCTTGATATGAAAATACAAATTAATCTCAACACCCTTGCTTAATTTGTAATTTTCAGCTAAGTCATATGTTTTTGAAATTTCTCCAAAGTGACAGCCTTCGTAAGAATATCTGCCGGCAGCTCACTTGTGCTAATGTAGTCAATGCTTATGTCTTCTTTCCCAACCAAGTCTCTAACAAAGTGATGACGAAGATCAATGTGTTTTGAACGAGCATGAAACACAGGATTCTTTGTCATCAAAATTGCAGACTTGTTATCACAGAAAATTGGAGTTGCTCCTTCTTGCTTCAACTGAAAATCATCCAGCAATCTTCGCAGCCAAATCGCTTCACACGCAGCTTCTGCTATGGCAATGTATTCTGCTTCACACGACGACAGGGCAACCGTCTTTTGTTTTCTGGAGCTCCAAGAGATTACATTCGAGCCAATGCAGAAAATATAGCCCGACGTACTTTTTCGATCATCAACCGAACCTGCCCAATCACTATCTGTATAGCCAATGAGTTTGCACTCATCTTCTTTCTCATATAGAATCCCTTGCTCTTTGTCCCTTGAAGATACCGGAGTATCCTTTTTGCAGCTGTGAGATGTATTTTACTTGGATTAGACATGTACCTTGAGACAACACTCACGTCGAAGGATATATCAGGTCTAGTATGAGTCACGTAAATGAGAGATCCCACCAGACTCCTAAAGATTGAGGCATCTGCTTGCTCACTCTCATCTTTAAGCTGCAATTTCTCATTGAACATCATTGGAGTTGAAACAGGTTTACACTTCGCCATATGAAACCTCTCCAGCAAATTCTCAACATATTTTTCTTGAGAAAGAAATATTTTTCCTCCACCTTGTCTGACTTGCATTCCCAGAAAGTATCTCATCATCCCCAAATCGGTCATCTCAAACTTCCTCATCATCTGCTCTTTGAAATCTTGAACGTGGTTGTCATTTGTTCCAAAGTAGATTAGATCATCAACATACAAACAAATAACAAGAAAATCTGCACCATTTTTCTTGACATAGAGTGAAGGTTCATTAGGACTTCTCTCAAAACCACTTTGACGAAAGTATTCGTCAATCTTTTTGTTCCATGCTCGAGGGGCTTGTTTAAGCCCATAGAGTGCCTTCCGAAGCTGATAAACCTGATCTTCTTTTCCTTTTACTACAAAGCTTTGTGGCTGCTCAACATATATCTCTTCTTCAAGCTCCCCGTTCAAGAACGCCGACTTCACGTCGAGTTGATAAACCTTCAATCCATACTGAGCAGCAATAGCAAGTGCAGCCCGGATTGTTTCAATTCTCGCGACCGGAGCAAAGGTCTCATTGAAATCAATACCTGGCTGTTGAGAATAGCCCTTCGCGACGAGTCGAGCTTTGTACTTTTTCACGGAGCCATCCTCATTGTACTTGATTTTGTAAACCCACTTCAAGCCAATGATATATCTTTTGTTGGAAAAAGATACGAGCTCCCAAGTTTTATTCTTTTCAATCATGCTGATTTCTTCTTTCATTGCGTCAACCCAATCTTGCTCCTTTGCTGCTTCTTGAAAATCCTTCGGCTCACAGAAAAATGCAACATCACAAGAATCATAGATGTCACTTAGTGATCTGAATTTTCTTGGAGGACTTTCTTCATCAGAAATCTCATTACTTGAGAGATTGTGAGGAGCAGCAGGAGAATTTTCTATGCCATTCTCCTTGAATAAGCCTTGAGTTGACAGTGGTTCAGCAAATTCAGCATTCACCGGAGACGCTTCGTTTTTCTCGGTCCACTCCCATGCCGCTTTTTCATCAAAAATGACATCTCGTGAGATAAAAAGTTTTTGAGTGTGTGGATTGAGTAGTCTGAAACCTTTCGACTCATCACTGTAGCCAATGAATATATATTTTTCCCCCTTCTTGTCAAACTTTTCTTGGCTTTGTGTAGGAATATGACCATAAGCAACGCAGCCAAAAATTCTCAGGTGATTGATTATCGGCTTTCGCTTGTTCCAAGCTTCGAACGGAGTTTGATTTTGCACAGCCTTTGTTGGTGACCTGTTGAGCAGATACACAGCACTATGAACAGCTTCAGCCCATAAAGTGTTAGGCAAATTTTTACCTTTGAGCATGCTTCTAGCCATCTCCACCACAGTACGATTTTTCCGCTCTGCCACACCGTTTTGCTGTGGGCTTCGACTAACAGTGAGTTGCCGTTGTATACCACTTTCTTTGCAATATTTCTGAAACTGAGAGCTTAAGTACTCTCCTCCTCGGTCAGTCCGAAGCATCTTCATTTGAAATCCACTCTCTCTTTCTGCCATTGCTTTAAACTTGAGGAAGGTTGAGAAGGCTTCTGACTTCTCACGAAGAAAAAATACCCACATCATTCTGCTAAAGTCATCAATGAAAAGAATAAAGTATCGCTTACCATTCAAGGATACAGTTTGCACCGGACCACATATATCCGAGTGAACAAGCTCCAAAGGCTGCTTTGCTCGCCAAGATGTTTTCGGAAATGGTAAGCGATGTATCTTTCCATATACACAGCCTTCACAAATATGAACTTCTTCTTTAATCTCAGGAAGTCCGATCACCATATTCTTTTGTTTTAGAATATGAAGACCTTTGGAGTTCAAATGTCCATATCTCAAGTGCCATAGAGTGGATAAATTCATATCATGAGCAGCAAAAGCAAACTGATTGTCAGATTGCATAACCAGAGGAAAAATCTTCTTAGCACTCATTTGAACTTCAGCAACAATCACATTATTCTTCTTATCCAATATGGTGCCTTTTCCATCATCAAATGCTACAGAATATCCATTTTGCATGAGTTGTCCAACACTCAACAGATTATGAGCTAACTTAGGCACGTAGAGAACATCATGGATAAGCTTCTTGTTACCTCTTTTTGTGTAGACGCCAATGGTTCCTCTTCCTTCGGCATTTTGTGTATTTCCGTCACCAAGTTTTACTTGAGAGCCAACACCAGAATCGAGCTGCTCAAAGATATTTCGATTTCCCGTCATGTGATTGCTGCAGCCTCTATCCAAGTACCACACGTTTGAAGGCTCGTATGTTACGTTCAAGCTTGTGTAGAACAATTTATCTCCATCATCTTCCTTCGTAAAGTTGGCTTTTGTGGACTCCTTCTTTTGATGCCAGCAATCCCTGTGAGAATGATTGGGAATTCTGCATCTTTTACATCTGAATCGACAGTCTTTTGATTTGTGGTTGTTCTTCTTGCAAATGATGCAGTAAGAGCTATCACCGAATTTTGATGAATACTCTTTCTTCTCTTAAAAGTTTCTTCCACAATCATCCTTCTTAGTCTGATGATTCTGGCCTTGGCAACTCCTCCAGAAATTGCCTTTTTTGTTCTGCGTATTATCACGGGATTTCTCCGTGACGCTTGATTGGAATGCTTGCTCGACGAACTGATTTGTGGATCTGTTCATTCTTTGCTCATGTGACTGCAAAGAGCTCATGAGTTCATGCATAGACATCTTTGAGAGATCTTTTGCCTCCTCGATTGCTGCGACACAATAATCATACTTTGGAGGTAAGCTACGGAGAATTTTCTCGATCACCTTTTTGTCTGGAATGCTATCTCCAAGACTTTCAATTGAGTTAACGATCTGCGCAACTCGTGTGAAAAATTATGTTATTTTTTCAGACTCTTTCAGTAGCAACATATCAAAATCCCTCCAGAGTGATTGCAACTTTATAGAAACAACCTTGTCGTTTCCTTGAAATTCTTTCTACAGAACTTCCCAAGCATCTTTAGCCCTTTTCTTATTGAAGATTCGAGGGTAGATCGACTTACTTACGCCTTGCTTGATGTAGCGTAGAGCAGTGCAATCCTTTTTCTGATTTTCCTTGAACTTCTGCTGCTGCAATTCAGTCCAGGTTGTAGAGCTTCCACTTTTAGGAGGCTCCTCATAAGATTGCGCGATTGCATCCCATAAATCATGAGAGATAAAGAAATCTCTCATTTCACTGCACCAGTAATCATAATGCTCTCCTTCGAATATGGGGACTTCACTTGGTGAATATTTGAACATAGTGAGGCTTGAGTTTCTAGCCATAGAAAGAATTTTGATATAGAAAGAAAAGGATACAAAAAAGGCTTTGTTTTGGGATTTTTGGCTATAGATATTGATTGGGATTGTTTAGCTCTGATACCAAATTTGTTGGCACAGCGGAAGAGTTGATACTCATAAGTTTATGATATATTTCTTTTTGAATATTATATCTCTTAGGAGTACAAGAGTTTCTCCATTATATAGAGAAATATTTAACTCTTGAACTGCATAACTTAATGCAAATACATGACTCTTGATAATTCTAGAACATGACTTTTGATATACTTCTAAAACATGACTCTTGATATGAAAATACAAATTAATCTCAACATTAAGTGTTACAAAAGGAAACAAGAAAAAGTTTCAAAATTCTAACAAGCTATCTTTGTTGGAGGAAGCTGCATTCCTACTGCTGGAAAGACTCCAATGATCAGAAAAGGCTCCTAAACCACTCCCACACTTCGCCACCGTTCTTACATTCTCAATAAGCTCCTCTGTCTTCCCTTCCTCTGCCAATATCTCAAGCAGCTGCGCCGTACTAATTACCAGCTTCACCTTCCAAAACCCCCTCGACGCTGCTGCCGCCTCCTCCGCCACCAGCTTCGTTGTCCTCATCCCACGACTGTCGAAGGACATCCTATACTTCGTGGACCCCACCTGCTGGAGCGGTGCACTGCTCGACCTCACGTGCCCCACACGCGCCGCCTTCCCGGCCAGTGGGAGGAGGTGATATGATTCCCCCACGGCGAGGACCTCACTGTGGGGCAGCGGCTTCCAGAAAAGGTCATGGCTGCGGAATATTCTGTGGCCGGGGAACTCGTCCGTGATCGATTCCACCGTTACGGGGCCGTAAAACTCCATTATGCCACCGTCAGCGGTGGTTACCTTTATCAGTGATGATGTTGATTGCTCACCGTCTCCCATTCCGCCGAATAGGCAATTACCCATTCCGTCGCGTGCGGCAGAAATTCTTATAGCTCAACAGTAGGCATTGATGTTTTTTTGGAGGGTGGTTTAAATAAGTTGGAGGAAAAGGAGGGAAATCTAGGGTGCTTTTTTTTTCTATTTTTAATATTTTTTGTATGCTTTAGTTTCTCTAGAGATCAGAGCAGGTTAAAGTATGGAAGGGAATAAATTAAAATATGAACACTCACTGTCACGGTGTGTAATGAAAAGCACAGCTGCAAATTAATGATTGCTAATCAAGGTGGATTTACGTAGTAAGAATTTTAGTACCGAAGGAATAATCGTGATTAGGCAGTCAAAGCACTGTGAACAACTTTTGCTTTTCCTTTAGGGAGCTTTCACTATTGGCCCACTTTGATGTTTCTGTATGCATGTTATATATATAGAATTTGTATGGAAAAAGCGTCCGACATCAATGCCCTATTTTTGTAGTACTTTGCTTTGATATATACTACTTCCTCTCCCTCTTTATCACTGTTCTTGAATCTTGACACTAATCTATATATACCTTAACAGGATTCGATCTCAATATCTTTCATAAGAAAGGCTATATTGTGAACCAATAAAGCAACAAGATAACTTGAGCATTCAACAAATCATAATATACATGTACAACTAAATCTGGTTTATGTTTAGCGTTTAACTTATTAATTTTTAAAACTTTATAGATTATTTTCTCTCTCATATAACACATTTCTCCTAAAATTATTTATTTTCTTCGTAAAAATATTTGCAATATTATGCATATTAAATTAAAGATCTCGACAATACATTTAATTTGATATTGTTATATAAAATATAAATTTAATATAAAAAATTATAACACATTAGTAATTGAAAATAATTATATGTATACATATTCTTATACAAATAATATATTTTACTAAATTATAATATTCCTAATTATAAAGTTGAATACTCTTTATGATATGTTTTAACAAATTATAAAACACAAACCATGTTCTTCAAAAAATATTACAACTAAATATTAATATTAATGTGAAAAGTAAATGAATTTAAATAAGTGAGACGAAAGGAGTATAGTTTTTAAAAAAATATTAATTTTAATGTATTATTATACATATTAATTAAATACTAAATTTCATAGTGAAACATAGAATGGAATACAAATGGTCATTCTATTTAGGAGCTCTATTAATTTACCAGCTCTATTAATTCGCTGTTACATAAAATTATGTCAAATATTTATTATTATATAAAAAAATTTGAATTTCACAACAAAATATAACGACAAATAATAATGAGTTCAAATATATTTATTATGAATTTTTATCAATATACACATATGTTTAAATAGTTATGTAATATTATCTTATTTTTTAATTTTAATGTGTTGTTATAAATTAATAAAAAATGACTCTTTATAAAATAAGAAATTGAATGAGGTAAAATAAATCGAAATTATTGTATCAAATCGTTGATTTTGTTCTCAAATTTTTGAAACTGACATAATCACAATTAAGAAGAGTACTATCGATTACGGTTTTAAAACCACCAAATAAAATTGGATTACAATATTTTTGATTTCTTTAAATATCTATATTATAAATTATTTATAAATAGATTATAAATCCGTGCATAGCACGGGTGCAATACCTAGTAATCAATAAAGCATTCACAAGTATTTGTCAAATGGGATTAAAAATAATAAGATGGAGGGAGTATTATTTTTCATTTTATTTACTTATTTTCTTATTCATAAGAATATTTACTGTTAATGAGCACACAGAGTAGGATTTTGCTTCTTATATTATAGCTTTTGCACTTTAAAATATTTGCCAGAACATGTTATTTCACTCTGTAGGATAAAGTATTATTTATTATGATGTCTTACTCTAGTTATGTGCTTACAAATGTTAATATAACGTACTCGTAGTATGAGTATGCTTCCACGTATAATAGGCTGTAAGCAAGGGATAAGCCTTATTTGCCACTTTATATATACATTCCTATTTTAGAATAGACGTGTTAAAACAAATAGTCAGACCATATAATCGAATCGCATTTTGTGGTTTAGAATTTAGAAATTATAAATGTAATTGATAGTTCGATTTCGAATCATAATCATATGTAGAATGGTTTGGTTTTAATTTCAAATGTTCGAAACCGTGAATCGGTGATTATGATCCATCGATTTCTCAACATGTTTTTAATATTGTTTTCTATCCTTAATTTATTTTATGTCTTATATTATATAAATTTATTATTTATAACTTATAAAATCGGCGATTCGAAATCGAAAGCGTTTTTTAACAGTTCTGATTCTGATTCTCAATCTTGAAGTGCTCTTAACTACAATTTGATTAAAATTTTAAAATAACGAAACCGTAAATGAGAGTTTGATAATATAATTCGAAATGTAACTATAATTAACCGTGAACATTTATAGTTAACTAATCAATTTTGGCACATTTTTCCTTTATCCAATGTATGATTGTTTGCGCAATTAAAAGCATGATATATAATTGTATCACTACTTTTACATATACAATGCAATATATAAGACATGCACGTGGCCATTTAGTATGTTTATTTATAGATTGATGGATACAAAAATATCATATCTCTTCTTCCATATCTTTTATTACTCCTAGAAGTAGTGATGCAATTTCGTTTCTTTTTCACTAATTTAATTTGAATTCTAGACCCAATTAATTAAATGTGTTATTTTTTTTGAAATTTATTCAATTTCTTAAATTGTGTTTTTTAATTGCAATCTCAATAATTACGCCAACGTATTTAGTGTCGTTCCTATATATATGTTTTATATGTGAGCACTTCTAATACTACATTGCTAATACTCAATCTATGTTTTGAGATTCATTCTTTTAATATAATATACCAAACCATTTCTATAGTACGACTTGTGTTTTGAAGGTTTTGTCCCAATATATAATTGTTGGATAATGAAGTTATTTGTGGTTTTCAAGTCTTTGTATGGGTTGTTGAATCAACTGAAAAAGAAGGAAGATATGAGAGCCGCTCCTATGACGGATATTTAGGTTTTGGAACTGAATATCTTTATGGGATTCCTTCACTACGTTCCAAACTGTGATGTTCACCCGGATGGATTCTGAAGAAATCGACACATAGCTACAAAGGATAAATGAATAATACTTTCTAATATCATTCAAGAAAAGGTAGAAACCACATTTTATTTTTCATATTATTTTGGTGAAGACTAATCCTTAGTCTAACAGTTCGCCAAGAAATTGGCACACCCCTAGAGAGATGAAATAACCAGTGCGGGATCGTCGTGTCATAGGACACCCGCTCCAATCCGAGTCGCAGTATGCCTCAAGCGACAAATCTCCACTCGATGGCAGGAAGAGACCTTGCTCAGGAGTTCATTTAAGGTAGCGCAAGACCCTCAACCTTGCATTCATGTGCGACTCCCGTGGTAAGATAGAAAGTGACTCAAGACATTAGTAGCATACTGAATATCGAGTCTAGTCATGGTGAGATAAAGGAGCCTGCCAATCAAACGACGATACTGTGAGACGTCCACAGTTGGACCATTCTCATCAAGATCGTAACGAGCATTCTGCACCATAAGGAACGAGCTTGGACGACATCCTTCCATGCCCGAACATTTCAATATATCAAGTGTATATTTGTGCTAACTCAACACCATGCCTGCAAGGGATCGAGTAACTTCAATGCACAAAAAATATTTCAAAGGACCTAAATCCTTTATACTGAACTTTCGATCAAGATAATCATTGATCTCTTGGATTTGTACGACATCATTTCCTGCAAGTATAACATCATCCACATATATTAGTGCTGCCACATAGACTTGCCCTCGTCTGAAAATGAAGAGTGAATGATCAACACAAGACTGCCTAAAACCGATGTCTATAATGGCCCTTGTAAACTTTTGATTCCAATTTCTAGATGTTTGTCTCAAAATGAAGAGCGAATGATCAGCACGAGACTACCCCGTTTTGCTATGGTGTGTGAACACAAGAAGTCTCAAGAATAATTCCTGATTGCATATAATAGCTCATCATCTCATGTGACTAAAACTCCCCACCATTATCAGTTCTAATTCTTTTCACCATTTTATTAAATTGGGTTCTCACCATATTGCAAAACATCTGAGATATTTATCTACTTCAGATTTAAACTTCATCAAGTAACCCAAACTCCTCGACTATAATTATCAACAATAGTGACAAAATAATGGGCACCGGTCAATGAAGCAGTTCTATATTCACCCCAAATATCATAGAGTATCAAATTAAAACATGCAGTAGATTGAATCTAACTTGAAGGAAAATGATGTCTAGTCTGTTTTGCCCTTCTTCACGACTCACAAAAAATGTGTAATATGTTCCGTTGCTCCGGAATCTATAACCCATGGTGTATTAAAATTGATCTTACCAGCCATGTTTATCGAAGGAGTCATTGAAGTATTTGAGGCACTAACGTTGTCGTTCAGAAGGTCTCTCAATTGCGCGATCTGCTCGGGTGTGAAACTCAATAGAGTTAGAGGGTTCGCTTCAATCGTAGGCTTTGTGTCCACATGCGCTACTCTGTGTGTCGGATGCTTCTCCTTCTCCTTCAATTTTCTTGGTTTGTTACCTTTCTTAGACTAGATAACCAATGATTTTATAGAAATTTTCAATGTTGTGCCAAAGTTTTCAAAAGTTCCCACACTGAGGAGGACTCTTGTTGCTTCCTCGACTCAAGTCTCAGCGTTCTTGATTTCCTTGCCGCTGTACTTGAAACGCAGCACCATAGATGGTTGGTCTTCACGAACCTGGTATTAATCGCTTCTTTTTATCCTCTAATTCCAAATGGTATTCCATTTCGAGACTCGGCATCGCCTTTGTGCTCAGGATATGGGTCTTGATAGTGTTGAAGGTATCATCTAGGCCCATGAGAAATTTATAGATGCGCTAATTCTCCACCTTTTCGATAACAAGTTTGGATATGTTGCACGTGCACTTCGGGACCGCAGAAATTGAATCAATGTCGTCCCAGATTCCCTTTAATTTTGTGTAATATACAGAAACCAAAGTCTTGTCTGGGCGTGTGAGAGTGAGATTTCTCTTTAATTCGTACGCCTTTGAAGCACTTTCCTTTCCAAATATTTCCTCGAGACCGTTCCAGATCACACGCGCCGTCTTCGAGTGCTTCACACTATTTCAGATTTCTTTGTCCATGGCCACAACTAGCCACGCCTTGACCATGGTATTGCAGTGTTTCCACAAGAGATATTCAGGTGAACTCTCCTCAAGTATGGGTAAGGATCCATCAATGAATACAAACGTATTTTTTTGCAGAAAGACAATTACTCATCTCTTCGGACCAATCTCCATAGTTTCCATCGCTAAGAAGATCGGTAACAAAAACGTGACGTGGATGATCAGACGAGCCAATATAATAGGTGACATTATATCAATGATGGTTCTGGTTTTACTACCGTTGCCATCCTTCGCCATTGATGCGTTTGAAATAAACAAGAACAAAAAATATGCGTAAGTGTGGGGGAACGTTGCATGATTTAAGAGTGAAGGGATTCTTAGACTTTCTATGTGTTCGTTCTTTGTGTTTTCATGTTTTTAGCTTCTTGGTTTTACCTTTATGTCGTAATGGTTGTGATTTGTGATGTCATATGCTACCCCATGCTTAATCGGATGCTTAATTTTCTTGCCCTTCTATTACGAATAACTCAAGCACAATCAATTAAGTTGGACCAATCCCAAATTATAACTTAATTTAATAAATTCAAAAGTCAATTTGACCAAATTGAATTTAATTAATTGTCTTGGTCAAACTTTGAGTTTAATTAAATATTACATCAAGTTAATTTTGACTTTCAAATAAATTTTTCTAGGCATATAATAAAGTATAGATCTTATATAAATACTTATCGACTTCACTAGAAGATAAATATTGAACTATCATCACCCACTCAAATTACGAAAGTAATTCTCCTTTTAATTATTAATTATTTCTCGTGTTTTAAAATCATCAAATCCATTAATTAATTGAGTTTGCTAACAACTCAAAATTAATTAATTTGTTTATTCGTGAGTGATCCGGTTAGACTTCAATTATTATATATGGAATAAATTTCAATCAGTCGGGTTTCTTATATTATAAACCTCTCTGAACGTCTCACATGGATTTAATCAACTTGGAGTTATCCGAGACGCGACTCTATGAAATAATAGTCGAGTGCTTCTCGCTAAACAAATTATCATTTCCCAAACATTACTTTATAAAGTTACGAAAAATCTGCAAGCACAAATGAATCAAAGCAGTGACTAATTAGTGCGTATATTAATGTCATCGTCCACAAATTGAGAAATAAATTATTACTTAGATCTCGTACTAAGCAGCAGCACGAAGAACTGATCTCACTGTGAAACCTCAGAATATATATATGCAAGCATGTCTTACATCATATACATACGAACATTATTCTATGAGCTAAGGTCAGCTCTCGCATCAAATGATATTCTAGTCTTTACCGACTAGACTGTCCAGATCTGTCTAGGTTGTGTACCTTATTCTACAAAGATGCCGTCCACATTACCTTCTGTGATCATGGATCCACAACATAGTCTTTAATTGTAGAAGAGGGCTTGTTTTCAAAAAAATAAATAAAGATAAATAAATAATAAAGCAATCATGAAAACATTTATTTTCATTAAACTGAAATCGAAAATAAGTCGGTTACAACGTCTACGCTTTAAGCATGGTTTGAGCTATACAAACCCTATCAGAAACCACATTGGGCCACTCTATGTGAACCATCAATGTTTACACCTAATCACGTTCTTGCTCATTTTTCTTCAGATTTTAGAGGGAATCGACTTGTTGAATGACTGGCGAGATGTGAGATGTGTGTATATTGAGATGGAGAACTTTTTGAGTGGTTAAGTTGACAGGCAACACTACGATTATGATTAAATTATTTGGTGTGATTGATAATTGATTTCGACTTAAGTTTCTTGTATTGAAGATATGTAAGGTGGTTGAGGCTTTGCATGTTGATGAATGGCTGGAAGACAAGCAAGAGATTAAGTGTGAGAGAGTTTAGTATATTTCTGCTTGATATTTCTTATATATGTCGAGTCTTGATGTGCTAGTCTTTAGCTTCTTTTTAGTACTTCTGTTTTGTTTTTATGCCATGGGTAGTGTTTTGTGTCGTTGGGTGATAGGTGTCAGAGTTGGCCAAAAGATGGTGGAAACAAGGTAAAGGAGACTGAGAGATGCCAAAAGTGAGCTTGTCGGGAAGTACTGGGCGAGGAGATGCACCATGGGGAGAGAACCACGCACCTAGTGAGTGCTGGAGGTGCCACACTCTCTAGGGTGCAGCAAATTGACGAGACAGAGAGTTGAGTCCAGCGACCGCTGGACCCTCATTGGTCGATGGGGTTATGTTGCTGGAAAGTACTCTTTTTCTATTTATACGCGATTTTGGCGTAAAACGATCGTTGGACTCTCCGCGTTCGCTGCGCGCGACTTAGTTAGCCATCTTTTTCTATTTATACGCGATTTTGGCGTAAAACTTGAACCCCTAGACATTAGAAAATACTCTGAAAATATTTTCTATATTCCATTTCTATAATTTTACCTTAGGGAAGAAGGATTGAGGGTGGAGATTAACTGCTCTACCCCGGATTGTGATCATTAGTGAGTATTTCTAGTTATAGATTTCTTATCTCAGTGTTGTTTGAATGAATTTGATTTGTTAATTCTCTGCTAGATTTTTTGGGAACCCCGTGAAATTATTTTGATGATGGTTATCGAAACTCACACTTAGATTTTAGTTGAGTGTTTACCAACAAAGAACGTAGTATATTCTGTGTATGGGAGTTGATCCATTCTGTAAAGATATTAAGATTTGTCTATAGGAGATCAAATTAGACATAAGTTTTACCTTTATGTTAGTTTACAGATTAACATGTAAAGAACACATTGTGAGTCATTATTTTGACTAAAATTATTTCATGTCGCTCGCAATTTAAAACGAGGTCATCTAGCAATGATAAGTCAACTCAAGTCGTATTCTCAAGGAAGACTTAACAGGACAATTCGATTCGTTGTTCATGAAATCAATAAAAAAGATTTGTTGGAGATTCTATAACTAGACGAAGAATATAAAGAAGAAAAGTAAATTAAACCTAATCTAATAGAAAACAACGAGTAAAAAATACATATCTAAGAAACCGAGATGCGATTTCAAAAGAAGACAATTAATTGGAATTCGAAACCAACAAGAACACGGAAAGAAATTGGAAATCGTAAACGAAATAAGAAACCGAAAGCATAAATAATTAAACGAATGAAATCATTAAACACAAACCAGAATAATAAAAAGGAAACAAACTTGATTAATAACTGGAAAAGGTCTGAATCCACAAGAGAAATCTAGAAACGAAATATAACACGGAATGTTGCAATCGACTAACCTTCGATTACGAAATCTAAAGCTAAAGAGAACTAACTAGAAATCAAAGTCTCGACCTTCGAATCTAGGTCGAGATGTGCTAAAGATATTAAGGGAAAACGTCTGGAAATAGTGTTGAAAAGTGGCATGGAAAAGGGTCTTGGAAAACGTGCTAAAGGTGATGTCCATCGAATGAGAAACTCGCCGAGTAAATAGAGCCAAGAGGGTTGCTCAACGACCGCTCAAAGTCAGAGGCCGCTGACTCGGTTGAGTTCCGTGTTCCCCGCTGGGGTCGCTGTGTTAGGCCCGGGTCATCCGCTGGTGTCAGTAGTCGCTGGCTCGAGCTTGGCGCTGGCTCGGCGCCTCACACAGCCGTGGCACGCTAGTTAGCAGCCGCTTAGAGCTACGCGACTGCTAACTAGTGCTCTCGGCACTAGACTTCATTCTTTCGCTATTTCTCAATCTTTTCTCATCTCTTTTCCAACATCAACACTCGTTTAGGCCAGTGATCTTGAAACATAAATCGAGCCAAAACATCATGCAATCAAGGGAAAATAACACGAATAAAGATACGGAAAATACAAGTTTAGATGAACAAAAAGAGGCTAAACAGTCACGATCTGGTCCAAACCAAATCTGTAATAGACTTAGTATATTTCAAAGATGCTGAAATGTAAAGAACAGAACGTGAGTCACGATCTGTATCTTTAGAGCAACTATTCTTAGACTAAGTCCTGGAGCAAAGCGTTCAAGACATAGAACGAAGGAGACGCTCTGTTGATGACACAGAACGTAGGAAACGTTCTATACAGATACAAACTAACATAAAGTATCCCAAATCACATAAGGTGATTTAACATATCATTAAGTGATTTGTTCAGCACACAGATTAAGGGGTGATATATGACATGCCTAAGGGATAGATGTTCTATTCCTTAGTACACTTTGGTGCCACATAGGATTCGTTCTCACATACTTATTCTGGTATTAGAATTTGAATATTGAGAAATGATGTCATACCTTAAATAGCAACAAATGACGCATCGCTGGCAAGGAGTACAATCTAACGACTATTTTGTGCACTTAAAGCATTCCAACGGCTAGTTCATGAAACAGTTTCCTATCAATACTCCTTCAATGATTCTACAACAACAACAACTGGATTCCAAGCAATCAAACTCTGCAGAAATATTCAAAGCTCTCAAAGTGTTCATACGTTCAAGCGATAAACTCACTGCATTTCACGTAACATTTTTGGACTTATAGAATCCATTGTTCTTAGCTCACATAGACTATATCTTAGAGCACTCCCCACCTAGAACTAAACTGTATTTAGATATACGCACTGTAATTTTAGTTATATTCTTCCTTTAGCCTATAAGCTATTGGAAGCGCTTTAAACTTTGTAAACCCAGTAAGTTAAAGGTCACAACCTTATTCGTGCACAACATAAATCCAGTTTAGATATGTTGTTGTGACTGGTTCTCCGCCAGTCTAAAAAAGTGAGGAGATTTTTCACAAGTTAATGAATTTACTATCAAGTTGATAGTCCGTGGATGTAGGGGGATTTCCCGAACAACGTTAAACTTTGTGTTCTACAACTTTCATTTACAACTTTGCTTATTGCATTAATATTCTAACATCCATATTCTGTTATAATGCATAATCTGTAAACGATCATCTTAAAGAGCACTTGGTTAAATAAAAAAGAGGGTTTTCATTAAATTGAGCAACAAACTAACCACCATATCCGCACATCAGGATCAACGAGCCAAGAGAGGACCCGCAGAGGCATCTTCAAGACTTTGAGATGGCCTGTGGAGGAAATCACTACCAAGCTCCACCCGAGGCTCAGCATCAAATTCAGCCAAAAGGCCCATCTCTATCTGAGGCTGTTCAGAACTTGACCAAGGAGCACCCCAAATTCAGCGATGAATTTTAGAAGTTCAAGACAGAAAGTCGAAGAGCCCTATAGTCACTAGCCAACCAAATCTCCAACTTGTCCCAGGCGATCGTCAAGATGAACAACAATTAAGGAGGACTACCCTCCCAAGTCTAGGTGAATCCCAAGCCACAGGTCAACACGGTGATGCTCAGGAACAGTAAAGCCTTACCTAAACGAGTGATGGAACCTGCCAAGGAGAGGGTAGAACCAGAGGAGCTAGAAGCTGAGGATGAGCAAATCAAGATACCACAGCCTGAGGAGCCAGTCAAGAAGTCTGAACCAGAAAAGAGGTCAGAGCCCAAACCTAAAGCCAAATCAATCAAGAAGGCTCTGGAGGAGAACATATACGGCAAGCCACCTTTCACCAGAAGATTGGCCAAGACAAAAGAAGCTGAAGAGATAAAGGAACTACTCAAGGTGTTCCAGAAAGTGGAAGTCAACATGCCATTTGTCACTACACTTGCGACTATGCCAAGATGTGCAAATTTCTTTAAAGAGTTGTGTACCAAGAAGGTACAGTATCCTGACAACACAAGATTTCTAGTCGGAGAGAATGTCTCCGCAGTGCTCAAGAAGGATTTGCCAGTCAAGTGCGAGGATCAAGGGATGTTCTATATCCCTTGCATGATCGGAAATACCAACATTGATCAAGCCATGCTAGATTTGGGGGCTTCGATCAAGGTCATGTCCCTAAGTATGTTTGTGGAACTGAAGATAGGGCTGTGATCCAACTAGCAGACAAGTTAAGCGTTACTCAGAAGGCATAGCAGAGGATGTCTTGATTTGTGTCGTGTTTTGTGTCTAGGAGGGCACGAGTCTAAGACTGGCAGGATGCAGGTCAAGTTGCAGGTCATCTCGAGATAGAGACAAGGTTATGCACGGAGCAGCTTGGGCAGTTTGAAGCCCAAGGTAAGGTACCGCTCGAGATCATGCTGCAACCGCTAGGGGCAAGAGGAGTACGTTGACTAAGACAAGGGGACAGACTAAGCAGTCAGGAGCGCAGAGGAAAATGAGCAAGACGTGGGGATGTGCGGAAGATTTCTTTCCTTCCGCGGAAAGGGAAACATATCTCCATTTCCTTCTACCAACGATTTGGGGAGGTTTGGGAATATTTCCTTCTACGCAGAAGATCTGATTGGGAGGAAAAGTTTGTCGGAACCCTAGCCACGAACACCATGAAAGCTAAGCCCATAGAGACACTATTTATACCCACGCAATGAATCAGAGGGATAAGCATACGAAGGGAGGGACGACGCCCGACTGCTTTAGTTTAGTTCTTTTATTTCTATGAGTGTTGGGGAGGAAGAAACATGTCCTACATGCAAACACTTATTTTAATTTTTATTTAATGCTTTTGGCCTTGCCAATGGTTGGTCCTGGCAAGAGGATCTTTTGGTAACACTCTATTTCTGTATTTAAATATAAGTATGCTTTTGTTTATTTCATCCTTGTTCTTTACTTTTCGTATGAGTAACTAAATTTATAAAATTGGCTTGGAAAAGATGAATTGATGTCCAAACTTATAACGTCTTGAGAGGTCTAACTGTGCACATAGTTCTATTGGTGTGTTTCTAAAGTGCGGGATCTGAATCCTATAGAACTTGATCAAGTCCTCGGTGTTCTGGCCAGTAGTAGTCTTGGGCAAGATCAGGTTACAACTGCGAGCTAGAAACTCCAAGTGTGTAATGCCCCGCTCTTTTGGTAGAACTATCTCGTAGTAGATAATCCGTGACTAATAAAAATTTCACGAATATGAATTTACAAATTGATAATGATAATTTCCTTATTTGCCTAAATCAAACGCATTTAAGTTTAAACTCTTTATAAATTAGAGTTTAGTACGAGGATTTAATATTTAGCAATTAATAAATTAGATAGAATTATTGTTAGATAAAATTTAATGTTGGCTAAAGAAAAGTTAAAGTTTCAAGATAAATATTAATGCTTGAGAAGTTAATTATACTTCAATTAG
>JAPKLX010000080.1:414479-487979 GCA_026898415.1 Leonotis leonurus
TTGCTAATCATACGATGAATTATTCGCCCAATTATGATATTGTTGTTTAGTTTCAGTTTCGTCCTTGTTCCATTACCCCATTTCTATCCCAAATTCTTTACTCCCTTCCAAAGTCACGGTTTCCCCGACTTCGCTATCCATAGCGGAGGGCGGGCGTGACAAAGTGTTAGCGACTTCCTGCTTGCTAGCAAGAGGAATCAACATGGTGATGTAGGTGGGGACGTCATGGGACGGGCGTCTGAGATGGTGTGTCCATGGTTGTTGTGTTCCCCGCAAATGCCTATTTGGGTTTACTGGAGTAAGCGTGGTCCAGGAGCAATCTTATGCAAGGGGATAGGGAATGAGTAACCCTTACCCTTTGGGCTAAAAAGGTAAACTGGACGAGGCTTTGGTGGCTATGTGACGATTAAAAAAGGGGCTGCCTGAGTGATGTGTTTGGGTGGTAGGAGTAAAACCCCGTTCTTACGCTCGCCTTTAACCAATGACATATTGGTACAACGAACAACTTTGCACCAATTATCAAGACATAAGTCAAGACTCAAGGATTCTAACCCAAGTCAAGTTGCTTTCACATTTAACTCTTTAAGTGTTTTCGTTTCAGTTATTTACTTTTACAACATTTACTTTCTGCTTGATTACACTTCTTGCTTAAGGAAAGACCCGATTCAAAACCCCAAATTGTGACATCGAGAGAGGAATTCACCAACTCCCTGTGGGATCGACCATGTACTTGCCACTAGTGAAACTTAGTGAAGAGTGTAGGTTATAAATTTATCTTGACCGGAGTGATAACGATTGAGCCCCCATCAATCACCTTGAACAAAGGACCTGCAAATTAAAGGACATGCAAATTAGAAACAATACAGCAAGATCAGAATGGTTACAACATTGGAATCGATTAATCCAGACTCCCAACCATGATCAGTTGCCTCCTCTATAAATACCCACCCCTCCAATCTTATGTAGATTTTACACTTCACTAAGATACTATAAAACATTAAACACTTAAGACCCAACTCAGAGAATAGCCTAAAGGAAACTCTGTCCAGAATTTAAGCCAACCTAAAATCAGCCTTAAGGTAAGATTTTATCAAGCCTGAGTATGGCTCTGTAATTTCATAACTCCAACTCTAACATTCCTTCACATCATGTCCTTAAGGAGAAGGGGACTTAGCTAAGAGAAGGAGATTTTGCCAAAACCAAATCCAACAGAAACAGTCCACATAGGTAACAACGCTAAAAAAAATTAACTTTGATAATATTATTGCCTCTTAGAACTAAGATAGTCACTGCACAGTTAAAACAAACCAAGTTGTACTCAAATTGCATTCTTTTATTTTCTTTGGACAGTTTGAGAACAAAAATATATGTGCAGGCCAACAACATAGATTTTATTTTCTTTTATATGTTGCCTTAGAAACTACAAGAATACAAAAAAAACTGCCTTAGAGCAAACACAGTAGCAGGTTACAGCTTTAAATCATATGATTATGAACTTCAATAAGTACACATGCCCTTATAATAATTTAGGTTTTAACATGCTTACTAGCTACTGTGACTCTATCTATGCCTCTTACCTAGAAGAAATTCAAAGCATAACATAAGAACTCACACTTCACAGTCATGGAATTTATCAAACACTACTGACTTAAGACCTTGAAAATAGAACATATAGAGTAATGCAAAGCAGATTCCAGATCTCCCATATATATAAATAAATAATATTCATTTAACAAAAACTTATAAAGAAGTAAGAGAGCAGCCTTATCCCTGTGTGGAAGAAACCGAACAAAAACCCCACAGAACCACCAACTCCGACCCAAAGCCCCAGCAGAATTCAACCCCTCCCCAATCAATTCCCTAAATAAAACAAAGAGAAGTTAAAACATACAATTAAAAATTTGTTAAGAATTGAGAGAGAGGGAGAGTTGTGTAGTGTGTGGTGTGTGCGCTACAATCAGAAAGTGAGAGAGGAGGACTCACCATGAGAATGCAGCGCGGCGGTGGTGTGGCGGCAAAGCAGAGATGACTGAGTCGCCGGAGGAGAAGAGGTGCGACAGAAGGAGCTCCGAAGCCCTATCCAAATCCAGGCGAGGCGGAGGCGCCACAGCGGAGGGAGATGACCATCGCCTGTGCTGCTGGAAGATGGAAGAGGGAGACGTCGTCGAGCAGGGGCGACGAAGAGTGGCGCAGGGCAATGACAGCAGTGGACGGAGGTCGAACAGCGAGGTAAGGAGAAGAGAAAAGGAGGGGAGAAGAACTTTGGGGAAGCGGCGAAATGAATTGGGAGGGAGAAGGGGGTTTCTACAACCTAAACCTAGAATGAGGAGAGTCTAGAACCCGGGCCGGGTTGAAAACATGGGCCGAGTCTAACCAGTTACTGGGCCGAGATTGAATTTCTTACAGGCCTAGATTAATTAAAGTGTGGGCTAGACCCAAGAACTAACTTCCAAAAGGCCTAAAAGATTATTAATCTTAATGGGCCAAATTCTCATTCTACTAGACCTAAATTAAATCTTGTATTGGACTAGAATAAATAAAATAATTGGGCCGAATTAGTTAATTTGTTGGGCCTATGATTAATTGAGTTGGGCTAAATAGATTAAAAGAATGTACTCAAAGTTTGCTAATGAACTAGAAGTTAATTAATTAATTCTAATGGGGTTAATTATTTAAATTAATAAGACTTAAATTATTGGACTATGCCTAAGAAGGAGATTTCTAGTATCGAATTTAGAAAATTTAATTTCCATAATTTAATCATAATAAATGATTAAATTATAAATCATACTTGAAGTATGATAATTAAGGCTAACCTAACCTATAAGAATTTAATTATTTTGATTTAAGGATCAAAATACCAAGTTATAACTTCCTTTATTTATTTTACCCAATAATTAATTACTTTGGTATAATAAATCATCAAATCATAGCTTCATCTAAAAAATCATCAAACGACACCTCTAGAATATAATTATGATACTCAAATGATAGTCGAGTTAAAAGACCTGAGAATAATTCTCAAAATATCAAAGGATAATATTTCTTTACACCTAAAAGTATTAGATATACCTGATAAATGTATCTCACAAGAGATTTATTTAAAGGTTTCGACAAGAGGTCAGATCCGCATCTCGAGAACGAAGCAGTCACTAGTTAAGACTACTCAAGGAGGTTTTTCTTACTCTATAAAAATATGTGTGCATGCTTTAGTATGAAATGAGATATTTTCAAAGTACTGTCTTGCCATAAATGTTTTGATTTATGTATGATGCCTATCTGTTTATTTATAATCGAATTCGGGTCTCAGTAGATTAGATATACTACTCGGACTGGTGTACACAGGACCGTGAGTCATCCAGATGTTGACCGGTCGAGTGTATGTGGGAAGTGACCACTTCCCCGGCACAAAGAAGCTTCAGATATGGTTGATTACAAAGAACTAGGACTGCAGTCAAACTTAGAACTTTCTCAAAGATATGCTTTTGTGAACATAGGTTCTTTAGAGACAAAAATCCTTATGTATCACATGAAATGGCTTGACAATTATATGTGTATGTGTGCAATTTCAGCACGTCTCTACTGAGTACTTTTGTACTCAGCCCTGCATGTATTTCTAAACGTGCAGGTTAAGAAAGATGAAGATTCAGGTGCTTCGTTGGGCTTTTTGTCGTAACTTCTAGTAGCTAACTATAGGGGGTCATACACGTAGAATTTTCATCAATTCAATCTCACGTTCAGCTGCTAAACTGTTATGTAACAGACTTGAGATTCAAACTCCTTAACATTTGTGTTATGTAATGAGCTTATGACTCTAGTTATGTCAATTGTCGAATTCGTACAATGAATTGTCGACTTATGTTATGTTGAAATTTTTAAAGTCGTATTGACCTATGAAAATATATCTTGGACCTTTCTTTCACCGATTTGTTCAATCATCGAAACATTTTTCACACATCTTGTGTGAATCCCTACAAAATGGTATTTTTGTTGGATGATCATTTGCCTCTTATTATCATTGAGCCTAACAGCTTGTTTCATTCTAAAAAGATATTCTTATTTTCTTCCAAGGTACATGGCCATTTCGGCGAAAACCATTTCTTTGACATTCGTATACCAAACTATATCTTGTACACCTTGATCATTGATTGAGATCATCTTTATCTCTAGTGTTATAGATGTTCTTTCTTCTGACACTATTTTACCGTGTCACATAAGCATTCATGTCATGTTTTACAAATATATCCCTTGAGCTCTTCTACAAATTGAACCACATTATTCTCTTTGTCGGTTACACTTGCTTCCCAAAGAATGATATCTAGTTGTAAAACACCAAGAATGTCCTCAACATTTTAAAATCTATTATTCTCCATTAGATGTCATGATTGTCGATTGATTTTAGTCTACCATATTCCTCTTAATTACTTGTGAACACATCTCTTCTTGAATGCCCTCTTGTACCGATACGAATATGTCATTAAAATCATTGAATTATTTCAACTCTTCCAAATTTCACAATGAACTATCAGCTTAATATTTTTGATTTTCTTTACAAGACCAATACTTGATTTCATCATCATTGTCAATAAGATACCTCGTTGAAGCATTATATTCTCTTAAAACATTTGATTGTGTTGTGTAATCATTCGAACAACATACTTTGAGTCCCGTCATTGACAAGTGAGTCTAATCCTTGTAACATTTGACTTTCTAAAGAGAAATTTACATGTTTCTCGCCTATTATCATATTGTTTCAATCCGATTTCATATCCTTAATCTAAGAAATTGATAAAAATCATTTGATTGTTATCTTGTCTCTAAGTTCATTCATTTTACTCCAACGGATATCGATATTGAATCCAAAACTCAAGTTACCACCTAGTACATTTTTCATATCTATTTTGTCCAAAATGAGTTTCTTAATCGTAAAAGTATATAAGTTCAGCACGGGATGACGTTTAAATTTCAGCATGCCATATCATCCAAAAACGAACGGAAAATCTAAGAGGACAATCCAAACGCTAGCATATATGTTACAAACTGTGACGCTCGATCATGAAGAAATTTGGGAGAAATTTTTGTGTTAGTGAAATTCGACTACAACAACAGCTACCAAGCAACCATCAAGATGACACCATATGAAGCACTCTACGGTCGAAGGTTTAGATCTTCTCTCTATTGAGACAAAGTTGGCAAGAGAAAGATGTTAGGTCCTACAATGGTACAAGAAATGGTTGAGGTGATTGACCGCATCAGACAAAGGGTCAAAGAATCTCAAGATAGACAAAAATTATACGCTGACAGACGTAGAATCGAGTTTCACTTTGATGTAGGGGATATGTTTTTTTAAAGTTTCTTCGACAAAAGGAGTAATCCATTTTAGCAAAAAGGGGAAGTTGCGCCCTAGATTTATAGGACTTTTTGAGATCCTAAAAAGAATTATCCCCGTTGTTTATAGACTAGTTTTACCTCTTATACTTGGTGAGGTGCACAATGTATTCCAGGTGTATCTACTACGAACATATGTATACGATCTCAAACATGTGATGCATTACGAGGAGTTAGATCTCAATCCTGATCTAAGATATGAAGATGGACCAGAAGGCATACTTGATTGAAAGTTTAAAGAATTGAGAAATAATAAAATCTCAATAGACAAGGTCTTATGGAGACGCCACAGAAAAGAGGAAGCAATATGTGAATTAGAAAACAAGATAAAAGAGCAATACTCCGACTTACCCTATCTATTTACGTGAAATTTTGAGGACAAAATTTTTATAAGGGGGATGGATTGTAAAATCCCTAAAAATCAATATGTTTGTTTATAAATTAATTTACTATTATTATTATTAAGAAAAGCTCATTGGAATATATTCGATTTTCTTTTAAGCGTAGTTACAAACTTTAATTATTTTAGCTTAGAGTTTAATTAAGATATTACATTTATAGAACGGTAACGCTTGTGCATGGGTAACATGGAAAAATAATTTTTCTTGTTATATTTTTATACCACCTAATAATAGAGCTTGTCGAGACGAATCCGTCGACACCAAGATCGTAAAAATCGAATATCGTTTGAGTGGACGATGAATTTTTAAAGTTCAAGACGAAGTGGGTATAAATACCCTTCCTTCTCCTTTTCTCCTCATTTTCACCCTACACATATTTTAGAGAGAGAGAGAGAGAGTAGAGAGAGGTGGTCTGCACCCCACTATCGGAAGGTTGTCGATCTGTCGCCGGCTGTCGCCAGAAAATTTTTCTGGCGACCAAATGAGCTTAAATTTCACCACAAGCTTCCTTTCGACGTGTACATTCCATTTCCGGGGTCCGATCATCCAAAAAATGGCTGGAAGGCAGTCATGAAAGGCCAAAATCTTGGCCAAATTAAGTAGTAAGTTGATCTTTTCCACCTTCTCTTTTCTTCATTGTCATCATTCACTTCTCATTCCTTCTCTCTACCCTTTTTACAACTATCTTCCAGCAAGAAGAGAGCAGCTCCAGCGAGGAGAGGGAAACTCCGACAAAGTCATTGTTGGGAACCCCACAATACTTTAGTTTTAATGATGATCTTTCGAAACACACTTAGAGTTCATTCTATCTTGCTAGATCTTAATATGTTCTATATGTACCAGATCACTGTGATATAAAGTGAAGCTGATAGAGAACACGATCTTAGTCCAGATTAGAAAATGACTTGATATGTAAAGGATCTCATCTTATAGAAGTCATTCTTTTTTTTTTCTTTCTTTCTTTTGTTCATGGACCAGATCAACAGTAGATTGAAGCAAGCAGATAATCTATCAGATGGTCACACGATCAGCCTTCCAAAACATTCACAAATGATTCTACCATGTGTTTGGAGCATATTTTTGAAAGACCAGATCGACTACTGACCAGATCGATATCAATCTAGTACGACCAGATCGTTGTTTGAAGATAAACCAGATGATATCAGATCACCTACCAGTTAATTGGCAATCACGTGCTCGACCAGATTAACTGATGAAGAGTCCCAAACTCATTGCCACATCACTCGAGTTTTTCCAAGATGGAAGGAGAATCAATCTATACGTAAAGAAGCAAAGTAGTACCTATCAACGATCTGCTTTTCATATTTATTGAAGTTTCTGTCAACCTTTCCAAAGGCAAGAAGAGATAATTTAAGGATTCAAAATCCTTGATTGGTAAATCACATTTACTCCAAACCAATCAAGCCTAATGGTTAGAGTTTCAAATTCTACACCTTTAAAAGCTTGGAACCAAGACTGGAAGAGTACAAGACTATCAGCTACGATCAAACAAGCTTTTACTCTGCCCAGAAAATATCTCAGTCTTCGAAGCACTCACTCGAGAAGATTTCTACTCACTAGATCTTATTCTAAGCCGTTAGTGATCGAAATCACATCAACTCGATTCAAGTCTGTCTTATCGAGAAGAAGAAAGAGATCTTTGCTAGCTAGAAGTTTTCTAGTGGATTAACGTGAAGAGATCCAGTTACAATAGTTTTCTGTAAGTTGTAAAGGGACACGACCCTTATTCGTGCATAAGTTTCAAACAGATCGTTCTTGAAACTTGTGGCTCGTTCTCAGCGAGTATAAATAAGAAGAGTATCCTAGTAGTGGATATCTAATCCAGTTTGGATTGGACCATGGACGTAGGAGTTTTCCCGAACCACGTAAAAACAACTGCGTTATTTACTTTCTGCATTTTTAAATATTTGTTGTTTTATTCACTAATCAGCACACTCATTCAAACTGCATTTTTATTGATCTGTTAAATATTCGATTAAAATTTACAAAGGTTTTTCTAAACAAAGAGCTCCGACTAAGTCCACCATCACTACTAGAAAAATGAGTATAGATGACACATCATAGATGACATTTTTTTCAAAAAATGTCATCTATGAGCGCTTTTTTTTGCATAGATGACATTTTGAAAAAAAAATGTGATGTATGAAGTGTCAGGAAAAATATAGATGACATTTTGTTAAATAATGTCATGGTATAGTGTCATCTATCCATTGCTTAGATGACAATATCATTGAAATGTCATCTATGTGTGTGTTTTAAATTAATATACATGACACTTTATTAAAAAATGTCATGTATATTAGTGTTTTTTGTAAAATAGAATAATTTTGGCCCAATATAATTTATTTATCCCAACCCATTCCTACTCATTTGGCCATTAGCATTTATTTTAACTTATCCCAACCCTTCTCTTCCATTCCATCAGCCGCTTCCCAAACCCTCCCCCGCTCCACCTCCTTCATCCACCCCCACCACCGCTCATCAGGCGCCCTCCACTCCTCGCCACAACGAACCTGACGCCCACGTCATTCACATTCCCAGCTATTCTCGTATGCCCATCTCTCATCTAATTTCTATAATTCCTTCGTCATACGTCTATTAACTCATCATTTGTGGCATTTAATTTGTCAGGGTGGTTTTCGTGGAACGCCGTTCATGAATGCGAGGCTCGATTCCTACCGGAGTTCTTCGACGGCAGATCGTTGTCCAAGAACCCTAAGGTTTACAAATATTACAGGAATGCCATCATACGGCGCTTTCATTGCTCAGCTATCTCCTCAATAAGTTATCCGCATGAGTTCTTTTGACATGTTTTTTGAAGTCGTGTATGTAGCAGTTAAGTTAAGGAGATTAGTAGTTTCCTAAATATGTGGTTGCTTCAGTTTATTGATATGACACCATTGATAGGGTAGTTAGAAAAGGAGTAAATATATACGAATTGAATGGAAGGGGACGAATTCCCCAAAGTGGGGTCAGAGAGGAATGCGAACTTAATAGGAAATTATAAGGCATAGCTTAGGGCTAGATCACTCAAAAGGCCTCGATTGGTAGGCGGAGTAGCGGAGAGCTGGCCAAATAGTTCCAAGAAGAAAGCTAATTAGGGCTGCACTTTATAGTCACATATTTTCTTGCCTTTTTTTTTCAGGGTGAAGCTTAGTAGGTCTGATATTGTGGACCCCTGATTGAAGTGGTGCAATCCTTTAATTGCAGAAGAGATAGATGAATAACTTATTTACTTCTAATTATTGCATATTATTTTAATGTAGAGATCAGATATTTTTGCTCTCGATTGCAAGCTTGAACTTAAATTTTTAGTGCGACTGTATTGACTTGAGCATATATCCAACCACTAACGATTAATATATATATCTTTGGCCTTTGGGTTGTTGAAGATCATCATTGAATTGCCACCATGGTTGATTAATATATACACTAATATATATCATGATCATGTCTTTTTGTCATAATTAGTGGAAACGAAATATGAGTAAATATCTAACACACACACAAAAGTTAGCATTTATTTCACCACAATAGCTAAAGTTTGATGCAATGATCATAATAGTCACAAACTATAGTCATGATCATCGATGTGATCATTTATAGATTCACATGTGCCTAACATGGATGAACTAAGTTTCACTGATTCCGAGCTAGATTATCATGTTAGAAATGCACTCAGATCTGTTATTCAGGTAGTACAATTGCCTGGTCACTTAATCTATCACCAAGTTATATGGATGAAATGCTGTAGTAGCTTTAAACTTTCTGTTTCTTTTGATTTTAAGGGTGACTGCGACTTTTATAACCAACTTGTGGCAGTAATACACCATAAGGAGCGTCTTGCTAATGAAGAGGTGGCACTTCTTGTGGTATGTTGTGGTTTCTTGCAAGCAGACTGTTGGTTCTCACTTTCTAGTTGGAATAGTAATATGCTTTATCATGATCTTTTTAATTTTATTTTTTGTAATGAATTGGCAGACATGTTTGAAAGCGGTGGCTGGAGCAGTCTCTTGTGTAAACATAGTTCATCATTGGTCTCTACTTGCTGCTGTTAGTTACTAAACTTATCACTCAGATGTTGAATTGGTGAGATGGTCACAACTGTGTATGTCTTTTTTGAAATTATTTATGTGTTTCTATTTGCGCAGATATTAGGGATGAGTCTCTGGGAGTATGGAGCTGATGTGATGGATGCATTGGTCGAATTGCTTGTTTCCTTGGTATGATGGTGATTTGTTGTGATGCTCATTGTCATTGATTTGTATTGTTATTTTCTATTTTTAACTTTGGTTACACTAATGCAGGCTGCATCAAGTGGAGATTATGTTGACTTGTGCTTGGAGATGCTTGTTATTAATTTCATGCCTCATTTGATAGTTAATTTCAGTTTCAGCTGTCCTCTTATTTACTCCTTCTTGTTAGGGATCAAAAACTCATATGGGAAGTACAATGAGAATTGGTAGTCGAAGAACGATATTTCAGACTGCAGACTGCTTGACTGCAAAGCTGTAACTTCTGAAATATTTCCTCTATAATTGTTATGAATGTTCATTAACCGTATATTGTGACACCAAGATAGTTATTTTTTGTCTTATTTCAGTATGCACTAACTACTTATTGAACAGGTACCATAACTCGGAGCACATTGATGAAAGGCATAGGCATGTGAAGTGACAATATTGCTTTGATCGATGAAGAAGTTTGGTGATTTTGGGCATGGTGATTCAAACTTCTACTGCTTTGGGTCCGTGTACTAGTTTAAGTTATATTAGTTAAGGTGGATTGAAATATTAACCCAAACTTTTTCGTATTTTGTCATTTTTATTTTCATTTCCGTGTACGAAATTGAATATTAGACAATTAATGCATATAAATATTTTTAGTGCGTGTATGAATTCTCTATTTGGCATTGTTTTATTTTGTAAAATATATTGATGAAACCAAAATTATTAAATACAGGTTAATTAATGAAAAAATACGAAAATGGTTAAATTTATCAGATTATAAATGACATTTTTTTTAATATAGATGACATTAATTACTGTCATCTTATGAATTATAGATGACATTCTAAAAAAGTCATGTATTGCACCTAAATGTGTCAACTTCTCGCTTATAAATGACATTTTTTTTTAATATAGATGACATTATATTGTGTCATGTATTATAAAATAGATGACATTATTTTGTCGTGTCATCGTTTAATAAAATAATGTCATCTATGAGTGAATACATCACACTTTTTCAGTGTCATCTATGAGCGACGAATAGATGAGACAGGCATATTTGACAGTTTTTTACCCTCATAGATGACGCTAATTTAATGTCATCTATGAGCGTTTTTCTAGTAGTGCATATTCCGCACACAATGCTCTGCTAGAGAACAAGATTACTCTCGATCTCTGCCCAGTGTTATTCACCAAAGAATTACTGTCTGGACAGAACAAGATCGATCTGGTCATCGATCTAGTTTATCACAATTGAGCAATCTGACTATAGAAAGCTTAACTTCTCAAAGAAATTAGTCAAGTAAACTGAAAAGTTTACATTTGGTGTATTCCCCCCTCATACACCAAACCTTGCTCTTTCGGGACCAACATCCACCATGAAAGCTACACCTTCACACTTTAGTTCTTCCATAAGGTAGTCATTCTTTCTCTTTATCGATTTAGACCGAAATTGGGTAGGATTAGGAATTATCTTGAGTTAATATGTCATAATATAGTTATTTGATTTTTAGATTAGTAGTTTGATATTGTGTTGGTAATGAAACATGATGAACTAGGGAATTAAATTTTGCTTTACATTCTTATGTTGAAAGCTTCTGCCCGACTTCTGCCTCGTCATTTCTGTACTGTATGAGTATCCAAATTTTGGTCTTGTAAATATAATAAAATACTATGTCGAGTTAGAAGTAATCTCCATTTCGAATTAGTCAATTTCGTTATGTTTTCAATTTACTACGATTTTTACAAAATGGTTGCGCAAACTATGAAATATTGCAAAAATCTGGGTATTTGTCTACCTTTGAAAATTCGGGGAAAATAGAGATTAAATGATTTTACGTGTTTTTTTTTTGGAACATACAAATTTTAGACATTGAGTTTATCTTAAAATTTCATTGTACTAAATTAGAGTTATTTTCAATTTATCATGATTTTTCAAAGTCAACTGCTCATATGACATGAATAGATGTGTTTGTGAATATCATCTATGCAATGTAATGTGAGCTCCATACATCGGTGATAGGTGTGGGTCTATTTACAGTATGGTATTTTGAGTTAATAAGATTGAACTGCTTTTTCTAAAAATGTGAATTTACATGTCAATGTTTTAATTATGCTCAAGTGTATTCTATATGTGATGGATCGGTATTACCGTACCCATTGATTGGCGTTACCAATATGTAAGTTAACAATTGTGTCTTGAGTTAGATCCGGCCAAGGTAGTGTACACGAAAAGTCCGGATCATGTGAACTTGGCCAGGTTCCCCGATCTTGGCGAAAGGGGATTATTCGCTGAAGACTTCGATTTTCCCCGTCTAGTCGCAATGAGGAACACTGTGAATGAGCAAAGAATGATAATGAGCTCGATATGATGGTAAAATGTATGTTTTCATATGTGTATGGTGGACTTTCGTTTTAAAACGTCATGCATCATATGGTTGGGCATGTAATATTCTTTAAATGGAGATTTATGTTGTTTTTCACTGAAAAAGTTGGGCAACGACTCACACTAAGTACACTAGTACTCAACCCAAAATATTTTTCATATGTTTTTATAGGTTTTAGGAGGACGGTGATGAGCTGGCGATGAGGTGAGCATCATTGAGAGTCTTATTCATAAATGTCTATTAGCTTGGTGAGATTGATGTTATAGTGTTACTTATTTCACAACTAGTTTGTTTCATCTTGTTGATAAGCCTCATTATCCAAATTCATGACCTCATCATGTTGATCGTCAATACGATACTTTCAATTTTCCACCTCATTTACATGATTGTATACGGTTCAATGTCCCCATACATTGGACTCGTGCCGTTCAAATATTATTGGGGTTTATCTCTCTTCTTCAATTGTTACATCATTATTGTCGTATTCAAATATTTTCCAATATATTTTATTGAATTCTTTTTTCCGTGTAGCCCCCCCCCCCCCTCTTCTGCGGGGCATTATAGGATATCATTCTCCTCTCCCCCCGGTCAAGGATTGCTTCATCACATAGTCACTGATTTACCAGAGGCTTACCTCTACTCTCACTAGTGTAGAGCTCTCCTTGCTGAGCCTTTGGCTCACTTGGCCATTGACATCATCATGGCCACTTATGAGAAGCTGGGCATGCCTGACCGATGTGGTGAAGTGAACGTCGAAAAGGTTCTATTGAACCTTCTAAAGGAACCCCTACTCTCCTGAATGATCCCAAACATGGAGAGGCTTACCTCTGGTACATGGATGTGTTGAAGCGGGGGGCTCAAGAGTTTCTTCAAGCGGATCATGCCGCTTCTGAGACCAATCCTCCATGGGGTTTCATAAAATATATCCATATCTAATAAGGGTTTCATAAAAGATATACATATTCTCAATATCAATATCTTCATATTAAGCGTCTTTATCCCTTTTTAAGAGTTAAAAAAGGAAGATCTCTTCAACAAACCACAAAAAAATGTAGAGTTCTAATAAAAATTTACGCATAACAATATTTTTTAGTTTACTTGACAATTTCTTAGAGAGGTTAAGCTTTCAGTAGAAAAATTGCTCACATATGACAAACCAGATCGATCTTGTTCTGTCCAGACAGAAACTCTCTGGTGAATAACACTGGGCAGAGATCAAGAGTAATCTTATTTCCTAGCAGAGCGTTGTGTGCGGAATATGGTGGACTTAGTCAGTGCTCGTGTTTAGAAAACCTTTGTAAATATTAACTGAATATTTAACAGATCAATTAAAAATAATTTGAATAAGTGTGCAAGTTAGTGAATAAAACAACTGAAATATAAAATGTAGAAAGGAAATAACACAGCTGTTTACGTGGTTCGGGAAACCCCCTACGTCCACGGTCCAATCCAAATTGGATTAGATATTCACTACTTGGATACTCTTCTTATTTATACTCGCTGAGAACGAGCCACAAGTTTCAAGTACAATCTGTTTTGAAACTTATGCACGAATAAGGGTCGTGTCCCTTTACAACTTACAGAAAACTACTGTAACTGGATCTCTTCACGTCAATCCACTAGAAAACAACTAGCTAGCAAAGATCTCCTTCTTCTTCTCGATAAGACAGACTTGAATCGAGTTGATGTGATTTCGATCACGAACGACTTAGAACACAATCTGGTAAGTAGAAATCTTCTCTAGTAAACTCTTCGAAGAGTGAGATAATTTCTTAGCAGAGTAACAGCTTGTTGATCGTAGATAATAGTCTTGTACTCTTCCAGTCTTTGTTCCAAGCTTTTATAGGTGTAGAATTTGAAATTCTAACCGTTGGGCTTGATTGGTTTGGAATAAATGTGATTTACCAATCAAGGATAGTGAATCCCTAAATTATCTCCTCTTGCCATTGGAAAGTTTGACTGAATCTTCAATAAATATGGAAAGCAGATCGTTGACAGGTTCTACTTTCCTTCTTCGCGTATGGATTGATTCTCCTTCCATTTTTAATAGCTCGAACGATGTGGCAATGAGTTTGGGATTCTTCATCAGTTAATCTGGTCAAAACCCGTGATTGCTATTTAATTGATAAATGATATGATATCATCTGATTTAACTCCAAACATCGATCTTGTCACACCAGATTGAAATCTAGTCAGTAGTCGATTCTAGCCTTCAAAAAATATGCTCCAAAGCATGGTAGAATCTTTTGTGAGTGTTCTGGCAATAATTAATCGAGTGACCATCTGATAGATCATCTTCTTGTTTCAATTTGTTGTTGATCTAGTCCATGAACTAAGGAAAGATAGAGTGACTTCTATAGGATGAAATCCTTTACATGTTAAGTCTTTTTCAAATCTGAACTAAGATCATGTTCTCTATCAGATTCACTTTATATTTTAGTGATCTGGTATATGTAGAACAAATTGAGGTCTAGCTAGACAGAATGAACTCTAAGTGTGTTTCGAGAGAACATCATCAAAACTAAAATATTGTGGGGTTCCCAACAATTTCCCCCTTTTTTATGATGTCGAAACCACACTTTACATTATAACCCTAAATAAAGCATTTAAGAGTGATCTTGTTTTAAACAACCAGACGGGTTAGCAGATTGTTATTAATCTTTATAATAATCAAATGGCAATAAATGATTCTGGACAATGAGACTTTGTCTTCAGAAAATCCACATGAATATATATATATATATATATATCAGTTGAGTACAGGTAGATTACATGAAGACATCAAAGAGAAAACAAGCAGCAAACAATAAAGTAACAGATGGATTAAAAGAAGAGAATTATGAAAACCATCTGGCAGCTCCTCCTTTCTTCATCTTTTCTCGTTGGGCATCTAAGACGAGCTGTATACTTTCATAGATTCCATCTCTCACTCTGGTGTAGTTATGGTCATGGTTGTCAATTTTATAACCCTTGATTTTGGCCAGCTGATTGATGTAATTCAATATGTACGTTTTGTCAGGTATGTTGCTCCCTGGAATCATAGGACATACCATATACTCCTTTTCAGGTGCCTTCATTTGAATTTTAGCATTCGTGGCAGCCAATCTGATTCTTTGTATCAGCTCCTTGTCTCCAAAATTGTCCATGTATCTGTTGAAGTCTTCATCTGGTTTAGACTCTGAGTAGATTGGCTCTTTTAGGAAATATATGTTCATTATAAAGCATTGTTTTACCAGCTCCCAATCCTTCTGGTGACCCTCTGGTACCCAGACATCCTTAGGAGTTTGCTTTTGCAGGGACAGGTTCCATGTGGTGAAGGGCTTCTTCTTCTTCTTCTTTGACTGTGTTGTGGATTGTGATGACTGTTGTTGCGATCGTTCTAATGAATGCGGTGAGGAGAAGGTTGTCTGGTAAGATTTTTCTTTTGCTTCTTGTGCAGTTATCTTCTTCTCACGTTCTGCCTGTTCTTTGTAGAATTGTGCCCGGAAGATGGGGTCACAAGCTTGTTCTCTATTAACTCCAAACAGCAACAACTCGCTATCTGGTCTCCTTCATCAATGGGCTTCTTGCCTTTATCACGAGTAGCAGCAGCGTGTTGTTGTTGTTGACTTTGTTCTAGTTCAACGGTGGGATCCGCCCTTGGTGGGATTGTGGGCCTCTCCCTCAGCTGTTGAATTGGTCTAGATTGAGCTTCAGCTTCTGCTCCTTGGCCTTGTTGTTCTGGTTCTTGCACTCCTTGCCAGAACCCTTGCCATCTCATTTTCCTCCTTTGTCATCCTTAGATATTACCCCGTTTTCAACATCATCAAAGATAGTCTGATGAGTGTACGAAGGGAGTCTAATGTTGTCTTCATGGCCTCCATCTTCTCCTCTGCATCCATTTTAAAACCTAGCAGCATGTTGACTGTCTGTTCTGTGGCATCGAGCTTCCTCTCAAGTATGCTATTCATGATAGAGATAGTAGCATCGTAGGTTTTCTAGTGTTCTTCAACCTTACTAAGTCTGGTGTTTTGATTCTCGTACTCTGTCGGGTTGGGGTAGAGTAAGGCATTCAGTACATTGGCTTGATTGCCCATCATGAGTTCCATAAACTTCTCCTTCTCAAAGGCAGCAAGTTTGGCACGGACATCAAGGGCAGTGGCTTCTTTTACTTCAGCAGTGTGACTCTTCACAGCAGTTTCTATTTTGTCAGTCTGCTTAGCCATCATGTCAGTGACTAGAGAATGGACAGACTGTGTTTTTCGTTTCAACTGCCTCTAGTCACAGATCAAGCTTCTCCCTAGCTATTTCTGCAGCTGCTCTATCGTCGTCCATCTTCTTGTTGAGTTCTTTGTCCAGATGTCGCAGCTTACGACGTAGATCCATATCCATATAATTGACATAGTCTTTTTGGTGCTGATTAAAGTTAGAAAGAATCTGTGTTGCTTTCTCTTGTAGGGCATTGTAGGTAGCGTTCATGTGATCTTCAACACGAATTGTGATCAGGTTATCGATCTGGTAGTTGTTGAAAGATTTGGTCTCTCATTCCAGAATCTCTTCAAGATTGGAGAATATGACATTCTTCTTCAATTTTTGAGCTACTCAAGGAGTGTAGAGCTCGTTGGTGGGTTCTCCATCAATAAATTGACCAGCTGGTTCCTCATCTACTGGATCTAGATGAATAACTGGTGTCTTCTTTTGCCTTCTCTTGGGCTTTTCTGATGTCTTGGTGGGTTGCTGAGTTGCTGCTTTGTTGGGAAGTGGACTCCAGCACCTCCCGGAGGGGGGGGGGTCCTCCGTGTATCGTACCCGAGAGAACTTATGGGAGTGCGGCCTGTCTCAGTCGAAAAGGGTCTGCACTACCATTGTTGACGAGAGGTTAAATGAATTGATTAGTACTACTCATACCAACATGGTGCATCATCTTTTCAGGTGACCCCTTAGTAGAAACTCCAAGGTTAAGCGTGCTTGGCTTGGAGCAATACTATGATGGGTGACCTACTGGGAAGTGTCCTAGGTCAGCCTGTCAGTGAGGACAAAGCAGACTGGAAAAGAAAGTATTGGTGTGTGGGGCTAGTACGTCAATTCTGATGGGCGCTCCCGATCCAACATGCTTCTTGCATCGGTGGAGGTTGATCCATCTGGTCCCCTCCTGGACCTCCCATGGACACATCCTGGTCAGCCTCTTCATCTTGAATCCCTAGAACATCTTGAAGCACAAAGTGATCTGCTTTACTGGAATACGTCAATTCTGATGGGCGCTCCCGATCCAACATGCTTCTTGCATCGGTGGAGGTTGATCTGGCTGGCTAGTGGACTGCTCCATCTGGTCCCCTCCTGGACCTCCCATGGACACATCCTGGTCAGCCTCTTCATCTTGAATCCCTAGAACATCTTGAAGCACAAAGTGATCTGCTTTGCTTTCCAGTAGGTTAATCACACCTTCTGTTTGCTTTTTCTTCTCTTCCTCCTCATCAATGGACTCCTCTTCTTCCTCACTGATCCTCTGCATTCTGTCAGGTGATGATGTTGTTGTTCTGGCAGGAGAGAAGTCCTTGTCCTGAGTAGGGTTGGGATTAGATTCTGGTTCAACAAATATGGGTTCCTCAGTTTGCGGAGGAATAGGGCTTTCTGATTGTGGAGTCTCCTCAGCCAGTTGTGGACTGACTTGATCTGGTTGAGTCATTTCTGGTTCTGGTTGAGGAATGTCATCTGTGGCTTGTTGAATTTCTTCAGTGGGTGGTGGAGAGTCGTGTACTTTCCTAAATATACTCCTCTTCTCCTTAGGCTGGTGAGAGGTGGAGGTGTCTGTATCGATGGAACTTGCCCTCTTGGCAGGTGGTTTGCTTGTTGCTTTCTCCTTCTGCACATTCTCCTTGGGTGCCATTTCCTTCTGCTTTTCCACTGCTCTTGTTGGTGGAATCCAAATTGGATTGGAACCACCCATCTCCAATAGTGCAGTATGGTGCACTTCATCTGTAACCTTGTTGAACAAGGCTGGGGTGAGTCCCAAAGACATCTCTATCTGGTGCTTGTCTTTGGGGATGGTAAAGAGAGTGTTGAATTCTGTGGCATCCTCTCAGACCTACTGCTTGAAGAAATTTTCTACCATGAAGCTAATCTTGGTAGAATGCCTCAAGTTCCTACTGACCTCCACAGAGACACCATGCCCTCGGGTGTCTTTGGTATACTTCACGAGCTTGGCCTCCTTTGCCAATAGATCAAACATGATTCTGCTCCAGTTAACTTTGAGGTTTAGGACAATAGCTGTGAGAATCCTAAACTTCTCTGGGGTAACTTGATCGTAGAATCCACTATGGTTGAGAAAAATCCATTGCACGAATTCGAACATCAGCTTGTAGCCTGGTTGGAGCAGGGATCTCTGGAACATTCTTCCCGTGTACGACATGAAAATCACCATAACTTTCTCCACGGCTTCCTGGAGCTGATCATAGGTGATATCATCAAGTGTCATACCTTCATCCTTTAAGCGGTATGCTTGATTGATCATGGCAATGATGCTGTAGGTAGTTTTGCTCGTCCTATCTCCAATGGGCATCCGCACATTGTCCTTGTTACCTTCCTTCTCATCTTGCCATGTCAAGTAGAATGTGGCTGCCTGTTTTGCTAAGTACATGTTGGGATGGGAGGTGACAATATTATAAAATCCTACAATAAACAAAGATATTCCAGTGGATAACATATAATCATCAGTTATTGGAGCATATATTACATTTCACAGATGAATATGAATAGCGTATGAATGTATCTATATAACAGTTATCCATACGAATATTATTCAAACATATATCAATATATAAAGCAACATAGATTTCCAGAAACAGGACTCATAATAAGTCTTCAACAAATACTATTAATACACAAAAACAAAACAAAAAATTAATAAACCTTTGCAGCGCTTAACCATGACAAAGATTTCTTCGAGTTTGTGAAAACCATGAGTTTCAAAGACAGCAAATGGTTCAGTAGAAAGAAATCTCTGAACCTCAGCGACATGTTGCAAAAACAAGGAAGTTTGTGGTGCCATTTGCAAAGATTTCAGGGAATGCTCAAGTGCTTAAGGAAGAGTACTGCTCTGTGCAATGAAAGTGTAGGTAAACAGTTGAATGCACATACGACACATATATATATATAAGAAAACAATCAACGGCTCAGATTAAAACGATAAGAATTTTAAGGTTGCATGAAAATCTTCCTTTATAGGTTTTCCCGCTTCAGCTTTCCATTGCCGCCTTGTGTTGCGTTTGATGCACACGCTAGATCCTAGGGTTGTGGGATGGAGCGTGTAAATCTTCCTATCCACTGCAACTTTCCTTATTCATTTTCTTGCATAGATTTCATCGATCACAGTTTCCAAAAGGTGTGCTAATCATCACAATTATGGAAGATTTAGCAAATATATGTTAGAAAATAACTTTATAGACCATATTTAGGGCGGTAATTAGTGTCAGAGACACTTCTAATTTCCAAGTTCCCCCTTGACTAAGTAACGTTTATTGGAAAATTAATTTCCATGTGGCATGGCTATATCTCGTCACATTCTGACACGTTAACAATAGTCTGGTGTCGTTTGACTTATGATTTCATTTGGTAATGTCTTCTGCTATCACTTTGTATTATCTGGTTTTCATTCTGCTTCCTGTCAATCTGGTTGACAATCTGGTTTTGCACTTTGCGTCATACTCTCATCAGTGATACAGTAATCTGAATATTATAGCTAGTGCTTCTGTTTTTTCAACGTTCTGTTACATGATCTGGTATTGACTTTATTCTCTCATCTTGGTTTAGTAATCCTAGTTTTCCACATAACATCTTGAATCTTTCTTCTGGTAAGACTTTCGTCAAGATATCAGCACGTTGTACATCATTGTGTATCTTCTCTATCTGGATGTGTTTCCTGTCCACATGATCTCGAATGAAGTGATGTCTTACATCAACATGCTTGCATCTTGTATGGAGTACTGGATTCTATGTTATAGCAATGGCACTTGAGCTATCACAGAATATAGGTATCTCCTTGACATCGATCTCGTAGTCCTTTAGTTGCTACTTCAACCAGAGTATCTATGCACAACAGCTTCCAGCAGCCATGTATTATGCCTCAGTTGTTGATGTAGCAACAAATTTTTGTTTTTTTGAAAACCAAGAGATTAACTTGTTTCCAAGAAACTGGCATGTTCCAGAAGTAGACTTTCTGTCCAGTTTGCATCCAGCATAATCTGAATCAGAATAGCCTGTTAACTCGAAATTGTCATCACATGGATACCATAATCCAATGTGTGTTGTTCCTTTAATATATCTGAGTATCTTCTTGGCAGCTTCCATATGAGACTCCTTGGGGTTGGCCTGGTATTTAGCACATACTCCAACTGCAAAAGTAAAATCAGGTCGACTTGCAGTTAAATATAACAGAGAGCCAATGATAATCCTATATTGAGTTATGTTTTTTGGTTTCCCTTCTGGATCTAGATCTATCTTGCTGTTGGTCTGCATTGGAATCTTGACAGGTTTACTATGTTTGACTCCAAACTTTGTGATCAGATCGTTGATATACTTTGCTTGATTAACAAAGATACTATCTGGTAACTGCTTCACCTGCAAAACTAGAAAGAAGTTCATCTAGCCCATCATGGACATTTGATATTTATTTTTCATTAGTTCAGCAAATTTATCACATAGATAAGCAGATTGTGATCCAAATATGATATCATCAACGTAAATCTGGACTAAAAGGATATGTTCTTTGACTTTGATTATGAACAATGTCTTGTCAACAGAACCTCTTCTGAATCCTGACTCCATTAGGAACGTTGATAGCGTTTCATACCACGCTCTGGGTGCTTGTTTCAAACCATATACAACTTTAGCTAATTTGTACACCTTCTGGTCTGGATTTCCTTCTTCAAAACTAGGTGGTTGTTCAACATACACTTCTTCTTCAAGTATACCATTTAGAAATGCAGTCTTGACATCCATCAGGTACACCTTGAATCTCTTGTATGTTGCATATGCTAGAAACAGTCTGATTGCTTCCAATCTGGCAACCGGTGCGAATGTCTCATCAAAATCAATGCTTCTTGTTAACTGTATCCTTTTGCAACTAGTCTGGCTTTGTTTCTGACTACCTCACCATTTTCATCTCGTTTGTTCTTGAACACCCATTTGACACCTATTACTCCCTGGTGTCTTGGTCTGTCTACAAGGTACCAAACTTGGTTTCTTTTAAACTCGTTGAGTTCTTCTTGCATAACAATAACTCAGTCTGTATCTTGTAGTGCTTCAAAAGCATTAGATGGTTCAACACGAGATAGATAACAACTTAGTAGTGCGCTTTCTCCATGCATTCTTCTGGTCTTCACACGATCTGATGGGTTCCCAACAATCTGTTTTAGAGGATGATGTTCTTGTATCCATCTCCTTCTGTTGGACATCTCTTCTTCTGATATCTCAGGTTGAGGTTCTTCTGTTGGTTCCTTAAATTCAGGGTGTGCTGTTGAAGATGCTTGAAAAGGGTTCTCCTCTTCTGGTTCCTCAACTTCAGTCTCTTGATTGTTGTTCCAATTGGTAATGTCTCTGGACTCTTCAGATTGATTTTGAGATGATTCAGCTTCAACTGCTTCCACTGGTTCATAACCATCTGGTGGAGTTGATCTGGTTGAGTCCAGATTGACATAATTTGTTCCCCCTTGTTGTGAGCTGGTCTCAGCATTAAGTTGAACATCAATCTCATTCTCTTCTGTTGTATTCCAGATCAAAATATCTTCTAGTAGAATCCCTTCTGATTTCTTGTTGTTAATCTGGTTGTGAACCTGTTCATTACCTGCTTCTCTGTATTCAAGAATAGTTTCATCAAATACAATATGAGGTGTTACCTCCACAATATGAGTCTTCTTGTTGTAAACCCTATAAGCTTTACTAACATCAGAATATCCTAAAAATATTCCAGGGTCAATTTTACTATCAAAGGTTTTCAACTGAGATTTCCCATTATTATGGATGTAACACTTACAACCAAAAGTACGAAAATATTTTATCCTTGGTTTTCTGTTAATCCAGACTTCATATGGTGTCTTCCCGTGTCTGAGAGTTATAACTGATCTGTTCTGTGTATAACAGGCCGTGTAGATGGCTTCAACCCAAAACTTCTTGGGTAATCTGGTTGCATTGAGCAATGTGCGAGCTGCTTCCTTCAATGATATGTTTCTTCTCTCAACCACTCCATTCTGTTGAGGTGTTCTTGCTGCAGATGTCTGATGTGTGATACCCATCTGATTGCAGTAGTCTTCAATCTTCTGATTTAGGAATTCTGTTCCACGATCTGTTCTGATTGTTGTAACAGGGTTTCTTTTTGCTTGGTGATTTTGTTAAGAAAGTTTGGCAGCTTCTCCAATGTTTCTTTCTTTTTGAATAAAAAGATAACCCATGTGAATCTTGAATAATCATCGATGATGACTAGAGTGTACTTCCTTCCATTTATACTTAGTGGCTTAACTGGACCAAACAAGTCTAGGTGAAGTAACTCCAAGATTCTGGTAGATGACTGAACTACTTTGCTTGAAAATGATGATCTGATTTGTTTCCCATCTTAACATGCTTTACAAATGTGATCTTTATCGTATACTTAATCTGGTAATCCTTCGACTAGCTTATCTCTTGCAATCTTGTTGATTGACTTGAAATTGAGATGACTCAGTCGTTTGTGCCATAACCAGCTTGTTTCTGATATTGTCTTGGTGACAAGACATGTTTCAATCTGGTTATTCCATTCTACAATATACAGTTTGTCCTGCAATTTTCCAGAAAGAAGAGTTTCATCTCCTTCCTTATTTTTCACAAAACATTTGTTAGCATAAAAAACAATCTGATTTCCATTAGCACAAAACTGGCTAACCAAAAACAGATTATGACTGAGACCTTCAACATACGATACATTTGTGATGGTAGTCTTGCTAATTATTATGTTACCATAGCCTCTGGTGTAGCCTTTTGAGTAACAATCAAAGGTTACATGTGGTCCTTCTCTTTCTACATAGTCTGATAGAGTGTTCTTGTCACATGTCATATGCTTCGAACATCCACTATCAATAATCCAGATTATTCCCTTTGCTACTCTACTTCTTTTTGCAGTTCTTCAATCCTGCAATTATGAAGATTTAGCTACCCTTTCAACGAGTGGGTGCTTGTTAGTAGCAAAAAGTTACTTTTGGAACCCAGATTAACTTAGTGTTAGGAACACATATGTAGCATGTAATCTTTCTTCCAGCATCATCTGTTCTTGATACAGCTTTGTAGACAGATGGATTATTTCTCTCAATATTATCTCAGTTGATCTTCGTCTTATTGGTAGATGGTGTTTTGGTAGTTGTCTTCTGTTTCTAATTTTTATTAGTTTTGACATAGTGAGCAGGTTGACCCTTCTTATGATAGTATCTATTGTCTCTTGTTTCCTTGATCATCTTCTTGGGTTGGTTTTTCTAGTTCTTGAGATCTTTGACTTGATCTGGTATGTCCTTTCTTTCTGCAACAAACTAGGTCTCACTAGATTTTCCATTGTATCCTAGACCAGTTCTTCCTCTTTGTTGCATATCGATGATCATTTCAGCTTGTTCTTGGCTTTTGTTGATCTTGCTCATGTTTTCCATGGTCTTCTTCAATTTTTCTTCAACTGCATCATTTCTATTGATCACATCTTTCACCTTGGAATTGAGTGAGTATATTTCTGCATCTTTTGTCTTGATCTGTTCTCCAAGACCATTTATTTGAGTAGAGAACTTGGTGTTTGCTTCACTCAAGAACTTCACTGTTTCATTCAGCTTGTCATTTTCTTTTATGACTTTAGAGAATAACTTCTTTATGTTTGTGTAGCTCTTGAACATCTCATTGATTTCATCCCATGAGACTTCTGGTTCATCTATATTTCTTGAGTCATAGACAGGTTTATTTGAAGACATAGAGACATGAGAATTTACCTCGATCTGGTCAAGACTGTTGTCCAAACCCATGTAACATTCATCCCAGTCTTCATCTGTTTCTTCTGCATAGAAAGCTTCATCATTATCTGATGAACTATCAGACAAATGACTTGAACTGCTTGAGTCTTCTTCAGCTAACATGGCCTTGCATTGAGCTTTGAGTTTTCTATCTCTTTTAGCTCTTAGCTTTTCTCTTTGACTCTTTGACAAATCAGGACAATCTGTCTTGAAATGACATGTTCTGCCACAACCATAACAAGTATAATCAGTAGAGTTGAAATTTTTACCATTACTTTTATGTCAGCTTTGTCATCAGATCGTTCTGGTTCTTTATTCTTCTGATATCTACTCTTGTTATCTTTATAGAACCTTCGATACTTTCTCGATCTAATTTCCATCTTTTCCATCCTCTTGGCAATCATGGCAAACTCCATAACTTTTCATAACTTCCTTCTTTTGGTGCTGTAGTTTGTACTGGATCTTCTTCTTTGCACTTCGCTTTGAAGGCTACCTCCTTCTCTTTCTTTGAACTGCTCTCATTCCTTTTGCTTGAGGAGTAATCTGGTCCATGAATCCTTCTGATGTCACATTCCGTTTCCTTCAACGGACAGATCGTTGAAATCAGCATGTAGTGGTTGCATTGCAAAGTAGATCTACCAGCTTGGTGGCAATGCTCTGAGGATTTTGAGATTCTTCTCTCTCTGTGTATAGTTGTTTTTGTTGAATGCAGAAACTTCAAGCAACACTTCAATAAACGTGTTCTTCATCTGCTCGATGGTTTTTCCAGGCTTCATCTTGAATTCATCGAACTTATTGCAAGCCAGGGACAACTTATTCTCAATCATTGCTTCAGAACCTAAGCTTAGTTCTCTCAATGATTCCCACATCTCCTTGGCTGTATCAAGATCTTGGATCTTAGCCAGATGAACACCTTTTACAGTGCTGGAGATTATTCCTTTAGCAAAATCATCAAGATTTGCTTCACGCCATTCTTCAGAAGTATTCATTCTAGGATCTTTGAGCACATATTCTTTGACTGGGCCAGTTTCTGTAAATCGAGTCTTCTCTTCTTGAATCACCAATGGTCCTTCATATGCCCTAACAACAGAAGATTCCATAATGAGCTTTGAGACACATCTTGATTCTGAAACTCCATTCTCTGTACCCTTGGATGGAGAATTCTTCATATGCCCTAACAACAGAAGATTCCATAATGACAGATAGGATGTTAGTGAATGAAAAAGGTTTTCCTACATCTATTCAAGTTGACCACACAGGTTTCAACCTTGTGAAACAGAAACAATTGTCCTATGAACCACTACTCTGATACCACTTGTTGGTCCCGAAAGAGTAAGGTTTGGTGTATGGGGGGGGAATACACCAAATGTGAACTTTTCAGTTTACTTGACAATTTCTTAGAGAGGTTAAGCTTTCAGTAGACAAATTGCTCACATATGACAAACCGGATCGATCTTGTTCTGTGCAGACAGAAACTCTCTGGTGAATAACACTGGGCAAAGATCAAGAGTAATCTTATTTCCTAGCAGATCGTTGTGTGCGGAATATGGTGGACTTATTCAATGCTCTTGTTTAGAAAACCTTTGTAAATATTAACTGAATATTTAACAGATCGAAAAACAATTTGAATAAGTGTGCAAGTTTGTGAATAAAACAACTAAAATATAAAATGCAGAAAGGAAATAACACAGCTGTTTACGTGGTTTGGGAAACCCCACTACGTCCACGGTCCAATCCAAACTGGATTAGATATCCACTACTAGGATACTCTTCTTATTTATACTCGCTGAGAACGAGCCACAAGTTTCAAGTACAATCTGTTTTGAAACTTATGCACGAATAAGGGTCGTGTCCCTTTACAACTTACAGAAAACTACTGTAACTGGATCTCTTCACGTCAATCCACTAGAAAAAAACTAGCTAGCAAAGATCTCCTTCTTCTTCCTTGATAAGACAGACTTGAATCGAGTTGATGTGATTTCGATCACGAACGACTTAGAACACAATCAGGTAAGTAGAAATCTTCTCAAGTAAACTCTTCGAAGAGTGAGATGATTTCTTAGCAGAGTAACAGCTTGTTGATCGTAGATAATAGTCTTGTACTCTTCCAGTCTTTGTTCCAAGCTTTTAAAGCTGTAGAATTTAAAATCCTAACCGTTGGGCTTGATTGGTTTGGAATAAATGTGATTTACCAATCGAGGATAGTGAATCCCTAAATTATCTCCTCTTACCATTTGAAAGTTTGAGTGAATCTTCAATAAATATGGAAAGCAGATCGTTGACAGGTTCTACTTTCCTTCTTCGCGTATGGGTTGATTCTCCTTCCATTTTTTATAGCTCGAACGATGTGGCAATGAGTTTGGGATTCTTCATCAGTTAATCTGGTCAAAACCCGTGATTACCATTTAACTGATAAATGATCTGATATCATCTGATTTAACTCCAAACATCGATCTGGTCACACCAGATTGATATCGATCTAGTCAGTAGTCGATTCTAGCCTTCAGAAAATATGATCCAAAGCATGGTAAAATCTTTTATGAGTGTTCTGGCAATAATTAATCGAGTGACCATCTGATAGATCATCTGCTTGCTTCAATTTGTTGTTGATCTGGTCCACGAACTAAGGAAAGATAGAGTGACTTCTATAGGATGAAATCCTTTACATGTTAAGTCTTTTTCAAATCTGAACTAAGATCATGTTCTCTATCAGATTCACTTTATATTGTAGTGATCTGGTACATGTAGAACAGATTGAGGTCTAGCAAGACAGAATGAACTCTAAGTGTGTTTCGAGAGAACATCATCAAAACTAAAATATTGTGGGGTTCCCAACAATGTCATTCCCTTATCAATTTTTCAATTTCTGTCTTTAGATTGCGGCAGTCATTGGTAGTATGCTCGTAGTCATTATGAAATTTGCAGAATTTGTCAGACTCCATATGTCTTGGGGGATCATTTGCCCTGGGAGGTAGAAATAACCCCTGCTTGTTAGGAACCTTTTTGATGTTGCTAAAGTTGTTAGTTTGGTTTTGATGATGCTTACGAAACCATTATAGTGTTGAGATGTTTGATTCATTTTGTATATGTATTCTGTGTTATGTGATGCTTAGGGTTTATAGTTAGTGTCTAGCGAAGTTAGATTATGCAGAAGACTAAATGTAAAAGGACCAGATCGATGAAAGAAAGATCAAGTCCATAGGCAGTCTTTTGTGTTCTTCATAACAGATCAACTAACATGTAAAGATAGGTTAATAATATAATAACCTAGTCTATAGAGCCTGATCTTATTTAATTTATGTACTAAGAGCATATGGTCAATCGTAAGGACAGATCGTGAGTCACGATTTGTGTCATAGGATCATGTTTTTGGTAAAAGGTTAAGTCAAAATGTAAAGACAGAACGTTAGTAACGATCTATCTATAAGACTTAATTTGTGTTCTGTACTAGACTTGGAATAGTTTAGATGTTGAATTGTAAAGAAGCAGAACATAAGTCATGTTATGTATCTATAGAGCATCATTCATAGACTAGTTCTAGAAGACATTCAAGACACAGAATGAAGGAGTCATTATGTGTATGACACAAAACGTTTAGCGATCAAGAAGAACAAGATTAATCTGTGTCTAACAGATTGATCAATTGAATGTAATGAGACAACTCAAGGATTATCAAAGACGTTTTGTCTACAAACAGAACATAACACGAGCTTCTCAACACAGATTGGAGAAAACTACAGATCTACCTACATGGATCATAGCTAACATGTCCATGCCACGTCAGATGACACGTCGGATGACACATAGGACATACTCCAACGGATAGATTTACAGTCAGCAAATCAATGGTCAAAAGGACTATTAATGCTCTCACTAATAGTTGCACGACATCAACAGCTATAATTCATTACAGCCTTATAAATACACCACGCCTTCCAAAAAGATAAAGGAGTGAGAAAGTGTGACAGGATAGCAACACTGCGCGGAATAGTGGATTCACGAGAGTGAAAATAAAAGAGTGGAAGGTGAGTGGGTAAGGACGTCCGTGCATTCAGAGATTCCTAGAAAATAAGATTCAAGACTACAAGATTCTCTCCATTATTCAAGATATCAATCAATACCAATTCGATTATAAATACTCTATCAAGTGTTGTAACTTAGCAAACAGGATCACAACCATCTTTATGAGAATCTCACCCACTAGAACTTACAATAGTATAGAGTCTTACCAGCCATAGTTCTAGTATCCTTCTCAGTCCCAAAAACTGAGAAGGAAGTCTAAATACAAACCCCCACCCAGATCTCGTACTCAGCAATTTTAAATAAGTGAGTTGTAATCTCGTCCTCAACAAGTATAAATAAGAAGAGTGAACTCGTACTCAACAAGGATAAAGATTTGAGAAATCCAAGGTTAAAAGATTCAACGATCTACTTTGATCGTTCGTGGACGTAGGGGTGTTACCCGAACCACGTTAAAAATGTGTGTTCTTTATTTTCGGCATTGCATTATTTGATTCTGTATTCACACTTCACCAGTGAGCAGATCGCAATCTGTGAGCTGCACAATTGAATCAATCTCTTAAAGAACACTCGACTTTAATAACAAATATTTTCTAAGTATATAGTAGAATAAATTAATCACAGCTTCCACACAAAATCTGTGTCAAAGACAGACGTTCTGGTGAGCTCCAGAAAGCTGCCAGTCGTTCTGCTTTTAATATAGATTACTCACAATCTCTGTCATCTTACACAGCTCTTTGTCTAGCACAGAAGTAGTCTCGACCAGCTGCTCTAAGCAGAACGCGCGAAAAATTGTAGTGTGGTGTATCCCCCCATACACCATACCTGCTCTTACCAGGACCCCAACACAGCTTTTTAACGACAATCTCTAAAAGCTCTACCGGCTCTCTAGTTAGTGGCATAAACATTCTTTCTGGACAATCAGACCTGTCAAAACGTCACGTACCTCTGAGTAAGGCATCTTCCTTTCGTCAAATCTCTTTTTTGTTAGGATTTGTATACCTCAAAGCATGCTTTGTGCTTAGACGATGTATCAAACTTATTTTCAATTTTATTTTAATGAGAATAAATGTTTCTATCATTGGTTTGTTATTTATTATCTTTCTATATTAAATTGCAAACAAGTCCATTTCCTATAATTGTAGACAGTGTAGTGGATCCATGATCATGGAAGGTTACACAGTCAGCTCACAGTCTAGTCAGTAAATGTTGCTGTATCATTTGATGCGAGAGCCGACATTAGCACGTAGAATGATATCGATATGTTTAAGCTGACACACATGCTTTCAGTAAACATATTGAGAGGTTTCACGGTGAGATAAGTTCTATGTGTTGTTGCTTAGAATGAGATCTTTGAAATTAGTTATACGCAACTTTGATTCATTTATGCTTGCGAGTTTCTCGTAACACCATATAGTGGTGTCTTGGCCAGTATTGATTGGTTTAGCGAGAAATGTTCGATTTTCAATCACATGAAAACGCATCTCGGTGACACAAGTTGACTAAATCCGCGTGAGACGCTCAGAAAGGTTTGTTGCATAAGAAACCCAGTCGTTTGGAATTTATTCCATATGCAATAATCAATGTCTGAACCGATCACTCACGAATAAATATATTAATTAATTTTGAGTTGTCAGCAAACTCAATTAATTAATGAATTTAGTAAATCTTAAACGCGGAAAATAATTAATGAAAAAAAGGGTTACATCCGTAATTTTAATGGATGAAGATAATTCAATATTTATCATATAGTGGAGTCGATAAATATTTATAATAGAATTATAATTAATTACATTTCCATAGAGTAATTAATTTGAGAGTTAAATTAACTTAATGTAATAATTAATTTAAGTCTAAGTTCGACCAAGACAATTAATTAAATTTAATTGGTTCAAAATGACTTGGAAATTATTTAAATTAAGTTATGATTTTTACTTGATCAAATTAATTTTGAATTATTCAAATTCAAACTAATTTGAATAATTGATGGATTTGTTGGAGAAACAAGTGGGAATACATTATATTATTAGATGATCTTATTCATTCACCTTAGAAACCCTAACCTAGCCCAAAATATCTATAAATAGGGATAGAGAGGGGGCCGATTTCTAAACTTCTTGAGCATAGAAAAATCAACCATTAGAGAGATTATTTCTCTCTATTTTTCAAAAATTATAGTATTCTAAACTCTAATTTTTCGTTCTCTTCTCTATCAAAGGTTTGATAGATTATTGTCCACCCAATAATCAAACAGCAGATCGGGAATAGGTTCAAAGTTTCTAAGGTTGGATCGAAGGAGATCGAGGAGATCCATTGGAGAGGATTGTTGTTATTTGTTGGCAATTCAAATCATCTCTCCGCAAGAGAAGGACTAGCTAAGGAGATTGATAATTCTGCTATTTAATTCTCCTATATGTGGATTATGTGATAGAAATAATTATTTATATAATATATTAAACATGTGGATCCAGCGGAATTACGGCCCCCTCATATGGGTTCTATCATTCTTCTAATCAGATCTTTCCTTCTCTCCTGGCTTCCTTTTCTTTTTGAAGTTGGATTGTTCAGTTTTCCTAAACATTCTAGCGTCCTCTACGTGGATGTATTTTTCAATTCTGGATAATAAATCCTCATAATATCTTGGTGGCTTTTTAACTAAAGAATCAAAAATCGGTCCACTCCGCATTCACTCCATAAATGTGTGTACTTTTACAGAAGGATTAACCTCTGGTGTTTCTAATACCGTGAGGTTAAACCTCGTAAAGTACTCTCTCAACGATTCTTGTTGTTGTTGTTTGATTATGGTTAGGTGCAGCGAACTTCTTGTGGTTCTTTTTGCACTTGCAAATTGATGTAAAAACAACTTCTTTAAATTATCAAAGTAAAAAAATGGAGTTAGGTGGCAACTGCCTGAACCATTGTTGTGTTGGACCTGCAAGAGTAGTGAAGAAAACCCTGCACTTTACCCCCTCTGAATTATATTATCAAAGCACATCAGATGCTCATCTGGATCACTATTACCCTGATATTCCAGGTGCACAGGATGAAAATTTCTTGATAAAGGGTCCAATTGAATGTCCTCCAAGAAAGGACTTTCATCTATTACTTGGAGTGGAGGTTTGCTTCATGAGACGTAACCTTGTTTGTGGCAGATTTGGTGGCAGACCTTTCACGCGGTGTCCTATGCGCGAATCCCTCTTCCGCTTTGGAATGAGTTCTTTTAAGGTTCTCAACATCCCTTCAGAGTGCCTCCATCAGGGCTTTTTGCTTCTCCATTTCTTTCTTTTGTTCTGCTATGGTATGTCATACCTCCTCGTTGGCATGCGAGAGTGATGGTTGTTGATAAGATTCATTGGCTAATGTCATACACATTACCCAAAGCCCGCCCATCGAACTTAAAATTTAGGCCCAAGCCCGACCCATGATGTCATCGGATCAGGCTTAGAAAACCCATAATCATCGTGCTTGGATGGCCTTGGGTCGGATCTAACGATCTTAAATCGCGACGAAGGGCTCGCTATAATCTAGACTTATTATCTGATTCTCTATTTATTCTGGAAAAATAGACGAAAAATGTCCATTAGTGACATATATATATCGTACTTTTTTGCTAGTCTAGTCTGAGGTAGCAGAATGCTTATCCTACGCAATCCAGAAAACGGTTGCGCGTTAGTAAGCTAACGTTATACGGCTTTCGCTAACGCATATTCAGTCGTACCGACATGGCCCACTGATTTGTTTTCGGATCTTGACCGGATCCAAGCTTCCCAAGCTCTATGCTGTTGGGGAATTCTGCAAGGGTCTTACCGCCTTCTTGATTGATTAATGTATCTAATAACCTTGCTTCTGCTCGCCGCTGGCGCACACAAAGCTCCGGTGATCCACTCTATTCAATGGCAACCTCCACCTCTTGGGTGAACCTCCATTTTCATTCTGAGGAGTGCCTCCAGATCGCACTTTTGAAAGGTTATCCATGTTTTCTTATTGATTGGTGAAAACATTCATCCGGCTAGCTAAACGGTAAATCCATTCCTTCCATCTGGTTCTGGTGGACTCCGGAGGATCTGCACCGCTCCCCGGTTCGCCAGAGGGTGCCAAACGTGAATGTTTATTCTTCACTACTAACCCCCTCCCTCCCCTAGCAGAGGGAACTTTGGAGGTCTGAGACATTCTAGTGTAGGACTTGGTCCATCAGTAGTTCTGGGGACAATCCCAGTGGAGATCAACGTTTGACTTACCATAGCAACTATTTTAGCTCCTAAGCCTCAAGTATTTCTTGAGACGCTCTAGCCTCGGCACTCCCCACAATATGACTAGGGTGATTAGCACTAGCCTCTACGTGAGTGATCTGATTTCCCTCAGGAAGTGGATCTGCAGTGCCAGAACTCACATTTGCGCCCTCTACGGAGGATAACTTCGTTATTCTTGCTTTTGTTTGATTTTCCACTGGTAAACATTTCATGTGTATCAGCAACGATAGTTTTATTTTGATATTTTTCAAAGTTCATAGTTCTCTAGAAATCATGATTTTTAGAGTTATTTTTCTGGAGTTCTGCGAAAGGTGCTTGGGATAGCCAGGCCTTCCGATGGAGAAGTCAAACCCTGGCCTAAAATCACTAAGACGTATGGGGTCTGGCTTAACAACGTTAAGACCCACCTCCCTATACCACCCCTTTCTCACCCTCAAGTGAGAAAAAAGGTTTTCCAAGGACTAGGTAACGAAAATAGAGACAAGCGAAATACACAATAAGATAACTTCATAGTAAACACGTGTTGGGAACCCCACAAATTATTTTAAGTTTTGATGATGTTCTCTCGAAAACACACTTAGGATTATTCATGTTCTGTATTACCTGTATCTGGATTGTATGTATCAGGAATATTAAACATTCAGAAGATTCAGAGTCAACCAGAAAGTTGATTACTTTGTTATATATATATGTGCTTTTCTTCTTTAAACTGTTCACTTTCACTTTCATCGCACTGAGCACTACTCTCTCTAAGCACTTAAGAATTTCTCAGACTCAATTTCTTTACAAAATCTCCTAAAACACTTTGCGTTTGATCATGGCACCTCAAACTTCCCTGTTTCTTCAACATGTGGCCGAGGTTCAAAAGTTTCTATCTCCTGAACCCTATGCTGTCTTTGATACTCACGGGTTTCGCAAACTCGAAGAAATTTTTGCCATGGTTTCACGCTGCAAAGGTTTATAAAGTTTTCTAATCTTTCATATTCTGCATCTCAGTACGCTTATTTTTCTATGGCTTTACTTGTCTTATGGAAAAATGCTTTATAAGTGTGTATAGATTGTTTATGTGCTTGGATACTTATTCGTGTTTACATCATATAAATTGATATACATATATATATGTGCTATGTATATTCTTGTGGTGTTAGGATTCTGCAATATTGTCACTTCGCATCCCAACATGTTTTTGGCAAAACAAGTAGCTACCTTCTACCTAACATGGCAGAATGAAAAGAATGGAAATGAAGCAAATGTCTTGATGCCCATAGGGGATAGAACCAGCAAGACAACTTACAATGTCATCTCAATGATCAACCAGGCATACCGGTTGAAAGATGAAGGAATGATGTTGGATGAGATTACGTCTGAACAACTCCAAGCAGCAGTGGAAATGGTGATGGTGATACCCATCTCATACACTGGGAGGATGTTCCAACGAGCTCTTCTTCAACCTGGGTTCAAATTACTGTTTGAACTGGTTCAGAAAATTTTTCTTAACCACAGTGGTTCGTATGACCAGGTGACACCAGAGAAATTCAGGATTCTCACAGCAGTTGTACTCAATCTCAGAGTCAACTGGAGCCGCATTCTTTTTGACTTGATGCCTAAGGAAGCCAATTTGGTAAACTACACCAAGGATAACAGAGGCAAGGGAATCTCAGTGGAAGTGAGGAGGAACCTGCGTCATGCCACCAAAATCAGTACAATGGTAGAACGATTCTTCAAGCAACAAGTTTGGGAAGATGTTGTGGAGTTCCAACACAAGTCTCACCATACCCAAGGACCAACATCAACTGGAAATGTCCATGGGGTTGAATCCAGCACTCTTCAACAAGACTACGGATGAAGTACATCATGCAGTACTGCTTGAAATGGGAAGCTCTAATCCCACATGGATGCCACCTACCAAAGGTGTTGAAAAACAGAAGAAAATGTTGAAAGAAAAGCCAGCTCGCAAACCTTCAGCCAAGAGAGGAAGTTCTGTTGAGACAGAAACTTCTGCCTCTCAGCCTAAACAGAAGAAGCGCAGATTAAAGAAAGTTGAGTCTCCACCACCACCAGAAACAGCAGCAGAACTGGGAGAGGAGGAGACACAGGCTGAGATAATTCCTCCAGAGGCTCCACAAATAGAGACTCCAGCGGCTGATGTGGAACCAGAAACAAGTTTTAATCCACATCAGGAGAAAGACTTTTCTCCCGCTAGAACACCTACACCCTCACCGAACAGAATGGAAAGAATAAGTGAGGATGAAGAGGAAGGAGAATCTGTTGATGAGGAGGAAGAGAGGAAATGTCAAGCAGAAAGTGTCATAAACTTACTGGAGAATGAAGCAGAACATTCTGTGCTACAAGAATTTCCTGGCATTCATCTTCTTCCAGAGAGTTTGGGAGCAGCCAAGCGCGTAAAATTCTACTTGCTGGTCAAGGACAGTGAGTACTATATATTTGATGCGCTGCTCCAGACCAGAACAATTGAAGAACTGAAGAAGGAAGAGGCCACTTTACTTAGCCTACTCCAAGCCTCCTCAGTCAAAGAAGTCAGATCAGAATACCCACAACTCATCCTGGCGCTCATGAAGCATGAGGCAGGACTCTTGAAGATTGATCTGAAATCCTTTCACAAGTAAAATGGATTTCTTTTTGAGTGTACCAGAAGAAACAGCAGAACAAGATGTCCCTATGACAGAATCTGCTCAACCAGAACAACAACAACAGCAACCACAAGAACAAACAGCAGCAGAACCCCAGAAGTCTGCAAAGAAAATCCCCATCATCAACCTGGACCTAGTAGATGATATTCCAGTTGGACAGAACATTGGTGGTGAGCCAACCAATGAGATATACACACCTGGAGTTGCCCAGAAACTCAAAAAGCATGTCAACTTCTACTCAATGGAGGAACTGCTGGAGAGAGAAACCAGACCTTTCAACAATTTCCAACTCGACAACCTTATCACACTTAGAGTTGAAGATTGTTTGACAGAAACCTGCAATACTCTACAAGAGAAGGCCACCCAGATACTCTCTGATTTCAACCAACATCAAAAAGACTATGTCAACGATATGGATCGTGACATCAGAAGGAAGCTCAGAACAGTCCAGAAGGAGCTGGATAAAAAGATTGACGATGACAGATTGGCCAATGAAGCAGATCAAGCCAAAATCAACCTCCGACTAGATGTTGTAGAAGAGAAAGCGGAGAAAACAACCACTTTGGTAGCTGACCTTCTGGCCAAACAGCAAGCAACCATCTTTGAAAAAGAGAAGGTTGCACAGCTCTCTACAGAACTCAAGGAAGACATTGCTTTATCCATTCACACTCAAATGGCCATCTTTGAAAAAGAGAAATTTGTGGAACTCATGAAGAAACATCAGACGGATGTTTTAAATGATCTGCTATATCCGAACCCAGAAGAATTCGAGCAGCAAACAACCCGCATCTCTGCTGTCGAAGAGCTCCAAGAAACGTATGACAAAACACTGTCTACAATGAATAGCAGACTAGAGCAGAAACTAGATGCCTCCGACCAGACAGTCAACTTACTGCTTGGGTTCAAAGCAGATGCTGAAGAGAAAATGGAGAAAATGACTGAAGAGATTGCCTCACTTCGCACACTCATCACTACCTTCTTTGATGATGTCGAAAAGGGGGAAATCTCGAGAGGCAAAGGCAGCAAGAGCATAGGGAAAGAGAAGAACCTGCAGACAGAAGAAGTAGGAGAAGAAACAGAAGAACCAGCTGCTGAACTAGGTGCTGCTGAATTGAGAAAATCAGCCAAAGAAAGGCCTACCACACCTCCGAGACCAGACCCCACCCTTCTTGGGACAGAACAAACTCAAGCTTCTGATGTACAACAAACACCAAAAGACAAAGGCAAAAAGCCAATCAATGAGGGCGATCAGATAGCTGAATTGCTGCTGTTCGGGGTAAACATGGAGCAAGCATGTGATCCCCTGTTCAGAGCTCAGTTCTATAAAGAACAAGCGGAGAGAGAGAAGAAAATTGCAGCTCAAGAAGCCAAGGAGAAATCCTTCCAAACACCCTTCTCCTCGCCTTCATCTGCAGAACGCTCACAACAGCAGTCCTCTCAATCAACTACTCAATCGAAGAAGAGAAAGAAGAAACCCTTCTCATGGAATCTGTCCTTAAAGAAACAGACACCTAGTGACGCATGGGTTCCAGAAGGTGATCAAAATGACTGGGAGAAGGTCAAGCAAGGATTTATTTTGAACAAATATTTTTTGAAGGAGCCTACATACTCAGAATCAACTCCAGATGAGGACTTCATCCGATACCTGGAAAATTTCAGTGACCAGAGCCTTATACAGAGGATCAGAACAGCTGCATCTGATGCTAAAATCCAGCTCAAGGCTCCAGAGAAAGAGTTTATGGTGTGCCCAACAATTCCAGGCAGCAACATTCCTGACAAGACCTACATCTTAAACTACATCAATTAGCTGGCCAAAATCAAAGGGTATAAGATCGACAACCACGATCCAAACTATGCCAGGGTGAGAGATGGAATTTATGAGAGCATACAGCTAGTCTCTGATGCACAAAGAGAGAAGATGAAGAAGGGCGGAGCAACCAGATGGTTCTCTTAGATAGATCCTATTCTTTATCTTCTGTTTTGCTCTCTCTGTCACTTCTACTGTCTACTTGTACCTATCTCCATATATATATCAGTGGATGTGGATTTTTCTAAAGACAAAGACTTATTGTCCAGAAACATTCATTTTCTGTCTTTTATTGTTATACAACTTATATAACAATCTGCCAGGACATGCTTTATGTTACTTTGTTTATTTTGCTTAAGTGTGGTTTCGACATCATCAAAAAGGGAGAAATTGTTGGGAACCCCACAAATTATTTTAAGTTTTGATGATGTTCTCTCGAAAACACACTTAGGATTATTCATGTTCTGTATTACCTGTATCTAGATTGTATGTAACATGAATCTTAAAAATTCAGAAGGTTCAGAGTCAACCAGAAAGTTGATGCATATCAACACAAATAGAAAGTTGATCCAGTAAGCCTCAACCAGAAAGTTGATGCATATCAACGCAAACAGAAAGTTGATTCAGTAAGCCTCAACCAGAAAGTTGAAAGCATATCAACGCAGACAGAAAGTTGAACCAGAGAGTCTCAACCAGAAAGTTGAAGGAAATCAACTAAGACAAAAAGTTGATCCAGAGAGTCTCAACCAGAAAGTTGAAGAAAATCAACTCAGACAGAAAGTTGAAACAGAAACTCTCAACCAGAAAGTTCAACCAGATCAACACTCAAATGCTGAAAACAGATGAAGTATCTATGAATCCCAAAAGTCTAAATTAAGCCTTTCGTGCCACAAAAGGAAGAGAATCAATCAAGACAAGAAAAAGGAAAGCAGTAACTGTCAAACGATCTGCTTACCATACTTGGAAGATTTTGTCAACTCCAATAAAAGACAAGATAATCTGGGGATTCACTATCCTTGATTGATGAAATCACATTTACTTCAAATCAATCAAGCACAACGGTTAGAATTTCAAAATTCTACACCTATAAAAGCTCGGAACAAAGATTGGCAGGTATAACACGCGAATAGATCATCGATCATCTGAAGCTACTCTGCCCAGAAATCATCTCAAACATCAAAGCTTTCACTGAGAGAAGATTTCAACCAGATCGTGTTCCAAGCCGTTCGTAATCATAATCACACCTCGATTCAAGTCTGTCTTATCGAGAGAAAAAGAAGGAGATCTTTGCTAGCTAGTAGTTCTCTAGTGGATTAACGTGAAGAGATCCTGTTTACAGTAGTTTTCTGTAAGTTGTAAAGGGACACGACCCTTATTCGTGCATAAGTTTCAACCAGATTGTAATTGAAACTTGTGGCTCGTTCTCAGCGAGTATAACTAAGAAGAGTATCCTAGTAGTGGATATCTAATCCAGTTTGGATTAGACCGTGGACGTAGGGAGTTTCCCGAACCACGTAAAATAACTGTGTTATTTACTTTCTGCATTTATATTCCAGTTGTTTTTATTCACTATCTGTCATACTCATTCAAACTGCTCTCTTAATCAATCTCTAAATATTCGGTTAAGTCTTCAAAGGTTTTCTAAACAAAGAGCACCGTCTAAGTCCACCATTATTCCGCACACAATACATTGTTGGAGAATAAGATTACTCTTATTCACTACTTTGTGTTACTCACTTGAGAGATTCTGCTTGGTTAGAACCAGATCGATTGGATTATCTATCTAGTCTGACACTTTGAGCAATCTGTAATACAAAAAGCTTAAATCTCTCCTTCTCTAATTAGTCAAGTAAACTGAAAGTTTTTTTTTGGTGTTTTCCCCCCCCCCCCCCTCCCCTCCCCCCATACACCAAACCTTGCTCTTTCGGGACCAACAACACGTCTTGAATAGCTTCTAGCTATGAGTTTTTTATTAAGCGGCTTCATCACCATGAAGCTTAAGGAAATGACTTCAATGTTCATTTTTAGTTGGTGGTTTCATCGCCCCGATTTTGATTAGTGGCTTCCACGCCAAATTTATATCCATGACTTCAGCATCTGGATTTCATTACCGTCTTCGGCACCTATTCCTTATCATTACTAGCTTCTTTGCCTTTTCTTTTTCGGTAATAGCTTCAGCGCCTGCTTTTTCAATAAAAGGTTTCAATGCCTTGTTCATGTGTCAAATGGCTTATGTGCCAGGTTCTTGCGATCTTGGGACTTCAGTGCCCTGTTCTTCACATTTCAAGGCTTCAACGCCATATCCTTACGGTTTCAAGCTTCAATGCCCATTTTCTTAGAGTTAATGGCTTCGACGCCCATATAAAAATAAATTTTCATATTTTAAAGTTATTTTCAAAAGAAAATCTAAGACTTCGAAAAAGGGATATTTGCATCCTCTCGATTAAAAGAAAAAGCTTCCCACAGACGGCACCAGTTGTTAGACTAATGATTAGTCTTTAACAAATTGATATGAAAAATGTATGAAGGCTCCAAGAGTGTGGAGTTCATACTTTTGAATAAACTGTGTGGCTTGATTACGAGATTAGCTCGGTTTTGGAGCCACGGGCAGGGCCTGCAAAACAAGATCAGAGGAAGGGTCGGGTTTCCTCTGGGAAGACACTCCAACACTCAAGTCAGCTCGTGTAGACTTAAGATAATACGTTAAAGAATAAGTGTTCGTTCTCTCTTGTATGTGAAACAAATTATGGGGTATATATATCTAGGTATATAAAGGGTAAATCAGTAATATACCTCGGACATACTGGGTGTAAATAGTATGTGTAAATGAACCTCGACAACATGGTTTACCATATTACAATGGTCCCCGCTATGGTAGGTGCTATCGCCGGATATTCTTAATAACTCTGACATATGTTAGATATGAAATTGACACATGTCGGGCAGTACAAGAAATGTGATGATCATACTTAACAGACCTCTAGGATCAGACCCCTCAAGGAAAATTCCAAATGTGACCTAGTGCAGAGGTGAGAAGTGCTCAGATCCCATCCTTTAACATTAACTAGAATAGAAAGATCATCAGATCCTTCTTTAGCTCTACGTGTATCAGAGTCTAATTCATCTTCCGAAGGCATGTTTCTTCAATAATGAGCCTCTTCTTCTCTTTGGAAAAATAGTGCTGATATTATTCCCCACCAGATATGTATCATTCATGGAAAGACAAGATGTTTTTCGTTTCTTGGAGTTAGTCAATAAGTTATAAGTTGTATTAGTTTGTTGCTTAGGTTATGCAGATATAGTATACAAGTTATTAACCATCGTGCCAGAACAGATAGAAAATTTTCTTTTATTGATAATTATGGAATCATCAAAAGAACCTAAATATCCATCTTGAACAAGTTTAGAAACTGAAATTAATTTTTTTCTAAAACTGTGCACGAGCAAAACATCTCTCAGTACTAAATCAGAAGAAGTGAACTTCATCTGCACATCTCCCACTGCAATGACCGCCACTCTCGTAGCGTCGCCAAAATAGATGGAAATCATATTTTCCTTAAGTAGTCTAGTTTCGCAGAAATGCCTGCGAGTCACATCAAACATGGTTCATGCCTCCCGAATCTACCACCCAAGATTGGACAAAACTAGGCATCAAACATGTTTCCACTACTAAGGCGTAAGAAGTACCTAACTATTACCCCACTTCTCACAAAGTAGATAGTCAGATTTTCAGTTTCTTATCTGACCACACCCGAGGTATTTTCCGGTATGTTTTCTCTTTGCGACCGAACTTCCACCTTCCCTAATGGTACTTATGGAATCTAGAGGAAACTTTTCGTCAAGAACAAACCCAATGTCATCAGTTGTCAGAAAATTATCCAAATCTTTAAACCAATCTATATATTTAGGACCCTCGATTATAATCTCATTTAAATGTCGAGATAAGTGAGTTGAAAGTCATGCTTACAGAACTAAGAATAAAATAAACATTTCATCATCATAACATGCTCAGACGCAGATAATCGAAAAACCTTTAAATTAAAAGAACATGCATTGAACATATTGTTTAAAAATAAATCATGCAAGCCACGCAGTATGACCAATCACACGGTCATTTTTAAAATGGTTTTTATTGGTCATACAACCCTATAGTCAGAGGTATAACTGCTTGATTTACATATGCTCGTACCATGAATACTGACAGCAAAAAACATCATTCGATTTTAATAAGCCCACATAGGATGGATCATATTTCCACCAAACAAAGTCTTACATCCATCAAAATAAATCTTATCACGTGAACTAGTGAGATGTGATCCCGCTTGAAATCAAGACAAATTACTTCACGAAAAGACCGATTCATGGAGATAATAAGTAATCAAATCAAATATAGAAAATCAAATCTTCTCTGAATACTGGAAATTAATTCCTATAATATAAGAAATCAAATCTACTACGGATACTAAATATTAATTACTCAAACTTAAGAAATTGAATCTCCACTAGATTTCGTCTCATCGTTTGTTGTCCTCCTTTCGTCGCCCACAGCCTCCATTGAGTCACCGCCACACTAGAATCAAGTCCTACCCGCACCCAAGGCTGGCAAGGGACCGAGGGGTGGGCTTGGGCTCGCACAAGGGACTGCTCTGGGTCTGGCTCAGTCCTGTCGAGGCCTGCTTGTGTGCACCGCAAGGGATGACGAGCATCGGAGGCCGCGCGCCCGTGCGTCACTCGCCCACCCAGGGGCAGCACTCGTTGGGCGTGGCCTTTGGCCATCTGCTGCAATGCACAGTTAGTGCCTGCTAACCCGGCAATCGGCCCTGGTTGTGTGCTGCCCCAACCGCTGCCGTGTGCCCTCGATGCCCCGCGCTCCTGTATGCTCCGTGCGCTTCCGCGCGCTCCCTTACGTCGTCGTACGCCTACACCTTTGCCCACACCTTGCACGCTTCGACCGTGATGCGGAGCGCCTATGGAGGGACTCTACGACTTGCGTCGTGGCCTGGATCCGGGCTCCATTTTTTGCCTCCTTTTCGTTTCTCCTCCTAATGTAACATGGTTAACCCCGTGTGATTACAACTCCGACTATAAACCAAACCATCGAAAACGAATTAAAATGGATAAATACGGTATTAAGTCAGTTAGTCAATTAATCAAAAATATAATATAATAAACTCCTATTATTTAAAAAAAATTAGAATCATATCACCGACTCTGATACCAACTGAAGGAGCCCGTATAAGGGGCTCACGAATCGCATGATCCACAGGTCTAATAATTTAAATAAACATAAATTCTAAGCGCAAATATGCAGATAAGGACAAATAAATTAGCACAATAAATTTCATACATTCTCCTTATCTAGTCCGCCACTTGAGGAGAGACAATTTGAATTGTCAACAACGAACAACAATCCCCTCAGGGTAGTCGAACAGATCCGACCTATCAAACTTCTACCTATTTCCCTCACCTACAGTCCAACTATTGTGTGAGTGATAATCTATCGTGGTTTATCATGAGAGGGATTAAAATTTTCTGTGTATAATACTACAAAATTTTCAAAACTTACAATATGAAATACTATGATGGTGGCCGATTTTCACCCTTGAAGATGTGGTGTGTGTTTCATCCACCTCCCCATGCTCTCTATATATAGATGTTTTGAGGCTTAGGTCAGGGTTTTAAAGGGAAATGGTCCTGGACCTTCCAACATAAGACCAAATCCAACTTTATCTCAAATATTTTCTTAATTGACTGAGTCAAACTTTGATTTTCATTAAATAATTAATGACCAAGTCAATTTTGACTCGATTAATTATTCAATGAAATATAATAAGATATAGATCTTATATTAGTATTTATCGACTCCACTATAGGATAAATATTGACCTATCCGGCACCCACTCAAATTACGGATGTAAACTTCATTTTATCATTAATTATTTCTTACATTTAAGATTTCTAAATCCATTAATTAATCGAGTTCAATGATAGCTCAAAATTTATTAATATATTTATTTGTGAGTGATCTGGCTCAGACTTTAATTATTATATATGAAATAAATTCCAACTAGCCAAATTTCTTATAAAATAATCATTTCTGAATGCCTCACTGGGATTTAATCAACTTGGGGTTTACCGAGACGCGATTCTATGTGACAACAATCGTACATGTTTCGCTAAACCAATTATCACTACCCAAAACATTACTATATGGGGTTGTGAAAAACCCACAAGTGCAAATGAATCAAAGCAATGCATTATCAGTCGCGTATACTAATGTCATCATCACAGATTAAGAAATAAGAAATTTCTGAGACCTCGTTCTTAGTAACAGCACGAATAACTTATCTCACTGTGAAACCACGCGCAATATATATATATATATATATATATATATATATATATATATACATATACACACACACATATACATATATATATATGTGTGTACTGTGTGTGTGTGGGCGCACACAAGCATGTGTGACATCATATACATACCAATATCATTCTGCCGGCTAAGGTCAACTCTCGCATCGAATGATACCGCAGTGTTTCACGACTCGACTGTCCAAGTCTGTCTAGACTGTGAACTTTATTCTACAAAGAAGTCGACTGTGTTATCTTTCTTGATCATAGATTAACCACACAGTCTACAATTGTAGAAAATGAACTTGTTTGCAATTAAATAATCGATAGGAAATAAATCACAAACACATTATATAAACATTTATTCTCATTAAATGGAAATGAAAACAAGTTTGTTATAATATACAAGTATAAAACATGTTTTGAAATATACAAACCCTTACACTTTTTACCGCCAAAATGTTAAAATAGTTGCTATTTTCAAAATATAGTCAAGTTATAAAATTATAGTAACTATTTTTTCTTTCTTATTTCCTTAGATTTTTTTTCAAAATTTTTAACTTTGTTCCCGTAAAAATATGTAATATGGGTCTTAAATTAAAGATCTTGACAAGAGCTTTAATTTAATACTCTATCTGTCACACTAAAAGTGGTCTAGTTTGACCAAAAAGTTCTCACTGATTTAGTCAAATTATGCCACTTTTAGTGGGACGAAAAGTGTATATGATATGTAATAAACATGCATGTTTAATATGAAAAAGTTATAATCACTTAAATTTTTTTAATATATACATTTATTATACATATACTACTTATGTTGTTTTATAACTAATATTGTGTGTTCTAATCAAACTTCATAAAATATACAATTTATTTTTAATCAAACTACTTTTTAATACTCGCATTGCTTTATCGGACCATAGTGAGTAATAATTTATTGAACAGTCACACTTTTATTCATTATAATCCATCCACCAAAAGTACACACTTTCATTTGGTAAACATTTGATTTGAAGGGTGAATCGATTCAATGCAAAATTACCATAAGTGTGACGAGTTCGGACAACTTGGTACGATCTCATCATTTGACACTAAAAGATTATATTATAATTATATAATTTATTATTCCATCTATCCCCCTATTTAAGTCATGTTTTGACCAAAACTGTGAAAGTTCTTTTGGTAAAAACATGACATAAATAAGAGGATAGAGGGAGTACAATTTAATTACTACTAAATCGGTTCTATTATTCAAATCAAGTGATACCCCCACCATCTACCAATTGTGTCTTCTTATTATCCATTTGGATCGTCAATTAAGAATTTGTTGTTTCTATTTTTGAACATGATCAAACAAAAATCTCAATATTTAAACATCATACATATTAATCATACACATTATATTTGGAGTTTTGTTCGATCAAAACATATTTTTATATATTTTAAAATCCATATAGATTCTCTCACAATACATTTTTAATAAACATAATAAATATTAATTATCTATTAATTTTTCCTGCATCGCAAGGAACGTAATACTATTTACTCTATTAATTGCCTGTTATTTGTATAAGCACATGCAGTCATTTGAACCAACCTTGTCTTCTTAAGTATATGAGGAAAAAAAAGTTTAATTTGAGCTAATTCTTACAAACTCGAGTTGGTGCAATGTATTGGAAAAACTTGGAAATTTCTTGGATGGAATGGAAGATTATGAGATGGGTAAAAGAAATATGTTATTTGAAGCAAACAATCAATCAATAAGTTAACTATTCCAAAAGAAGTAGCCTAGTTTGATAAACTCATCTCACAACTGATGTGAAAATTAGAGCTTTTCATTTGGAATGTCTAAACCGTGGTTGAATCATTGACCCCTAAGATTGGGACCACGGTAGTGGGGACAAGCAGAGTGTAAAAACATGTAGATTGTTAGATGGAGATGAGATGAGAGTTGATACTGAATGAGAGAAGATGCGGTTAAGGAGCCAATTTGGTAGAAAAGAGGGAAACAACATAAGAGAAATTAATACATACTTCCTCTGTCCCATTCAAATTGGCTCTTTTTACCATTTTGGTCTGTCCCAATAAATTGGCCATTTTCTTTTTACAACCTCTTTTATTTTACATTTACTACACTCAGAAACTCAATTACCATGCCCCCTGGTCTGCATGCCGATAAGAAGGGGACCAAGTTGAATGAGAGAGAGTACTATGCAATATGTAGGGTCATGAACAAGCTCTGAGACTTGAGACCAACTTGTTACAAAACAATCTAGCCTGGAACGAACATTTTCCAAGTCAAGATCCACTATACAACCCAATTGTTTTACCATACCATGATTAAAGGAAGATAAGAAATAATCTTTCCAAGGAAAATCGCTAAATTACCGACACCTTAACAGATAAATGGTTGAGCTCTGGTGAAGACGAATACGCCACCACCTCCAACAGCACGCCCCAAAAGCATATTTTTGTCCAGATATGACAAGTAGTATAGTCCACCAACAGATTGTCTGAAAATCGTATTTTTATCAATTACGTATCAAAAATTATTATACTCGAACAAGGACAACATACCTTTCTGAACTTCTGACTGGAAATTGAGCTTTGAAAGATCGAATAAACTGCAAGATCTAGAAAGGAGATATGGGGACAAGTTACTTCTTAAGAATACTTGTTTCCTACATTTGTTAATTGATATGATTTTAAGCCAAAACACATTCAATAATCTACAAAATGAATGTAATTGAAGAATAATTTCACATATGATTAATAGAAAAGGCAATTGATTCCGGAAACTGAACTTCACCAGAGAAACTTGACTAGTGCAAGTTTAAAGAGCTTATGGTAACACAATATTAAGCCATGTTTTTTCTAGTTACCTGCAAACTGAAGAATGACCTTGGTAGTATTGCTGGAGCTAGTAGAGCTTGTAACTCTTCACTAATTTTTATGTTCTGAACCGCTATCTGTCGGACAGTGAAAAGAATAGAAGTTAAACATTGTTTCACTACTTCACAACCATCATGACATGAGATTTTTATGGAGATGAAAAAGGAAAAACAGATATAAAATATGTAATTCGGCTTCCTTTTAACGCAAAAATGTATGTTAAAAGTATTAGCAACAGGAGTCACTAGCTACACCCATCTCCTTCAGGCCACCACTTAGAAAATCATATTTCGTATAAGGAAGCTAATTATCAGAAATATTGGATGCATACCTCTTCAAACACAAGATAGATGTTTCGCATAGAGACAACAGAAAAATTTGCAGACACAACCAAAGTCGCGCCTTCTTGCTCCTGCAGCAAGAAAACACTGACATATAACATTCTTAAAATACATTTTTTTACAAGTGACATTCAAATTTGTGATTATACCCATACATCCAATAGAATAGAGTCAAGCGTATAAAGTATTTAAATAAACTCTTAAGATTGTCAATAAGATCTAGAGGTACGAGGTGTGTCATAGCAAAAGGTTTTACTCACATATCGAATAAATCATCATAGACACTTGCTCAAGTAAGGCGATCATTCTCCAGATTTTCATCCATAGCTGTTCTAGGGATGAGGTATATACAAATATTTTATGTTAAAAAAGAAAGACAGTTAAAAGGAATGACTATATATATATTATCTCATATGTTCAGATGTTTGGCATAAGCACTTCACAAGCTTAATTGTAAGCAGAATATTAGGTAAAACCAAGGGCTTCAGTCTTGTTCGTCGAGTAAGGCGGATAAAGTAGGATCTCAAACTTATTACTATATATAGTATTTGACAACAAGAAAGATGAACAAGTAATTATTAAATATTTGATGGCAAGTTAAGTTGGCTTTCACATATGACCTAATAAACTTATAAGCTCATTTATATCCATATAGACTCTTCGACAACTTCCATTTATAATACGATCTGAGGACAAAATACATCTTTACAAGATGTAGGAGCTTTCAAAGGTCCTTTTAATAAAGCTTGTCCAAACACCCTATAATTGCAAGGTGGCATTCTCAAATATAATGAGAGAACGGTCAGTTTTGATATGAAGGACCAACGGGATCTGAATTACATTAAATAATGAAAAGAAGCACCTTCTTCTATCAGAAAATTATGAGTTTTTGAAATCATATGATTAAACATTGATTAGAGATGATGGCATGATATTCAAAAGGATAAGCTCATAGTAAAGAGAGAACATGAATGCACTTAATAGTTCACTCTATACCTTATACCTTATTTTAAACAACGCTAATTCCAAAGCCTTTATCTATATTTATGTGAAATCTGCTCAACAAATCATCATTTATTTGTGATTGACAAAACATCTCAGGTTACACCATAATCTTGACATGATGAATATAACTAATGACCAAAAACAAACAAGATCTATAAGCTTTGTGTTCGTTTCTTCCCCATCATTCACATCATTCGAACCTAAAATTAATTTTCTTCCATTAGCTGTAAATTATATAATATGAAACTGGTTCCCCTGCATCTCAAATGTTAGGTTCATTCTACAACCACTAGCTTCAACATATATCCTTACAATTTATGTTACTACTCATTTGATATCATACATATTGAAATGACAACCAGGACTTACATATTAATGTCACTCAAAAGTTAATAAATTGCATGTTCCATTAATACTCATGCCCCTCCTCTCACTCCATGTATATCTTCATGTATCTTTTACCAACAAACAACCCTCGAGGAATTATGATACAGTTCAAATAGAAGATGAAAATTACATAAATAAAACTCCCATTGAATGAGGCCGTCAGGAAGAATCCTGCCACAGCTAGGCTATTCTGCAATATATGTTCAAAGTAACCTGACCCTAACTGATAGAGTTAAGATCATGAATCGAAACTTGAATACTCGAATATCGAAATAACTGGAATTAATGCGGAAACTCAGAACGAACTTCTGCCCAAGCCGTAGCTGTCAACAATAATAATTAGGGTTATAATCCCTAGACTCTAATCAACCACTAATAAATACTAATTAAGTTCTATTACAAGCCCACGTAAAAGCCCGTAATTAAATCTGACCCAAAGTCATAAAACATAAATAAATAATACTCCTAACGACTTGACTACGCGTCGCCTCCTGCCACTGCCTTGGACTCCTTCTTGCGACGCGTGTAGACTTTTATGCCTGTAGCCGGAGTTGGCCCATCTCCGGGCACACCTGCTGCCGCCACCACGCTATCACTAACAATTACTTGACGATCTAAAACTTGAGCCTTAGTAAATAATTTGGAGCCTCAACGGAAGTCCACTTTGTTTCTTAATGTAGCCGTAAAAAACTAAATAAATTAGAAAAATTGAATGATAACTATGAATCTAAAATAGTTAATGTTATAATATTAGAATATTTTAGTATTATTAATATGTTTGTATTTTCCTTCTTTACTGTTACCCTAGTAGTTCCTTATATTGAGGAACCCTAGTTTTACCTATAAATAGATGTAGGTTCTCTTGTATCTTAATAGATACTTAATAACATTCTACTATTCTCTTCTTGAATATATCTCTATTTTTTACTATTCTACATGGTATCAGAGGGGTTACGAATCGTTCGTTACCCTAGTTACACTTTTCCACAGCTTCGCCGATTGAGGGATTCGGGGCAGCGCCCCGAAAAAAAAAAAATTTGCCTTCCAAATTTTCCGCCGCTCTGCCTTGCGCCGCCACCGCCACTCTGCCTAGGGTTTTATTTTCTGCCTTTCTCTAATCATGTCTGATTCTAAATCTGTTGCTCTAGGAACCACCATCAAAATTGAATGGTTTCAATTATCTTCTATGGTCTCTGTGTTTTTATTGTTCCTCGGATCCCAAAAAAAACACCACCATGTTCTATCTACTTCGCCTGATAGCACAGACCCTAAATTTGATGCGTGGAGTGCGGATGATTGTTCTGTTATGACTTGGCTTCTCAATAGCATGGAGGAGTCAATTACTAAGAACATCATGTTTTTGGATACGGCCAAACTCATGTAGGATTCTTTACACGAGATGTATTCAAATGATAAGAATGTCTCCCGGGTGTTTGAATTGTACGAGAAACTCTTCTCGCATACACAAGATGGTCAGTCTGTCAATGCATATTTTTCCATCCTTAAGGGGATTGCGGATGAAATCCTCCTATATCATCCTTTATTTTGTGATGCCGCGACACGAGCCGCACAGTGGGAAGAATTTATAGTTGCAAAGTTCTTGTCTGGTCTAGATGCTAATCTTCGGCCAGTTCGGGATAACTTGTTGGCAAGTGATAGCATTCCCACATTATCTAATGTTCTTTCTCGTGTCCTGCGTGTCGCAACAGGCCTTACTGAGCCTGCTTCTTCCGATACCTCTACCATGGTTGCTCAAGGTCGAGGCCATCGTGGTGGCCGGGGTGGCCGTGGTGCTGATGACGATAGGATGCCCGTTTTTGTACTCATTGTGGTCGTACAAATCATGTATCTGAGAAGTGTTGGGCAAAGTTTGGCAAGCCAGAATGGGCAACTAAGAATAAACCTTCTGTTGCGCAGGCTAATTCGTCTAGTGCTGATATGGTCTCTGTTTCTCGGGCTGAGTATGAGACTCTCCAAGCTTCTTCAAGTACTCAATCTAGCACTGCTGCCTCTACCACTGCAGGTGCGTTTGCCGTGTCTCATGGTAAGTCTTGGTTGTTGGATTATGGTGCTTCAGCCCATATTACTGGTATTATTTCACACCTAACATCTTTTTTTCCCTCGTCCCAACCATTTGTTCGCATTGCCGATGGCACCTATTCCCCGGTGACGGGGACTGGTGTTGTCAAAGCCACTTCTCATATCATTCTCGATAATGTTATGTTTGCTCGCAAATTTCCTGTTAGTTTATTATCCATTAGCCAACTAACAAAAACTCATAATTGTTCTGTTACCTTTTATCCTTCCTATTGTGTCTTTTAGAACATGCAGACGAAGAGGACGATTGGTGGAGGACATGAGCGTGGAGGTCTATATTACTTGGATTTTGTTTCTCCTGTGTCTTCTCGTGCTCTATCCGCAGTTGTGTCTCCATATCAGTGGCATTGTCGTCTGGGTCATCCGTCTTCTGCTAGTCTTAAAAGTTTAGTTCTTATTTCTTCTATTGATTTTAATTGTGAGTCTTGTGAGTTGGGCAAGCACCATCGCACATCTTTTCCTTCTCGTATCGATAGTCGTAGTTCTTCTGATTTTGATTTAGTTCATTGTGATATTTGGGGTCCTAGTAGGATTGATTCTAGAGGGGTTTCAAGTATTTTATGATACTTGTTGATGATTATTCTCGTATGACCCGGCTGTATTTGCTTAAACAAAGAAGTGAAGTCCCCGTTGTACTCAAATCCTTTTATCATAAAATAAAAACTCAATATTCTGTTGATTTACGTATTCTTCACACTGATAATGCCCTCGAGTTTACACAACAGTCTCTGTCATTATTTTGCGAATCTCATGGTATAATTCATCTTGTTCTCACACTTCTCAGCAAAATGGGGTTGCTGAGCGCAAAGATCACCATATTTTAGATGTTGCTCGTACTTTTATGTCTCACATGCACGTGACTAAATATCTGTGGTCTGATGTTGTTCTCACTGCATGCTACCTTATTAATAGAATGTCGTCTAGTGTATTGCATGGGGATATTCCTTTATAAAGAGGCAAAACTACCAATATTTCACTATAGAAAAAACTTCACATGAACCCTTAGTGATATTTGAAAGAATGCATCTGATGGAGATCAATAATAATCCTGCAGTAGCCAAAGTGGATATGAGTATATTATGCATGTGTTGTAACTTGCATCTAAGGTAGTGCTTTGGTGAATTTATAAGCTACTTAAAACAATTTATATGTTGCTTAAGAGCATATAAACTTTTATAAAGTATTTGGCAAAAGAGATTTTTAGAGCTTATAAGCTTCCAGAAAAAGCTCCTAAAGCTTATAAGCTCGCTGACAGCAAAAGGGTAAGTTTCTTCACCCCAACTTATTTTCGGATCTTAATTTAAAACTACAATTTTCATATATCAATATTCTAAATTAAAAATTAAAAATCAGTTTTCGTTTTTAATTTTTTAAATTCGGTAGTTGGATGAATTTTTTTTTTAATTCTGAAAACATTGTAGATGATATTAAAATCTTTTTTTTTATTTTTAATTCTAAAAACTTGTAAACTTATTTTTTGGACCCATCTTCATCCCTCTTACTCCCTCTGTCTCATTAAAGATGGCCCTTTTTTCCATTTTCATCCGTCCCATTAAAGTTGGCCCATTTCCTTTTATAGTATTTTTTGTGCTTTAAAGTGTACTGGGGCATACAAAAAGAATGGATTATCTTGGTCAGCGTGCAGAAAGAAGGGAGTCATCTTTAATGGGACAGAGGGAGTATTATATATTAAATAGTTTATGGTGTAAAATACTCTACCATTTTATAAGTTCAACTGCATAAACACTTTGATAGATTTTAAGCTCTTGTAACATAACTTATAAGCTCCTTAAGAGGCTTACAAAATCCAAGAGTTTATAAACTCTCTAAAATGCACTTAGCCAAACACCCCCCTAAGTCCAGCTATTCCTCAAGGTTGTGTGAATTGTCAAATCAAATAGTTGAGTTCTTGATCCCTAGTTTTGTAAAGCTTATTTTTTAAATTACCTTCAGGCATAGGCTGAAGGTGATGGAGAGACGAAGAATATGAGAGAGAATCCAAGTTAATGTCACTACAGTTGGGCCAATGGCATTGACATGACAATGAGTGAGCAACATAAAAATCGTAACTATTCTTCATGGCACTGACAGTAGATATAATAGAGGTTATAAGCTTTACGGACTTCAGATGTACTTACTTCAGCTTAATGACAGAAAAAACAAAAGAATCTCAGCAAATCCACAACCCCTAACCAGCTATCCCTTTCAAATAGAATAGATAAATGTATGGAATATATGTATGCATATCTATACACATACCATGATAACAAACATTATCTGAGCAATAAATAAAATTAAAAATTAAAACGGAAGCACCTCCAATAGTCTAGGTATGCTCCATCGTACAATGTTCCGCACTACACCTTCCCTAGACTGATCACCACACTCGAATTTTTGAAATATTTGATCAACCTGTTACAAAAAACAAGATCATATAGAAATAGAGAGATATAAAAAATTAACAAAAGAGGCTCAACAGGCAAGATTTGCATGAATGACATGCACCTCAAAGAAAGGAAGACTTGCTGCGGACTGGAAGAGAACGAGAACATCAGATGCTGACGTGTACTGCAAGCGCCATGTACCATCCAACAAACTCAATTTAATCGGTTCCCCTGCATCAAAACTTTCCACACTCACCTGCAACAATACACACCACTTACTAATATTTAATAAATTCATACGACTTTACTTGTCTCACTTTCCATTTGGAGCGTACCACTTACTTATCAGAACAAAATTAACACCAAAAAAGTAGGCAAAAGTAGTTGGGTGGACAGTAAGTAAGGCACATCCAAAAAGTTTAAAAGTAAGGTGAGACATGTAAAAAATCTTTCAAATCGAATTAAACGGTAAGAAATTCCAAATAATGTAACAGAAGAACAAAAACAAACCAGAGCTTCCTCAATGGATGAGCGTTGAGATGGCGTAGCAGTGAGGCCGCGGTTGGTGTCGGTGACGGTGCGAAGCAGCTCGAATTTTCGATTCTCCAATTCGATTTCAGATTCCTGACAAAAACTACTTAGAGTAAGACGAGTGGATTAAGCTAAGCAAGGTAGAGTGGGGGAGAACAGTGTAACGGTAAGTGAATGTAGAGAAATACGATGGAGGCGGTTGCTGCGGCGGTCAAACGCCGCCGAGAATGAATTATGGGTCGGTGTGGAAGAGCCATTGAAATTCGAGTGTTGAACTTGAAAGAAAGGAGTGGTGGTTCGAAGAATCGAAGAGTAGAGAGCGACAAGGTTGTTGAGGTATCCATTGGAGATGTCCTCTCTCAAATCTTAGGCGGTTAGTGCTCGCACATAATAACCACAAAGAATACATTTTCCTTCTTATTATAAATAATTATATACACGCGGACATAATAAATTACTTATTATATATAGGGAGTGGTTATAATAAAAATATATCTAATTGTGTTAATTAAAAATAAATCTAAATCATCTATATTTTTTATCCAATGGATATAATTAAACTATACTTTAATCAATAAACATTAGTTAGAGAGAATAACAAATTCCCTGTTTTTAGGGATAAAATATTTTAAATCAAATATATACCAAAATTATCTTTTAATATGTACCATTAATCTAAATAATTTAACAATTAAGATTTATTTTTAATTAACTCATACAGAATTATTTTTATTTGATCTATTTTCTATATATACACACACATATATATATTTTATATAGGAACCTACCTTGTAAAATGAATAGACGTGAATAAAATACAATTTCTTTTGCGATTTCTTTTCTTCTTCCTCTATTATTCTTTTTATTGTTCTACACAGATAATTAGAAGATTTGAAAGAATCCATATTATAACATGTTATCAGCACGAGTTTTCAGGAATATAGCTTCTTCATCTCTAGATGGTTGGAGTTGTTTGTAGAGGATCGGAGCAACGTCGAGTTCATTCTGGAAGAAGGTTGCATGGAGTTTAGAGATGAAAATTTACCCGCGGGTATCCGACCCTAATAGGGGTGGATTTGAGAAGCATTTGATATCTACAGGTAGATTCATGGGTAGAATTTAATATCCATTTAGTTCGCGGGTATAGGTATGGATAGTAACTATCCATACCCGCGAAACTCATATACCCGCGAAAATTACCCATGAAATACTCGTGAAATATCCACGAAATACCCACCAAATATCCGCGAAATACTCACAAAATACCCACAAAATACCCGCGAAATACCCATCTAAATCTAAATCTAAGCTTTTATCCCACATTGAAAATTTAAGAAACTTTATCAAAGGATGACTCTTATAAGACCCATCTAAATCTAAGTTATTATCCCACATTGGAAATTTAAGGAACTACTTCAAAGGAGAGCTCCTATAAAATCCATATATATCAATTTTTGAACTACAATTTGTCAACTCAAGCAAAAATAATAAATAAGTTAAAATTTAAAATTTTTGCCAAAAGACCCGCTTCTCGGCTCACCGATTCTACCGATTTTTTGTTGGTCTCACCGGTTCACTATAGTTTTATCATTTATTATAAGTTATAAATTAATTTAATGTGATTGGACTGATTAGCTAATCGGTTCGTGGTTAACTCGGCCGATATAATTCGGTTCGATTTTTAAAATATTGTCCGCTGGTGGTGGGTACTCAATGGATGGCAGGTTTGTGGGTACCCGTCGGGTTGCGGGTACCCCGGTTCGATTTTTAAAATATTATCCGCTGGTGGTGGGTACTCGATGGATGGCGGGTTTGTGGGTACCCGTCGGGTTGCGGGTACCCGCCGGGTGGCAGGTATGAGTAGGGCTGTCAAAAAAGGCCCGAACAGGCCCGGCCCGACGGGCTAACCCGACCCGCCCGATGTTTGGGCTGGGTTGGGCTGCGTTTTTTAAAGGCCCGAAAAAGACCGGGCCTACTTGGCCAGGCCCGAGTAGCCCGGCGGGCCAACCGGGCCATGGGCTTAGCCCGACGGGCTTCGGGCCAAATTGGCCCGGTACTAATTTATAATTAACTTAAAATTATTATTAGTTTATTACTAATTCATTAATATATTTAATATATTAATGATATATAAGTTTTTAAATTAAAATAATATATTTAACCGTCTCCATATTTGTAATATAATAAATTTTATATATTTATAATTTATCTATAATGCAAATTAACATATAGAATTAATTGTATTATAATCATCCTCTATATAAATATTATATGATATTAATATTGGATATTAAGAATTAACCTCTTAAATTCAAAATCAAAATTAACACGTATGTAGTAAAAAATAAAATACATATTCTCCAAAAAAATAACATAAAAATTTTATTTTCCAACAAAACGTAGTGCTTAAAAAATATGGACAAATCAATAAAAAAATTATCAATCTACATTTAGTTATTATTATTATTATTATAAGAGCATAATTAGGAAGACAGAAGATTAGTTGAAATAGCGCCTAAAATTATACTTTGAATTAATATAAAGATCACTTCATTTAAATTACATTTGAAAAAAATATTGAACACACAAATTGTAAATTGTAAATTGTAATTATGGATTTCCAGATCCGAGCCGGGTTGGCCCGGTTGGCCTGGCAGCCCGCATAAGGCCGGGTTGGGCCATCATTTTTGGTGGCCCGAGGAATTTTCAGGCTGGCCCGACCCAGCCCGAAAAACTGGTTTTGGCCCGATGGGCCGGGCCGGGTTGGCTCGGCCCGAACACTTTGACAGCCTTAGGTATGAGTGATTTTTATACCCGTGGTGGGTGGCGGGTCGGATAGCTTTCCTTCGCGAGTATGGATATGAATAGTTACTATCCATACGCGCCGTATCCTATTATCATCCCTAATGGGGTTTAGTCTTTGTAAATAAATAATATTCTGGAAACAACTAGAGTTGCATTTTTCTCTTTTTACATTTCTTTTAGTTAGGAGCAGTTATTCTACGTGGCGTCGCCTACTTCTATAAATACATGTGTAGAGTTTGTTATTAGAATATAACAAACTATTCTTCTTCTCTCTCTACACATGAATAACACATTTCTTTTCTCTCTTTCATTTCTTTGCGCACTCTTTCCTTTTCATTTCTCCATGGATTTCATTTATCGATCCACCACACAATCTACAATTGCAGTAAATGGACTTGTTTGCAATTCAATATATAATAATAATAATAATAATAAATAACAAAATAATGATTGCAATTCAATATATAATAATAATAAATAACAAAATAATGATAGAAACATTTATTCTCATTAAAATGAAACTGAAAACAAGTCTGATACATAGTCTAAGCATAAAGGATGCTTTAAGGTATACAAACCCTAACAGTACCAGCAAAAATTTAATAGTAGAATAATTCTAAATTTTATATTTCTCTTTTAAATATTAAAATAATTTTATGTTTTATTTTTCTATGCATTGAATAAAAATTGTAATTTAACATATTATTTAATATTTAAGTTTTAAGAGTTTAGACCGTAAATTGCGGACCGAGGAAGTAATTATTCCACTTATATTCATTTTGAAGGGTACATTATTAAAATTTGATTGGAGAATGTCATCATCTAATTCGCCTTGCGCAGCATGCAAGTGTCTGCGGCGAAAATGTACGAGAGTGCGTGTTCGCACTGTACTTCCTGCCGCACAACCATCAGAAGTTCACCAACGTGCACAAAGTGTTTGGCGCGAGCAATGTGTCGAAGATTCTCAACGAACTGAATGCAGGCCAGCACGAGGATGCAGTGAACTCGCTAGCCTAGGAGGTTGAGTTCCGTCTCCGAGACACGATCTATGGATGCATCGGACTCATTTCCACGCTCCAGCATTAGCTCTGGGAAGTGCAGCACGACCTCGAGAATGCCAAGAAAGAACTCGCCACCTACATTGGCCTCTGCTATGATGCCCATCCTTAACCACCACTCCATAGGATTCGTTCGGCCCAACTACGTCTCATCTACGTACTATCCCGAGAGGGATTGTTTGATTGCAGGCGAGCCAAATAATTTATTTCGAGCCCAATCAAGCAAACAAAATACGTGATTATTTTAGCAATCAAGTCAAATCAAAACTAATCAAACAAACCGAACACATCTAGTTATTTTCAAGCAATTATTAATGACATTAATAATCAATCTATATCAATTATTAATGATGTGTTTTGTAATATGGTGGTCCAATTTTACCAATTATTTGTACAAACTTTGTAGTAATGAGAAAAGAATGAAAATAAAATGAGAGAATACAAATTAAGAAAACTAAAAAATCGTTATCTATTTCTTTCATGTTTTTTTTTCTGTTTATCTATTTACAAGATAGAATTTTACAAATATATTTGTAAAGGTCACAACTAAATATTTGTGCACAAATTTTTATTTAGTTTTGACTGGAATTTGTGGCTCGTACTCAACGAGAATAAATAAGCAAGAATCTTAGTAGTGAATTTCAAGTTGAGTGAGATTGGACCGTGGACGTAGGGGGTTTCTTGAACCACGTAAAATTGACCGTGTACTTTAAATTTCTGCATTTATTTTCTAGACGATTATTCACTAACCTTGCATACTTACAACTGTCATTCATTGTTGTTAATCAACCCTGCATAATAAAACTTGGTTAATTTAAGGGTTTTCATATTACGAGCAACCAACATAATCCATCAATCTTCCACACACGATACTGTTCAGAATTAACTGTTAAAACAACTTAAATCTGCCAGCATTAGCACACTCAAGAGCTTACCTGAACAGAATCACTTTCTCTAGTAAAAAGAACATGATCTTGTTATATAGAATTTTTCACCCCAGCTAGAAGACCTTACTCTTAGCTAATATCAACAGTGCCCTCCTCGTATTGATAATTTGCATCTTTCTTATTCTTCTAGATGAAACAATCCCACTTCAAGTGACCTGGTTTATTTAAAAATTGACATTTCTTGGTCTCCTTACCTTCTTCCTCCTTGCCTTTTCTGGATAGGCCTTTCTAGAACTTCTTTTGCTTTCCAGTCTCTTAGTCTTGGGTTTAATGATTAAACCCTCTTTTGCAACCTTGCTTTTCTCTTCTACGAGTTTGTGCAATTTATTTGTTTTCAAGGCGGACCAAACTTCATCCATTGTGATAGAAGTCTCTCTCCTATAAAACATCACATCTTTAAAGTGTTCAAAGCACTTGGGCAGTGCCCTGGGGAGGATTATGACCTTGTCCTCATCTCCGATCTTGAACTTAATGTTCTCAAGTTCATCAAGTATCTTCCTAAAACTCATCCAGTTGATTAAGAAAATGTTTGTCCTCAACCACCTGAATGTTACAACTTTTGTTTGGCACACACGTAGTTAGCTAATGATTTGGTTATGTATAGTGCCTCAATATTACTTCACACCCCGCTACACTTTTCTCTCTCGATACTTCCCACATGACTTTAGCACAAAATGATTGCAGTATCAACTTTCTCCTTCAATATTTCACATTCTTCCATATGCTTCACCTTTCTAATGTCTTCCTTCGAGCTTGAGGTTTGCTTCAATGGCAGATTTTGTTTGAGCTCGTCAATTAATCCATGTTGGATTAATAATATTCGGAACTTGATCCTCCATAATCTGAGGTCGTTCTTGCCGGTGAATTTCTCAACGTTAGAATATGGTTTCCATCACACCTTAATCTCACTTCCCATTTAAGACACCAATTATTAAAGAAATTTAAGATTACAATTGTGAATATAAAACCTAGAAAAACGAAGAACATGAAGAACACAATGTTTAAGTGGTTTGGCTTACGTCCACGGAAGAATCAAAGAACAATTCACTAATTTCTAGAGAATTTAGAGAAATTACGAACATGAACATACTCAAGAAATGTCACGACCCACCTTTACTAAGGATAGCAAGTCGGAGAAAACCATGACTAAGGAGGAAATATAGAAGCGGGAAAAGAAATGAGACTAATACGAAGATGAATATCTCATAAGTGCTTCGAAAGAGAATAATTCATAACTTGAGTCTATACTAGATAACATATATCAAAATACGTAGTTTACTGTTCATAAGGTCTAAAAATATTGAATATTATTCTGAGTGTCTGCAGTGGAAATTGGATCTATTTCTAAGTTTACATGTATGAAAACATGCAAACCCCCAAGAGTTACTACTAGATGAGTTCAACAAAGATTAGCACTCCATTTTTCATCATAGCTCAACATGCACATTTAGAAATATATGCAGGGTTGAGTACAAAAGTACTCAATAGACATGTACCGAAAATCACATTCATACATATATATAATTGTCATTGCCATATCACAGTGAAACATAGCGATTTTATCACTTATGTTCACTAAATTCTTTTGTGGGATCTTAAAGTTTGACAGCGCTATCTAAGTTCTGGAGTAATCAATCATATCTGTAATTTCTGTGTGTCGGGAAGGTGGCCACCTTCCACGGACACTTGACCGGCCAACCCGCTTAAATGACTCACGGTCGTTGTGTGTACACTAGCCCGAGTAGGATAACAATCTCTTGGGACCCGAATTTGATTATAGTTGTTCAAGCAGATATGTATCATACAAAAATCTAAACATTTTTGGCAAGACAATATTTCACATAATTTCAGTTCAAAATACTTTTTGAAACGAAATATAAACTGATACAACACACATAATTTTAGTTGTATAAGAAAGCCTACACTTGATATATAGGTTAGAAAGCCTACACATGATATATAGGTTAGAAAGCCTACCTGGCTTGCTTCCTCGTCTATAAATATCCGAATCTTCTCATCTAGTACTTTTTCCTTGCGTAACCTTAATTGTCATTACGATGGAGAATACTCATTGTCAGTATATAATTTATTCATCTAATTAAAATGAAATATTATTCTATTATTTTATTAATTATTCTCATTTGTTACTCGACTAGTATTCGAGTATTTAGTAAATTCTATAATTATTCTCGTAAGATTTTAAATCATTATTTTATTTATTAAATCCTTTATATTTTAAGTTGTTTTAGCCAATTAATTTAATATTGGGTACTATAATTATTCAAGATAAATTACTATGAATAATTTAATCTCGAGAGAAAGTGTTACTTTAAATCTTACAGGATAATATTAATTTTAATTAATACTCCCTCCGTCCCATTTCATTAGTCCCAAATTATATTCAACTAGGTGTATTAAAATAATCATCATGTTTCATAAGTTTAGAGTTCTATAAATCCTGAATTTAAGTATTCTTAGAAGCTTTTAAAACTGTAAACATAGTATATGGCATGCTTGTTTCTATTTCTGCACAACTTGGGTTCTAAAATTAAGATTGAGGAAAGAGTTTCTTATTACTTTTAATTTCAGATTCATATTTTCTGAACATGGTTAAATGTAGAAGGTTTGACCTAAGTGCTTAAAGAACAATGCTTTTAAAGTTTGAATATGTTTACCTTAGCACCTTTGAATTTGAGATGGTTAAACTTCTTGGCTCTAGGTATCTTTGCAGAACCTCTACTTGCCTTTCTCTATTATTTTCTAAGTGTTTGTTTGCTGAAGTATGTGTTTTCTTTATGGCGTTGATTGAAGGAGTTCTATATTGTATAAATAGGGGAAATGAGTAGGCTTTTTAGAGTAAGTTGATTAGAGAAGACTACTTAGAGTAGGCTGCTTTGATCAATGCTTCTTGCGTGTTCTACATGCCTTATTTCCCATTTTTCAGCTTCTAACGTAGTTGTAATGTCTATATGTATTGACTTTATTGTATAGCTAATAGTATTAATAATATTCATTTGCAAGGACATAAAGGAATGGTAGCAACCTATATTCTTCTTAAATCGAGTGCTATATCTCCCCCAGACTTCCCTTTTATTTCTCTTACTTTTCTGCATTTCTTTTCTGCTTTTGCCAGTGCAGTGGATATTACTATGCTTTCTTTTTCTTCTATTTTGTTTTGAAATGAGTAGGCTTTTTAGAGTAAGTTGATTAGAGAAAACACAAGTCATTCACCAAGAAGAAAGGATTTTAAATCCTGACATTGAGTTAGGAAGAAAAGCCCGAACTTATCTTAGATAGAAAAATGCAACAACTTTGAAACAAATAGATAAACTTAGTGAATGTAATGTCGATACATCACGGGAAGAAGAAGCCACGTGGGAGCCCAAATACAGGATGCAAGAGAAGTACTCAGAGCTATTCGACGAGAACATGCAAAACGAAATTTTTAGTTAGAGGGGTAGGATGTAATGCCCCGCTCTTTTAATCCTGATCTAGTTCAAATTCTTGGATTAGATGATATTGTAATTATATATTAAGCTGAAACTAGTAATGTTATTTTGTAGTAACATAAGATTTGTTTGAACTTGTACGAATAAATTCTTCTTGGATATGTGGGACTCGATTTAATATCACTGGTTATGAATTAGTAGATAATTAATATTGTCTCATTGATTAGTTGCTCTATAGATTTAGATATACTAAAATAAATTAGTAGTGAAGTTATAACAAAAAAAATTAATATTTAAATTATGATAATTTAAATCTGCATAAAGTAAATGTGGGGACTTAGAATACATCCACATAATAAGCTGTGTACCCATTAGATAATCCCAATGAAGTTAGAAAAAGAAAACATCTATATAGATACATAGACATAGACATACGAAGCCCAATATTTGAGGTGTAGGAAGGAAAAGACAAGTTCCAACTGTACAGTGAAAAGGGAGAGTACAAGCAATTATGGATAAAAAAAAATTCACACAATAAAACAAGATTTGTTCAAGTATACAAAAAGGAAAAGGAGTACAGCAACACCTTCGAAAGTTGCAAATCTCAAAAGTAGTGCAGGAAATAGGAAAATATACAAATGAGAGAAAAGTTAATCCTGTTAAAGTCTTACAAATCTATAACTAAAATAAGTAAGTGATAAATAAAGTACTGATAGGATATAGCCTCACTACTGGTCCCAAGCGAGGGCCCAATGTAATTGAGAGTAATGGGGCCTCGACAATTCGACATAAGCCTAGGCGAGCTCGGCCTATTAAGAAGCCCAGAAGTCACTTCGGCCCAAACAAGCACAGCCCAATAGCATAGGACGTCGGCCCACCTCGGCCCACTTTGTCCCACGATCTACGACGTGGCCCATGATCTCGGCTAACTGTAATTTATTGCTTATAAATAGTGCCACTAGGGTAGATTACAAGGGGATTGGTTTTTCGGAAAGCATTAATACGACAATATTCTTTACTCCGTGGACGTAGATCTAATAAAAGATCGAACCACGTAAATCTTGTGTTCATCTTATTTTATTTTTCCTATCGTACAAACACTCTAAAAACCGACGATCGATCACTGGCGCCGTCTGTGGGAAACTGATAAATTCTGTGAAAACGATCAACGTTTTTTGAGTAAAGATACGATGGTAAAATCAACTCGCTCCACTGCTGCTGCCGCCAAAGGAAAATAGAATCAAGCCAACCAAACCGCCGTCATTCCACCTCGCACATCGGCTAATGAGGAGGATGTACTCCAAGTCCGACGCGATTCCATAATCCGCCGAACTCCTGACGGCCATATGGAGGATGTGTTGTCAGGCCGCTCCGATGATTCGACTGGTAACGGTGAACCAAACCGAGGAGATCACCGACCCGAGAATGCCGCACTCCAGCCTCAGCTCGGAGATGCACTTAAGGCATACTTAGATCTCCACAAACAAGATTTCCTTAAGTTCGCCGAACAACATCGGCAACGAAGTCAAGATGAAGGAGACAAAACTGAACAACCACAACAAAGACCTCCGAGCCTTCAAATTGTCGAGGATAGAAGAGACGAGCTTCCCCTAAGGCAGCGTGATCGTCGGGGAAATAATAACCTCGCCTCACCTCGGCGCGGTTCAACGTCACCTCGTTGAAACGTCGGTCCTTCCCGACGTGATGAAGAGGACCACAGAGAAGGGAGATTCACTGTTTACAGTCGAATCGCCACCCCCTTCACCAACAAAATACTCTACACTCCGCTCCCATCAACATATAGGGTGCCACCAATCAAACCCTATAACGGTTCTTGTGACCCCAGCAACTTCTTGTCACATTACCAATATAACATGTTGAACCAAGGGCTCGCCGAAGATGTTTACATGTGCAAAGTCTTTCCCGAACTGCTGATAGACAACGCACGAAAATGGTTCGACAACCTTCCGCGCTGCAGCATAGGGTCATATACCGACCTGCTGGACGCCTTCGAGCGTCGTTTCTTCCAGAAAGCCGAAGCTAAGATCAGTTCAGCCCAACTCCTTACGCTAAGACAAGGACGATGAGAAACAATCAGCGACTTTCTGGCTAGGTTCTATAACGAGAGCCTTAAAGTCGACCGCCTGTCAGACGATGTTCTTATCTCGGCATTCCAAAATGCAATTCAGTTCGGCACTCTCTTCAGGGAGCTCGTAAAAGAGCGCCCCCAAACCTCCAAACAACTTTGGAGGATTGCCGACGCGTTTGCAGAGGCGGACGAGGCTGACAGGAGAAAAAGAGCGGCAGACCGACCTGAAAGTCACGACAAGAGAAAAAGGGAGGAGCGTACTGATCACGGAAAGAATCGACGAGGTGCTCTTGAGAGGATACAACGAGGTCCACTGGAATCCCGGCTCGGACCTCGGTCCAATCAAGATCGAAATCAGCTCACTTCGCTAACGAAGCCCCGAGCTGAAATATACGAGCTTCACGCGAACTTATTCCAGAAGCCGCCACCATTATCCCGAAGTGGATCGAAGCGACGATCCAGGGACAAGTACTGCAAATTCCACGACGACCACGGTCATGACACCGAGGACTGCCGAAATCTCGCCTCGGATATAGACCTCCTGGTGCGTGATGGTACCCTTCGTAAATACCGAGGTCGTAGCCAGCAAAATGCCCGACCTCAAGGGAAAGGCAAGAGAAGTAAGAATAGAGGGGGGGAAAACTGCTATCCCCACCAAGACAAAAAGCCAAGGCCCGATGACGAGGACGAAGATGAAGACCAACTTCAATATGATGGAGTCATCGCTGCTATTACCGGGCTCCCTCAAGGCGCAACGAAGTCCTAGCTAAAAGTTGAGGCCCGAAATCAACAGAAGGAGGAGCCTTCACAAAAAAGGTTCAAAAAAGATGAGGTCGTCACCTTCTCTAGCGACGACCCAGTTCCCCATTCTTTACCCCATCAAGACGCTACCATCATCGAGGCTGTGGTGGCCAATAAATTGGTTCGTCAAGTGTTCATCGACAGTGGAGCTTCGGTGAGCGTGCTTTTCAAAAACTACTTCGATAAACTCGATATCGAAGAAGCACGTTTAAGACCAGCACCCGTCCCGCTAAGAAACTTCACACAACAAGAGACCTCGACGGAGGGCATCATTTCGCTCCCCGTGACTATTGGGAAGAGTCCGTTATCCTCCACAAAGATAATTCACTTCTTCGTTGTTAAAGCCAACTCCCCCTATAACATCATCTTAGGAAGAGATTGGCTAATAGCAACGAAGGCGATTTGCTCGGCCTACCACCTCACGGTTAAAATTCCATCTAAGAACGGAGTGATTACACTTAGAGGAAGCCAAATGCAGGCCAAGGAGTGCATGCAGGTCGCACTCCGAGGTTCGGGGATGCAACATCCCCAAGCATAGCAATTACCGAACCCCAAGGTGATGGAGTCGGCATCACCATCTGCGGAACTAGTTGAAGATGTCGTGTTGTACGAAGACGACGTGTCTAAGGTCGTCAAAGTAAGGTTCGTCGGAGGAAGCAAACTCCGAAGTCAAGTTGTTCAGTTACTTCGGGAATACAGAGACATCTTCGCTTGGTCACCCCTAGACATGACTGGAGTATCACCGAACATCATCACTCATCATCTCAACATCGATCCCGAGGTGAAACCAGTTCGGCAGAAGCAACGAGCCTTTGCAGCCGAAAGGAACCAAGTGATCCATGACGAGGTGCGCCAGCTACAGAAAGCTGATATCCTATTCGAGGTGAAATATCCGACGTGGCTGGCAAACCCCTTGATGGTAAAGAAACAAGGAGGAGGATGGTGAATGTGTATTGACTATACCGACCTCAACAAACACTGCCCTAAGGACTGCTATCCTCTTCCCAACATCAATAAGAAGGTCGAAGCCCTTGTTGGACACAAGGTATTCAGTTTCCTAGACCTATACAAGGGGTATCATCAAGTCCTTATGAGCACCGAAGACAGCCTTCGTCACGGACTTCGGTATCTACGCGTATAAGAAAATGCCTTTTGGACTAAAAAACGCTGGAGCTACATACCAAAGGATGGTCGACAAGATTTTTGAACCTTACATCGGTCAAATTGTCGAAGTATATGTTGACGATATAGTCGTCAAAAGTAAGGAAGTTGACACTTGCCTAAACGACCTCCAGGTCGTTTTCAACCTGCTTCGCGAGGTGAACCTGAAGTTAAACCCGGGAAAATGTACCTTCATGGTCCAATCAGGAAAGTTCCTAGGGTGTTGGGTCTCTCGTGAAGGACTAAAAGCCAACCCAGCGAAAGTCAAAGTTGTCCAGAAAATGCAAGTACCGAAGTCTATTCACGACGTGCACAGACTGACGGGCTGCCTGGCCGCACTAAGTCGTTTCTTATCTAAAGCCGCCGAGAAGCAACTCTCGTTCTTTAAGATTCTAAAGAAGGCTCCGAACTTTGAGTGGAACGACGAGCACAAGTTGGCCTTCGAAGACTTAAAGAAGTACCTCGCAAATCTACCCACCTTGTCCGTCCCAAAGGAAGGTGAAGTCCTCTCTCTATACCTCGCCGCCTCGGATGAATCAATAAGCGCAGTCCTAGTACGAGAAGGACCTCGGCAATTACCTGTCTACTTCATAAGCCGAGCACTAAAAGGACCAGAAACGAGGTACCAACCCCTGGAAAAGGTCGTGCTCGCTCTAGTAAACGCCGCAAGAAGACTTCGACCATATTTCCACGCTCATCCAATACAAGTCTTGACCGACCTCCCACTCCGGCAAGTACTCACAAAGCCTGAAGCTTCAGGACGAATCGCCAAATGGGCGGTAGAGCTCGGCGAACACACGATTTCCTTCGCACCACGGCAGGCCATCAAGGGACAAGCACTAGCGAACTTCTTAGTGGAAGCAGTATTTGCGGAACCTCCGAAGCCCACTAAACCTGCCAAGGATGAAGTCCAAGAGAAAACGCCGAAGTCACCTCCAATAGATTGTTGGAAAATCTATGTGTACGGAGCATCAGGCCATAAAGGAAGTGGAGCCGGAATCTTGCTCATCAGCCCGGAAGGAAAAGAAACCACTTATGCTCTTCGGTTTAACTTCTCAACAACAAACAACGAAGTGGAATACAAAGCCTTAATCGCAGGACTTCGTCTCACGCAAACCCTCCAACTACGAGCTGTTCAAGTCCATAGTGATTCCCAAGTTGTAGTCAGCCACATACTAGGCAGATACGAAGCCAAAGATGAACGGATGAAGAAGTACCTCCACAAAGCCAAGACCTTACAACAAGGCTTCTCATATTTTGAACTAATACGAATCCCGAGAGGTGATAATGACCGAGCTGACGCACTAAGCAAACTCGCGTCGTCATCCACAACCTCTCCCGTGGAAGAAGTACAAACTCGAAGTATACATGAGGCCGAAGTGAGTATGATAGCTGATGCTGAACCGAACTGGATGACACCACTTCACAATTACTTAAAAAGAGACGAACTCCCAGCTGATAAGGTCGAAGCTAGGAAGATTCAAAGTAAGTTCGTTAAGTACACCCTAAATCAGGGAATACTGTACAGAAAATCATACCTTCAACCTCTTCTAAGGTGTGTGGGATCCAACCAAGCAAACTACGTACTGCGCGAAGTGCATGAAGGATCCTGTGGCAGTCACATCGGAGCTCGTGCTTTAACTAAGAAGGTCATGAGATGGGGATACTATTGGCCAACCATGCTTCAGGATGCAATTGACATTGTCAAACAATGTCCGAAGTGCCAGCTTCATGCGGTAGTAACAAGAATACCGCAAACCGAGCTGACCAGCATGCAAAGCCCTTGGCCATTCATGCAATGGGGAATAGACATCGTGGGCCCGTTTGAGCAAGCTCCTGGCCAGCTGCGGTTCCTTATAGTAGCCATTGACTATTTCACGAAGTGGGTAGAAGCCGAACCCTTAGCGAAGATTACGAGCAAAAAAGCCCTAAACTTTGTTTGGAAAAACATAGTTTGTCGCTTCGGCGTACCCCACGTCCTTGTCTCAGATAATGGAACCCAATTCACCGACAAGACGTTCAGAGAATGGTGCGATGAACTCAAAATTCAACAAAAGTTCACTTCGGTGGCTCACCCTCAAGCGAATGGCCAAACCAAAGTTACAAACCGGACGATAGTCAAAGGGTTAAAAACCCGCCTCGACAAAGCCAAGGGAGATTGGGCGGAAAATTTGCCCCAAGTTCTGTGGTCCTACCGAACTACTCCCCGGACATCACATGGAGAAACACCATACAGTCTTGTCTACGGAACCGAGGCAGTGATCCCAGTAGAGATCGGCTTGCCGAGCCCTCGAACGCTCAACTTCGCCGTCCAAGATAACAAAGAAAGACTTCGAACTAACTTGGATTTGCTGGAAGAAAAGCGGGAACAAGCCTATATACAAGAAGCTCGATATAAACAGCAAGTAGCTCGGTATTACAATAACCAAGTGAAGCATCGGCAGTTTCAAGTTGGCGACCTCGTGCTTAGAAACAATGAAGTTAGCAAGGCGGAAAAGCTCGGCAAGTTAGAAGCCACTTGGGAAGGACCATACCGAATTCAAGAAGTCCTCGGCAAAGGGTCATACAAGCTTGGCCATTTATCCGGCGAACCAGTACCCCGAACTTGGCACATTTCTCATTTAAAAAAATATTATCTATAGGTGAAGTTAGGAAAACTGTTAGAATAATTCAGATTTTCCTTTTATGTTGTCTTTACATATTTCAACTCGTATATATATTTTTGTCTCAAGATTTAAAGTGAACAAAAGAAAAACAAAATTCCGATCTCGGAGTAATATCCAAACGCGCGTGAGGAGACCACTCCTATCGATAAATTCGACAAATAAGGAATTTGAAAGCCTTAACTTCGTCTTCTAAACGAAGTGACTACTTAAGGCTTTAACTTCGTCTTTAGACGAAGTAGCCGCTTGAAAGCCTTAACTTCGTCCTTAAACGAAGTGGCTGTTTAAAGCCTTAACTTCGTCCTTAAACGAAGTGGCTATTTAAAGCCTTAACTTCGTCCTTAAACGAAGTGGCTATTTAAAGCCTTAACTTCGTCCTTAAACGAAGTGGTTATTTAAAGCCTTAAACTTCGTCTTCAAACGGAGTGATGATTCGAAAGCATTACAAGTAATCTTGAAGCAAACTTGATTACAATCGAGTAAAGCTTTAGAGGTAATAATGCAATAGAAATAAAAACTTTATTTCACTCAAAAAATATTACATCAAGGTGGAGGGTCCGAGCCCGAAGGGTTACTAAAACTAAGGTACTTCTCTACAAAGCCTAGACTCGAGCTTGAACTAGCACCATGACTGAGCATCGAGTCCAAAAAAGCCATTCCTTGACCACGGCCGAAGCCCTGTCCTCGGCTCCGTCCTGGAGGAGCAGCTCGACCTCGGCCCCCCGAAGCACGTCGGCCCCCACCTCGGGACATTATAGCATGAGTTTGCTCCCGAGTCAAGCCCACACTGGGGGGATGTGTACTTCTCAACATATTTCTTCATCCGAGCGCGAACTTCTTTAATCTGCATATGGACCTCATAAATGGTCAGTCTCCCGCTCTTGTGGATAAGATCCTCGTACTCCGTGTGCTCTTTCACCATGGATTTAAAGGTTTGGATGTCATCCACAGCTTGCTTAAACTTGTCGTCGAGCTCCAGAAATCTAGCATGCTCTTCTTCGAGCTTTTCCTGCGCTACTCGAAGCTTCGCGTCAGCCTCGATCTCGACGTTATCAGCTCGGCTTTTCCAACACGAAGCTTCGACCTCGGCCGCCTCAACAGCCCGACGAAGTGCAGAAATTTCTTGGTCATAACGAGAAATGTTGTAAAAATCAAGAGCAGGCTACAAGCAAACAAACGCGATTCAGAAAAAAGTTCTTTTATTAACAAAGAAACGCCACCCTAATGGCGACGAAGTACAAAGCTAAAAAACACAAAAAAAAAAACAAAAAAAAAGGGCTATGAGCCTCCCGCACCGACCTCTTGCTCGTCGGCCCCGCCCTCCTTGCCTCCTCCAGCAGCCTCGGCAGCATCATCAGCAGCATCGGCGGCAGCATCCTTTGACAGTTCGGCGATGACAGCCTCCAGCTTGTCATCCCTGTCAACAGGACAACTCCTTACCGCCCTCTCCGACAGCAAGGTCCGCTGCCGAGCTAGCCTCTCCACCACCGGCACGTTCGAAGTGCTCTCCACCAGCACCTCGGCATACTCCCTCAGCATCTCCTCTTCCGACATCACCTCGTACCCATACTTGGCTTTGTCAAGATCTGGGTAGTCCTGGGCGATGAGGTCGATGATTGCCGAGGAAATAGAGGCGCTCATGGCACCCACCAGCTGCGTGGCCAGCCCCCCGAAGTGCCGGGATCGGAAGATCCGCTCTGCGAAGGCCCGGAGCATGCCGCCCTGGCCAGCGACTACGGAGGCCACCTTCTCCTGCTCCCCGACGAGCTGGGCCCTCACCTCCGCCACCTCGGCCTCCAGCTCGGCCACCCTCTTCTTGGCCCCCTCACCAGCCTCGAGGGCCCGAGCCTCCCTCTCCTCCGCCCCAGCCGCCTTTGCCTCGGCCGCTGCCGCCCCCGCCCTTGCCGCCTCGAGCTCGGTGGAGAGACTCTGAAACTGAGCAAATCCGCCCGCCACGAAGTTCGCCAGGCCCCTCAGCCCAGCCAAGGCCACGTCGGCCTCCTGCACAAGATATATCAGTATACAAAAAAAAAAAAGAGAAGCAAAGGGAAGGAAAGAAGCAAGTCCATGCTTACCTCAGAAAATGACGTCTCCCGAGATGCCTCCAGCTCGGAAGCTCGGCCCCCCGAGCTACCCCCCACCTCCCTCCGAGGTGGAGATAAATCAATGATGGGTGGAACGAGCTGTGAACTCCCCGCACCCATCACCGGGGGGTCCGGGGTCCTCTCCGACGATGCGTGGGACGGCGTCTTTTCCGCAGTTGAAGAGAGCCTAGCCCTCTTCTTCTTCCTTTTCAGCACTGCCTGGAGCGCTTCGGGGTTCACTGCAAATACAAGAGAAAACATTATAATTCACCTCGGATTAATATCATAACAGCACGCAGAGCAGGACCTCACCCAAATCCACGTCGGCGGAAGCGCCGTATGGGCTCAGCCCATACCTCGACAGCTCGGCCTCGGCGTAGTCCCTCTTAATGGAGCCGAGGTCCACCAAGCTCACTTCGAGCTCGCCGACGGGATCCTCGGTGACTTGGGGCCCGAATTTGGCCTTCGACCAATCATTTAAAGGGACCCCCTCAGCCCGGCAGAAGAAGAACTTCTTCTGCCAGTTCGTCACCTTTGATGGAGTTTCTAACTTAAATTTATTCATAGGGGACAAATAAACTCACCCCGTAGGCCCACGCTTAGCTCGGAAAAATCTAAGCAGTGCCTCTATGGATGCCAAACCACCCCGGCGACCGACCTCCACGCAAAACCCTACTACCTGCTTTATAGAGGGCGGTGCTAATTGACCTAAGGGAAGGTGAAATTTTTCTAAAAACTCAGCCAAAATTGGGTGTAAAGGAAAACGAAGACCGAAGTGAAGATAGTCTTCGTAAACGGTAAAAAAACCTACGGGCGGAGAACTACCCCTATCCTCCGCCCGAGGCAAAACCATCTCCATTGACTCTGGAAATAAATACTTTCGGGCTAGATTTAACATGTGAGACTCACTCATAGTGGAAGAATACTCAAGGGCCGCGTCCGACCCAACTAAAGGTAAAAACTCAACTGTCCGCAAAATAGGAGGACGCGCAGCTCGGGTAAAAACCCTTACCGTAACCCTCGCCGGAAAAACCCTAGGCGGCGAGGGCGAAACCTCTACAATTTCCAGCTCGGGTAAAAGACGAAGAAGAAACCATTTTTGAAAAGGAGGATACTTACTTGTGAAATTCCGATTACTTTGTTGAAATGGAGAACAATGGCAAAAAGGCAGATAGCTTTTGAAGAATTTTTTTGCAGAAAGGGAGAGCAATGGTTTAAGAAATAGCGAAAGTGTTTTCAAGGCGTATGGAGCAAGCTTTTAAAGGCAACATTTCTGCCTTTTTCAAAATCCTGCCTCTTCGGATGCTCCACTAAGAAGTCGACACGTGTCCCACGTCACACTCCACAACAGCTGTCTGGCACAATTCCACATAATTCGAACTCGACCTCGTCGACAGCAAGAAACCGTACCCCGACTTCGTCAAAATTTTCACTTCGATAATAACATCGACCTCCTCTACAGAAAGAAGCTCGGTCACAGCTCGACCTCACCTACTGACAGGAGCTCAGCCAAATTTCGACCTCCTCTACAGAAAGAAGCTCGGTCACAGCTCGACCTCGCCTACTGACAGGAGCTCAGCCGAATTCCGACCTCATCTACTGAAAGAAGCTCGGCCAAACTTCGTCCTCGCCCCTGCTCTTTTTTGGGGGGGAATGTGATAGGATATAGCCTCACTACTGGTCCCAAGCGAGGGCCCAATGTAATTGAGAGTAATGGGGCCTCGACAATTCGACATAAGCCTAGGCGAGCTCGGCCTATTAAGAAGCCCAGAAGTCACTTTGGCCCAAACAAGCACAGCCCAATAGCATAGGACGTCGGCCCACCTCGGCCCACTTTGTCCCACGATCTACGACGTGGCCCATGATCTCGGCTAACTGTAATTTATTGCTTATAAATAGTGCCGCTAGGGTAGATTACAAGGGGATTGGTTTTTCGGAAAGCATTAATACAACAACATTCTTTACTCCGTGGACGTAGATCTAATAAAAGATCGAACCACGTAAATCTTGTGTTCATCTTATTTTATTTTTCCTATCGTACAAACACTCTAAAAACCGACGATCGATCAAGTACATAACAAAGATAAGAAATTAAGGGAAAAAGGTACAGAGGTGGTGCTGAGTTGTTTGGGTAATGAGAGTGTGTCGATTTATAGGGTTAGAAAGTTGGGTTTTTCCTGGTAAACTCCACAGCATGAACGAATAGGGGGAAACAAGGCAGACTGAATCTACCTATTGCTGCACACACTGAAACTCTATAACCTGCAAAGAAAAGACAAGGAAAATTTAGAATAGAGTGATGTAACAAGATTCAAACCCCTGCCACCCTGCATAACCTGCAACATAAAACAAATAAGATGCAGCAGATATGGTGATGCAATAAGGAGGTTACCTGGTGACATAGCGCCGACGATGGCTGGAATTGCTCCCGTCGAGAGGGAGCAGAGAGAGAGTCTCAGAGGGATAAAGGGAAACATATGGGTGGTGAGTCCGATAAGAGGTCGACGACGACGGCGATGCTGATGCGCCACCACAGGACGGCTGCTGTTGAGAGAATTACGGGGAGACAGAAAGAGTGATCGATGAAAGGGAGAGAGTGACTCGGTGAGAAAGAATGAGGAATGGCTGATTGATAGGGGACGGGTTTGGGGTGTTTAGATGGGAAATTGGGTTGGGTTACAGGCTAGGACTTGGGCCGAGTTCAAACAGGTTCTGGGCTTAGATAAAAGGATGGGCCAAAATTAATTATATCTGGGCCAAGTTAAGTGGGCCGAATTTTATTTAATGAATGGGTTGAGTTTAATTCTCATATGGGATAATCAAAAATCTGAATGGGCAACACATTTTAATTGATGGGTTAGGAAATTATATGAATGGGCTAATAATTATTTCTAATGGATCAAGACTTACATTATTTGAACTATGTCCAGGTGTGGAGTTATTATTAATGAAATTATAGAATAAATTATTAGTTAGAATTTAATCATAATAATTGATTAAATTTATAAATCATATTCAAAATATTCAACTACAATTTCCTCTAGTTATTATACCCAATAATTATTTATTTGGGGTGTAATGAGTTTACAAATCATGGTTTGATTGAGAAATCAACAATGACACCTCTAGACCATAATGACGATACTCGAATAATACTCAAGTTAAGACTTGAGAATAATTCTCGAAATAATAAAGGATAATATCCTTACACTTAGAGAATTTTTGGCATAATCGGAATTAGTATCTCACTTGTAGAGGCCCAACAATTAAATTATCTTATACTCTATTAAGCCCAT